>VWZW01004026.1:2356667-2520745 GCA_013397115.1 Edolisoma coerulescens
CTTGCTATATGGTGCTCAGAACCCACGGAGTGTTCCACAGCCGAACACTTTAGCAAGCCGCAAGCTCGCCCCCCGAGCGGCATAGTGAGCCCAGCGGCAAAATGTATATTATTTGCACATATCTTTACAAAGTTTTGCCTATAAATGTTATATCAATGGATGTGTTTAATATTATTTTACAATCAGCAATTAAACAAAACAATCACTTCTTAATAGCAGTCTACAATATTTCACATTGCATTGTAATTATGCAGATAGAATACCACTGCAATATTTTATGAGACTGTAACTTTGTTCCAGAATGGATAAACTGTAAGACCAAGGGATAAATAGGCCCATGTGATGAAGGGATAAAAATTGTTTCTTTATAAAACAGCACAAAGGAATTGATGTCTCTACTACATTGAGAGGTTGTGTTCTTCAAAAAAGTATGTCCCTGACAATGCTTGGTCCTTTGTTTGTTGTTCCATAATAAGATGCCCTACATGTGTCCTGTCACAGCTTTGGTAGAAATGTTGGGCACTTACCAGGACACTGTGTTCTGTATTCCTGGTGTCTAAAAAAGAACGCCTAAGAGCCTGAACACTTGATTGACTTCTTTCCTCAATATTATCAATTAGTTTAATAAGAGGTATCATTCTTTTCAAACTAGAAAAAATAGCACTACAGTTCAGGCATACATAAATCACAGATTTGGTTTCCTTTAGGCTAGATAATAAAAAAAAAACTAATGCAAAACCAACCACCTAGACAGTTATTGTAAAACATTAAGGTCATTTATAAAACCTATATTTTGCTGCTGAAATTTGGAAAGGAAAAAAAAGAAAAAAGTGAGAACTGAAAAAAAAAAAAAAAATAAAAGAAAAAAAAGGGGTGCGGAGGAGAAAAATTGAGTCTTCCAGTGCTGGTGTTAGCACTCTGAAGAACTGTGGGATTCAGGACATGCCTTTGTATTTCCTTCTTTGATTGTTTTTGTACCTTTTTATCAAAGTTATGAAATAGATAATTTTGTTTTGAAATGCCTTTATCCTCTCATTATATCTTAGAAAGTACTGAAATATAAGTTTCTGGTTGCATTCTGGCTTCTCTTCAACACAAAAGCATTACAAGATGCTGTATGATTGAATTAAAGATAAAGGGGAAAAAATGCTTTGACTTCTGAGAGACCGCTGGCTGTGATCATTCTGAATGATTAGGTAGTTGAGATGTTCAAACAAGCAGAAATGTTTATTAGATGTAAGGCTGTTTTCTAGCAGCAGTAAGTGAATGGATTTTTCAGGAAAATCTATGAACAAAAGTTCTGATCACTAAAAGTGTTTTGAGAACTCCATTCCCATTAGCTGTATACTAAAAGTGTCAGGAGTAAAATTCACATAAATAAGAAAGAGCTGGAGCTGTACTTGCAATCATAAGTTTAAATTTTCTGAACTTCATTCACAATAAATACTTTTGCATGACATTTGACCTTTTTGTTTTCTGTATTTAAAGGAGAAAATCATAAGTAAAGTTAGTTCTTCCAACTAGCTGAAAACCTCAAACTTCAGAAAACTACCAATTTAGAATATGTAGGGTTCATATAAGGTTCACCTTGCTCTGTGTTTGTTGTTGGTTTTTATCTTTAAAAATCTGCAGAATTCTTTGATCAGGTATTTGAGTGTATCTGTAGATAGGTAACTCTCTTCAACAGGGTCCCTAATTCTGCTGGAAAGCATACAGAAATCATCTCTTCTGCACAGCTTTGAAGATTCTCCTACCCTTACTGCACTTCTCAAGTTTCACAGGGGTTGATTGAAAAATCAATGTGGTTTTATAACTAAACTAAAAACAATGAAAGGCCCCCAGGAAATTCATTCTGGTGTAATTACATCAGTGAACTGTAATTTTTAATCAACATGATTAAAGGCAAAACAGATAAAATAAAGCACCATTCATTCTATGGCAATTTTCCGTTCGGAAATGGATGGGCTACTAGAAATGTATTTCATTGCATTTATACGTTACTGTCATTAATGAGAAAGTGATTATTCTGAATAAACTCATGTGTAGACTGTTTGTAACTAAGGAAGACGGTCTTTTAGAATGTTGCCCAGAAATGCAAGTTTGCTTTTTTTTTGTAGAATATCAGAGGAGATAACTTTAAACAGAATCAGTCTTTCTAGTTTGAACTAGCTTAAATATATCTGAAAATTCTCAGATGCGCAAAATACCACTGGAGTATAACCCATATTTCTAGGGCAGGTAAGGGGGTAGCTTACATGTAATCAGCTACTGAAGGTCTAGTCTTTCCATGTAATTTTACTCACATAAATAAAGGACTTGTATTTTTTAGACTGCAACAAGTTACCATTTTCATTCAATGTCAAAAAAATTCTTGCATTAATTTATAATTTTCATATGCATTTATAAATGATTGTATTTATTGCATAAATGTTTTTTTGAGAATACAGTGTGGGTTTTTTTGTTAAGGCTTTTTTTGTTTGGGGTTTTTATTGTAGAGTTACTTGAAAACCAGGATGTTTGAAATCTGAGGAAAATTTACTACATTTGAGACAACGCAACAGAAGAAAGAGAAACAAGAATATTTTCATCTTCTCTGATTCCTTTTTTTTTTCAGATGAAATTCCAAGAGTCTCCTTTAAAATATATTTTATAAATTGAAGATCAAATCCATAAAGCACTGGTATCCCTCCAAGCTTATTTCTTTTTATACATGATTAGAAATCTGGGCTGGCAAATCACAGTTTCACAAAATGTCAATAGCACCTTGTTTCAAGAATCAGCTGAGCACTGAACTAAATTCCCTTATTGCTCAAAAATCATGGCAAAGACTGGAGGAGTAGAGAAGTATAAAATGAAGGCCGGAAATCTGAATACTTACCTTAACACTGTCAAATAAAATATTATTATAATTGCCTTCACTTAAGTACTTGTTTCATTGTCCACCCTCAACTGCCATACTTCACATATTTCTGTGTTAACTCATTGGGGAAGTTGTTTCCTAAAATAAAAAATAAAAGCTGAGGACAACAATAAAAAAATAAATCCAGGTTTGCGGTTTTAATATCAAATGTTAAAAAAATATAAAAAATGTTTCATTTATAACTGTTATTCGAAATGTTGATTTCATTCAGGCTATTCTGCATAGAAGAAATGCAGACGCAGTGTGGGTCGATACTCTAAATATTATATTGCTAGAAGATATACACTCTTCAAGAAACAAATATAGATGTAAAATTCAGACTAGAAAATAGCTTGTGATATTTATATACTACTTTCCAGAATTTTGGCAAAGTAGTCATTTAATAAAGGCATATTACATTAATAATTAAATGGCTACTACAGAATTAAAAACCCCCTCAATTATAATGAGGCTGTATTGGTACACCTAATTTGAGGTTATTTAAGATTAAAGTTCATCATACTGAATTAAGAATTGAACTTTAATTTAAAAAATAATGATTCTTGGGTGTATATGTTCATAGTTTAATTATGTTTCCACTATGAAACCGAGATACAAAAATAGGAATCCAAGCAGAAGTCATTATAATATTTTCCAGAAAACCTTTATAAGATAATTCTAATTAAGTCACACATAGTCCTGGCTAAAAAAGGGAAGTTGAACCACAAGTATGATTAGATATACAGTCTGAATGATGACTCTTACTTTATTTCAAAGTCTGTATTTCTGCTCTACACTCTTAAAGACAAGAAATTAAAAACATTCCCAAATAAACCAAAACAACAAAAAAGAAAGTAAAAAACCCAGCAAACTTAAAAACCACAGAATTAGCTATACATTTAAGAAGATCAAGCTAGAAAATTAAACTTTTGAATTGTTTTTGGTTTGAAGCAACTTCCTAATAAGTGGCAGACCTGTTATTGTGGCTGAAGAGTGAAATGAGTGCAAAACTCAGTCTGAAACAGTTTCATATACACAAGAATACCTTGATTTTACTCTTGCATCATTCAACCTATTTAATTTTTTTCCAGCTATGGGCTGCAGATCATATTATAGTCTTTAATATATGATATATAATATAAATATATTACATTAATAATATGTTTTAAAAATAACATATGTATAGAACACTTAGGTCTCAGTAGAAATTTTATTGCAGAAATATTGGAATTTCTGTGCTTGTACTGCTTATTGCACAGTATTTTGTGTCATGGCCTTCTAGTCAAAACTTACTATTTTTCCTTATAAATATGTAAGGCAAGCAAAGCTAGATATAGGCTTTTGTGTTCTGCAGTTTTATGGGTGTCAATGACATTTGATGTGCTACATTGTATCAGGCTTGAGATTTAAAGTGTACCTATGTTTTATGAGCAATTAATTTAAGGTGAATAATAATGAAATCACAGTTTTCATAGTTTTTCTAGTGTTTCAATTTTTCACTGATTGTGCAAGAATTATGAACTAAACACACATTTTTTTTTAACTTGGATGTCTAAGTCCAAAGATTTTCTTTAGATGTTTAATACCGCCAAACTCCTATTTTCGATTCCCTATAAACAAAAGTGAGAACTTTAATCAAAAACTATAGGCATCCTAAGAGAAGCAATATTAGGTAATTTTGTTTCACTTAATTTTCAGCAAATATTTTCCAACACTGTTTTATTCTAAAGTACCATCCCAGCTGAAGTACAGATGTCCTCAGCATGATGTCTTCAATTCTTACATAACCAAGAAATTAATTTAAAAAATAACTCACTCATAATCATAGGTCATCCTAGTTCAGATTTTATCAGTTGGCCCAAAAGAAGTAGATTTGGTCTAATTTGGGATAAATGCTTCTCATCTCTGTCCCCTGCCGTTCTGCAGAGCTACTGTCTTCTAATTCACGGTAGGTGTTACATTCCTTCTCCTTTACAGACAAATAAGTTCTTTATCTCTTTCCTTCAGCTTGCGATATACTGTCTTCTGTCTATCAGTGAGGCCTTTTTGGGGCCACTTGCCTATTTCTGTTGTTTTTCTCTCTATTTCATATGTTCAAATTTTGATTGTTCTTTCTAACTTTCAGGATAAGGACTCTGTCCAGCATGCTGAACTCCTTATAAGTTTACAATTCTCTGATATGTTGGACAACCACTAGAAGGCTACCAGAAGTTAAAGATTGATTTGATGTGATGGAAAAGGCTGTTTCATCTCCATATACAAAAGAAATAAATTTATTTGGATTCCAACAGTAAGTAATTAGAAAAACAGAGAACTGGAAGCATTCTTGATCAAAAAAGAGGAAGGCAAGGAAGGATTGTGACACAATCATTTACAACTTTTTATTAAAATTATTTGGATTTCGATTCACAGTGAAGGAGTAATATAGAGGTTTTAGTAATCGAATTTTGTCTGTTTAAGTATCCCTTGATTTTGAACTAAGCAAGTGCAAAGTTGAATATTTCATATTAAAATGCATATCTCTATAGGAATTCGATCTCAAGATTGATTAGGAAAATTTGTGTGCAATTATACATAGATAACACACATTCAAATATATGTACACTGAGGTTGCTTCAGTGGAAGAAAAAAATTTTAAGTAATTAAGTCCTGAAAAATGCATGATATGTTAACACACAGAGAAAACACAGGGAAGAACATATTCTCACTGAAAATTCTGAAAATATTATCTTACTTGACAAGGCATTATCGATTTGAAATGCAGCTATTTTAAAAAAATATATATAAATTTATTTTCAGGTATTGTATATGGTAGTTAATCTCCCCTTCACCTCTTGTGATTTTAGAGTGATGATTTCCAACTGAGATGATATTCCTGCCTATACAAAAGAAACAGAGGAGTCTTTCTAGCAGACATTACACAAGAAACTGAAACTGACTGTAAAGTGCTGTGAAATGCATATAGTAAACACACTGAAAGAAATTAGATTATCCTCCCATCACCTTTCTTTATAGAAATATGGTCTGTTTCTTGTAAATTATAACAAGAGCAAGCACCATGTTTTCAAACTGAAGTAATTTTTGAGATTATAGTATTCCTTAAGACACTGATCTATTTGATTATATTATCTAACCCAGAAAAGCAATCTGCCACTGCTTCAGAACTGCGGATGAAAAATAGCAACACTAGAAAATAAGAATGGACTCAGGAATAATAATAATAAAAGTCAAAACCAAAACACAGCCTATTTTTCTATGCAGGGAAATCCACAGGAGGCCACAAAAACTGCTTTGCAGAAAACACATGTATACTGCACTTCTTTCTCCTAATAGTAGAATCTAATACAATTGAAGAAGAAAGCAACATAGGGTTTTTTCACAAAGAGGGTTAGCGGGAACTATATTAAAAAAATATTTTAAAGCATTTTTACGGCTTGAGAAAATGTTAGGTTATTTTTTAAAAGGTAGTGCAGATAAAAAAGTACAATTAGACAAATGATTCTAAAAATCAAAAACAACGCTTTCCTTCAAGCCTTTAATTTCCGGAACCAGATTCTATCTCCCTATATAACTACAATCACTTGTACAGAAAATCAGAATTATAAGTTCTTTTACTGGAAGTGACGTCAGCCTCATTTGCTGTCATGAAACAGAATGACCAGAAAATAAGGTCATCCAGAACTGAAAACAAGTTTTTTTTCTTCTCTACTTTGCTGTTGACTCTTAAGTGTTGAACCAATGTGTGAGCAATGCTAGAAAAATGAGGCATTTGTCCTTTAACAAGCAAAGACCCAAAGTTTGAGAAGCTGAGAGAAAGGAAGAAACTTTGGAATATGTGGGGGGGGAAAAAAGTGGTGTGGAAATCTTGCTGGAAATATGGGAAAATATTAATAGTACAAGATAGAAAACTGACTGTGAGACTATTACACTTAGTGACTTCTGACACACGGAGCTAGTGTGGGGGGTGTAGATACATAAAGTCATAACATTTGTGAACTGCAAGAAAATAAAATTAGTGTAGATAGAATACTATTTTTGCAAAACAATCTATACGAGTTTGAGAATTAAGGTCAAAAACCTTATTCTCAAACAGTGCACATATCTTTGACTATGCACACAGCCTCATTTTCTATAATTTATATTAGAGTCAGAAAAAAAAACGTGAAGAAAAATTGTTATACTACACTTTTGGTTTATGACCATGTTTTTAAGCACATTTAGGCAGTTCTGTGGAATCCATATAAACGGCTGGGGTGTCTAGGCAGTCTGACAGCATTATTTATGGACAACAGCAACAGCTCGGGACCAAGCTATCTTACTTGATACGTCTCTGTCTTCTGCTGCTCTGAGTGGTGACTAATAACCAGGGTTAGTGAAATTGCAAATGCACTGACATTAAACAAGAGAAATGACAAAAGGAAGGGGAAAGGCATACAAGAAAACAAAACGAAATAAACTGAAATGTGTTCTGTAGGAAAACCAGAGCACAGCACAATACAGTGCAGCTGCTCTCTCTGAACGTTCTGAGTATTGCATTTTCCATGCAAAGTGTTTACAGCCTCAGAATCATCCTGCTTTCACCTTCACTAGGGAACTCTGCAAAAGTTGACTGTACATGAGCATTTAATTTTTTTTCGGTTTGTAATAAGACAGGTCCTTCTGGGATTTTCATCATAGCAGCTCTGTATCACTTCCTGAAAGAATGTGTCTGTTGTCAAATTTGTGTTACAAAATGAGGAAGCCTGAACATAAGAAGCAGTGAAATTCCAAAGCAGTATAAAACATGTTGCTTAGTGCTGTCAATGGTTTATCACTGGTTTCCTCCATTTGAATTTATAGGGAACAAGATAATCTAATACAAAATAAACTTCCATCACACAAAAATCCACCGAGACAGAAATCAGGGACAAAAATTACTGCATGTAAACTTTAGGTAGGAATTAATATTTTACAATGATCATATCTTTAGCTCTTTCAGAAAATTTTCAAATTAGTAAAATACTGTTATTTTGTGAAGAACACATTAATACCTGTAGTCTAGTGGAATAGAAAGGGTAGGGGATTTTTTGAATTTATTATTAGTCTCAAGGGTTAACGAGCAGACCTTGCAAAATCACAGCAAAAAAGATCAGAATTGCAGAGTGACTGGCAGGTGTCTGGATCAGTAAGTTTGAATCTTAATATCTGCTTTTTCTAGCAGCTTTACCGCAGTTCGTGTGCAGACAAGAAATCTGCTGCCCTTTGAATATGACATTAAATATCAAAGGGTGCAAGTTGGTATTTTGTTAGTTCTCTTCTTATCCCTCCTGGATGTTTGCTAATGGACTGAAATCCTCAAGACAACAGCAGTAGGAGAAGCTACTGTTCTCTAGATCTCAATCCAGATACTTTTGCAGTTATTTAAGGAGAGTTTGAAACATTCATTGTTCAAAGTCTGTGGGAGATATTGTGAAAAAGTGATGTCTTCTGAGAACTTCAGGCATCAAACAGTGATCTGTATGCTGAAGGTAAAGTAGAAGTTGAGTTAAGGGGTGTAATTTTAACTGTTAAGTAGAATGGCATGGCATTTTATTGAATAAAGGTAAGAAGGTTTTTCTCAATTTTTTTTCTTAATCTAAAACTTTCCTTAGGCAGTAAAGTATCTTACTCAAGCTGTAGATTTTAGGGCAATAAAAAGTTATATTCTCCCTTCTGAAATCTGACATATTAAATTGTTTTGGAAGATCAGTCTTGAAGAATTTTTTTACTAAGATCCTTACATCTGTCTATGCCAGAGTAATACATCTACCTTGACATATCCTGAGATTATGGTGGAGAAGAGTGGTATATTTTCCTTCTAAATAATAAAAAGGGTAGAGATTCGTGTGGTTTTATATATACATGTGTGTGTCTGTGTGTTTTGCTCAGTATATCTCGAAATTTAACTGAGTGTTGAAGTGTCAGTTATTGAGCATGGAAGAATCACATCTGAAAAGGCTGGAGCAAAGAATTTTCAGAGACATCCAGGAGATAAGTCACAGTCCTTCCTGCCTTGACTGCTAGTTCTATTATCATTACTGTGAAATGCAGTAACATTTTCTGTGTTCAGAAATCAGTATTATTTGCCTTTTTTAGTGTGTACAAACCAGAATTTTAGGCCCTCACACTGAAATTTCTGTGACTTTTTTCTGAAGGAAAATTTCCATGTTTAGTCTGAAAATGTTACTCTGTAAAATAACTCTGCACAGTAAAGATATGGTCAGAAAATTAAAGATTTTGAATTTATCAAGTCAGACTAAAATGAAATTGTTCATGAATTTTTCCTTCTCTTTTTTTTTCAGTATTGGTTGCAGAGTAGTCAAAGCTTAAAAAGTCTTTGTATACTTGGGAGATAAATTAGGAAGAAGGAAAAGTATTAAAAACTTGGTGAACATGCTTGCTGTGTAAGATGCATTGCAGTAATACTTGCTTTGAATTTTAAGCATATTGGTAAACTTGTCTACAGTGGTCATTATCCCATTTAATCATTATAAAATAGCATATCCCATTAATCACTATAAAAAGAGAAAGAAACATGTTTAAAATTTTATTTTCATATGCAAGTGTTGGACAGATGCAGATGTTGAGGAGGATTAACTATTTTATCATATTTTCTACTTCATGCATACATTCATACATAACTACCATTAATTTCTAAAATTATTTTTGGGGTTAAAAATAAATATCAGCACTTTGGTGGGACTTGGGAAGATTTCTATAGGTTTCCATGAATTTGAAGAGCCATCCGAGTGGTCCCTTGGTGAGAAAGGTGTAAAAGAGCAAGTCAGAAGCAATGAGAAACATGAGGTAGGAGTTTCCAAGAAGCCCTTGTTTCACATTAACATAGTGTAGCAGCAGCACCTGAATACCCTTGGATCTCTGAAGGAGAGATCAAATAGAGGGGCAAAAGGATCTGTGGACTGTTAAATCCATAGAAAAGGCAGAAAGACCAGAGCCAATCTGCTAAGAATAAAACCATACTTACTCTTAAGGCATTGTATCTATGTCCAGGGCAGCATTATCTATGATAATGCTTGGCTGCTCCTTAGTTTTTCCTATTTAAAGTGTCTGTAGGTGCAGGTCTCACATACAATATGTTATATAAAAAGAAGACTGTGATAATTTTTCATATACAGTATAATAAACTAGATGGGATTGAAAAATAATTAGGAGTGAGAAGCTCATAAATAGCACAAGAAAACAAATATTCAGGGTTCACTGAGCCTATAGCATGCTCCCTGCTGAAACAGCTCCCATTTAGTGTTTCAGTTGGGAAGCAGTGCATTACAATTCCTCTTTTGCTGTTTTCTTGTTTGTTAGTTTTGCTCAGTCTAGAATACAAGTAAATCAGTCAGAATAAAAAAGAGGTTTTCTCTATATGTATAGCAACAAAACCATGACAAGAGAGATTGATGTCTCTATTAAAGAAATAAGTGAGGGAAATCGTATCTTAGTTTTTCTAAGGCTGTGCTTGCTATTTTTTTCTAAATGCTTCAGAGTACAGTTTTATGCTTGAAAAAAGAAAAAAAAAGTTAAGCCATTCATATGGCAAAATCAGGCAAATAATAATTTAGCTTCCAGGATAATACTGAAAATAGTAAAGTATTCACGTCAGCACCCAGATTCCCAACAGACTATAGGTTCAATGTTCAGAAACTTTCCACCCAATTACCTGACAGCTTCTTTGAGACATAGCAGAGTGTAAAATAGGCTTGTGGGATTTGTTTGTTTTGGGTTGTATTTTTTTTCAGTGAAGAAGACCAACAAGCGATTATCTTGTAGGGATTGCCACACAAAAAGCTGCAGCATCTGGCATAATAAACAACTGGAAGATTCTAGGTATCAAAAATTTTTAAAACTACTGGTAAATACATTAGGAAACATGATGGTGCAGTTAGTTGGTTAGAGATACCCCTCCTCCTTTTGTCACTGTTTCAGTTTTGCAACAGCCACTTGTTTACTATCAATCCCCATCAAGTCAGAAAAGTTATTTTACTGTGCAAAAACCAGTGTCTTAGGGCCACACAGGATTAACAGAAGCTGATGAATGCCAATCAAACTTAGAAATAATACAGACAGGTGAAACTATAGATATTTTCTCAGTTTTCATTTTCACAGTGTTTCATTCTGCATTTTAATTATACTACTGATCACCAAAATCCATTTCTGTGCAATGAGCTTGGAATGTTGCAAATGGGAATCACTTCTTAATGTCTATGACAGTGGTGTGATTTTAAGCATCTTATTTAAGAAGTATTTCCTGCTATCCCCACATAAACCCCTATCTGCCTATTATTTATCTTGTCTGATCATATAAATGATAATCACAGGGCTTCCCACTGCACTTAGTATTAATAACCCACTTGACAATGCCTGAAATAAATCAAATTTCAGATGAACCTGAAACCTTAACTAACCTGCCAAGACTTAAGACAAAGCACATAGCTCAGAAGTGGAGGACATGGAAACGTAACTGGATTGCAGAACTTGGTATTACTTCTCAGTTGTCCCCTGGCAACCCCTCAGGGCAAGGCTAAAGTGACCACTGCCTTGTTCTTTCATCCTTGTGCATGGAAAGAAAATAAAAGGACAATCCAGATCTAGCAGCAAACCAGCATATGACAGATGACTGATGTACCTATGTCTCAGCAAATATACAGAGATATAGTGCAAGAATGATAAATAGCCAGTAGTTAAGCAAAAATCAGTTCTGCTTGAAAACCTCCATTTTTGTGATTGCAGAATAGTTGTTGAAGTTCAAGGCAATAACAAAATCAACTCATAAGAAAAACTTTGTAGCAAGTATTTTGATGACATCATAAAACTGGAAACAGAATTAAAGAAAAAAGGACTAATTTCCTTGGACTTGCAACCATTGGTATCATCTTCTCATTGACTTCCAAACTTTCAAATTAATAGAAAGAGTAAAGGCCTGGTTTTGGACAGAGTTTTCTACAGTGGAAATGTCTTTGAGCAACTATGAAGCCAACCAGTATGTCAGGTCCCCATCATCTCATCTAAGAAGCTAATAATAAGCTCCAAAGTGTCAATGAGAAAAGACAAGTTGCTCAAAAAACAAGTCAGAGTGTAAGCCCTTAAATTAGATGCTCCAGCAAAATTTTTGTGATACCAAGCTAGCTTGATTTTCATTATAATACTTTAGTCTTATTCTCCAAATCATTCATTTAAGCATGTATTTTTGAGGAGTCATGGGATCCCACCACTGGG
The DNA here is from genome assembly GCA_013397115.1 of Edolisoma coerulescens. Classification (NCBI taxonomy): domain Eukaryota; kingdom Metazoa; phylum Chordata; class Aves; order Passeriformes; family Campephagidae; genus Edolisoma; species Edolisoma coerulescens. The sequence continues at coordinate 2,368,813 of VWZW01004026.1, forward strand.
TATTGGTCTCTGTCCTCCACAACTGCAACTGAAAAGATAAAGGTGAACACAACACCTCTGCATGCCGTTTGTGTGCCAAAATGTACATCTGTGATTTCCCATCTGGAGGATACCTCCAGAAACTCCCCATGTCAAGGTTGGAATGGAAATTGAGAAATTATTCCATCTTCTTTGCTTTGGATACATGTGACTTCCAAACAGGGAACACGGAGATCCTGAGGCAGTATCCTTCTTACAGATCGCAGCTGTTTTTCTTGCTATGACAGCAGCCACAGGCAGCTTGCTTGGACACTGTGGCAAGAGATGAGTCAGACCTCTATGCATCAGGAAGTTCCCTCACACCCAATGCTTCTGAAGACTGGACTGAATGATGCAGACAGGGTGGTTTGTACCAGAAGAGCTATCATATTGTGACACAAAACTATGTAGATCTTTTTGAAGGAAAAAGTTGCTTCTACCAAAGTGTAGTGTGGATGGAACTGCTGTCAGACATACATCTAAAATGTGAGAGCCTCCAGGGTCTGAGATCTCAAGTTTGAATTCAATATCTTGAATGAGAAATGCCAGACGCTATTTTATGACTAAAAAACACAGGACAATAGTGGTTTTTCCTTAGAAACCTTCTGACAATTAAGAAAGTAGGCTCCTAATCTAGACACTCATAAAAATTTTAAAACCTACTATGTTACTCACAGTTTAAAATACCATTCATACAAAACTTATATATATCATGTTTGCTGTCTGCCTAATATTTGTTCAAAACCCTTTCCCACTGCAGCTGGGAATGCTGTTTCTAACCACCAAAGACAAGTGCAGAACACTGGGGATGTAGAACAATTGGCATTGTTGCAGGCAACAGGGAGAGCTTTCATCCAAAACGTACTATGCATCTCACAGATGCTGGTTATCTCCCAGAGCTGGTACTGATAAATGATATACAACACAAGTGAATGCTGAGACACAGCCAAGCAGAGAAAAGAGTATCTAGGAGGAATTCCTTTACAGAAAGAGGCAACTCATTAAATGAAGAGAGCAGGTACAGCATTTATTTTTCCTTTGCACATCTGTCTTCCTTCTCTCTTAAAATTGGGACTTGTTTGCTTGTGTGCTCTGTTTCAAGACAGAATCTTGGTCATGGCAGCAGCAAAACCATTATTTCTTTGTGCCTAGGATGGGTTTCTATAGGTATAGATGGTGATCAAGGGCATGTAAAGGTGCTCTTGAAAAGGTGTTCCGCTATTCCGAGAAAGCAGATGCACACTTAAAAAGGGGTCTGTGATTCAATATACCTTACTGTTACTCCCTCATAATGGATAGCAGGTTCCTAGTTTTCCTCCTTTCACTTCAATTTTTCATGTTTTTTTCCCAGTTTTGAAATGTCTGAGTTGTCCTAAAGAGCACCTCTATTGTTTGAAAGGTTGCACAGTTTTTCTAGATGCCCTGGTTTTGGCTGAAGTAGAGTTAATTTTCTTCAGAGTGGTTGGTATGGGTCTATCTTTTGGATTTGTGCTGAGCATGGGGTTGGTAATACAGAGATGTTTTTGTTATTGCTGAGAAGGGCTTACACAGAGCCGAAGCCCTTTCTGCTTTTTGTATGGCCATGCTGGTGAGGAAGTTGGGAGTGTGTGGGAGGCTGGGAGGAGACACAGGTGACCCCAGGACCGTTGACCCCCAACTGACCAAAGGGATATTCCAGACAATATGACATCATGCTCAGTATATGAAATGTGGGAGTAAAGAGGAAGGAGGTGAGGTTTGGAATGATGATGTTTGTTCCCAAATCACCATCATGTGTGATGGGCCCATGCTCTCCTGGAGATGGCTGAACACCTGCCTGTCCATGGGAAGCAGTGAATTATTTCCTTGTTTTACTTTGTTTCGGTGCTTGGCTTTTGCTTTCTCTATTAAACTGTCTTCATCTCAACCCATGAGTTTTTCAGCTTTCACCCTTCCAGTTCTCTCCCCGGTCTCGCTGGTGGGGGAGTGAGTGAGTGGCTTAATTCCTAGCTGGGGTTAAACCACAACACCAGTCCAACCTGTCTCATATATTAAACTGTGTAAAGAACATTTGCAACTAATTGAAAACATGCATACACTTCACAGATGAATGCCTCAGTCATTATCTTTCAATTATGAATCTTAGCTCTATCTATTCTTCAATATCTGGTTTTAAAATAACCTTCAAATCCTGACCTATAAGCTCAGTAGCTTGTGTAAGACCTGAAAGATAAAGAACACTTTGAGTTTTGGCTCTGCATTATGTCAGATCCTATTTTTGGGGAAATATAAAAATTACAGTCTATGGTGAATACAGTGTGGCACATATTTAATAGAATAGGCATAATTTTCTCAGAAACACTGGCATTTGAAAGCAGAAATCAAAGACTTTGCAATATGTTATACCAGACTCTGATCTACTTCCAGCAATAATAGGAGAGTTTTTAAAAGAAATCATAGACCTTTATCCACTCTGCTCTTAGGTTCAGAACCAAACAGTGCGGCGTATTAAAGTGTGACTCACTGACACTGATTCAGGAGCCACTGAGGATGTTTTAAACTCACCTCAGTGTAGATGGTTGTAGATCCACTTGAAGTGGTACCATCCAGCAACCATGAGAACACACAGATTTCAAAACCGTCAAAAATTTCTTGTTTTAATTTGCTGTTGATGCTAAAATATTTTCTTTAAAAATTGTTTCTCATTAGGAAATTGCTAACAGATGTGGGGGACTGTTCTAATGAAATTTTAATTTTTTAAAAAAAATTGTTAAAAGCAATATGAGTAAGTGAAGAAATGTACGTATTCACAAATTGCTTTTTCTTACACAGGAAGGGAAAAAAGACTTTTAATTTATTAAAGTATTATGCTTTGATGTTTGATTTGCATAAATCCAAGTTTTAGTTATTTGATTGAAATGACCTTCCATTTTGGAATTTATTTCATTTTAGGAAAAAAGTATACAAATTTTTAAATTAATTATTAATTGATGACATAAAAAATGCTGGAGATTAACAAGTTATTACCTTTTAAGCTTCGTTTTTATTTTCATTGAATTCAGAAGTCTTATGGGCCAGGGAAACGACATATATATATTTCTAATGGTTGACAGTTAGGAGTAGAAAAGTGAATAAATTAAGCAAGATTTTTCCCATTTATTTTCATAGACTTTATTTCTCAGTGCAACTTCATAATATAAACACAGAAAATGTTACAAGTCATGTCATGCCTCCCTTGATCATTATCAATATATTCAGTTCAAAACAAGATTAAACAGGTACAAACTGGTCAGAAACTAATTTGGCTGGTCACTGGAAGAACAATATTAATCATCAGAAGATAATATATCCTTTTAGCCCTATTCATTCTCTCAGAATTAGTTCTAGAGCTTAAAATTATTCCGTGGCCAAAGTAGTTCAGCTTTAAGCAACAAAATCAATTAACCCGATTAATCATAGATCCATTTGATCAATGGAAGGCGTGATATAACAGCAGATCATGGTACTGAATGATTAATGGATTTTCTTTCAGTCCTGAGAAGCCACAAATAGGAGTGTGATTTTTCTGTTCCATTTCTAACAATAATTATAGGCCTCTATGCAAAATGTCACACTAGTTTTATAATAATTGACACTTTTTGATCTTCTAATGCATGCTGAGATGGAGAAGAGACTCAGGTATTTGCCCATTCCCTTCTTTCCCTTCAGTAAGCAGGAAGGCTGACTAAACAAAGGGTCTTTGCATTCTGGGTTTGGGTCATGACATGGTAGACAGCTCGGTCTAATTCCATCTCCTAACCTGGCCTGCTTCAAGAAGGGTCATGTTTTAAAATGCAAAAGAAAGGGGTAAAAACTCCTCTTTTCCCCAAGAAAAGAGCATGAAGGAAGCTCGGAAGAGTAATCAGTATCGATGCCCGGTCTTTCTCTTCCTTACAGTGGAATCGCATTTTTGTCTTTGCATCCCACAGAGCATAGAGGTTTGCAGATTTTTTTAAGTCTGGGATACATTTAACTTTTTTTCTTCCACAATGGTGGTACAAAGTCCACCTCACCACGGTAATTATGATATCCTAAAGAAAAACAAAAAATGAGTGAAAGTTTTACGGCTGCTGTGAAGGATGAATATTTATATCCAGACAGCATGGAGTGGGGAAGGTTGTTTGCATATTTTCCTATGGACTGTGCTATGAAAAAAAAAAATCTAACAGAATAAGCGACGAAAACTTATGTTTCACAGTCTAATAGTTCTCTTCTGTAATCTGAACTGAGAGTTATCCCTCCCATGGAAGCAAAATGAGTTGCAGTTTCCTTTGAAAAAGTGGTTTTCTTCACACTACCTGCCTAGCCATGCTTAGTGTTCGGTTGGATGATTCAATTTTCTTGTTTATGAGATCTATATTAGCCACAAATATTCATTCCTTGTGCTTCTTCAGGAATGTAAAGAAATACAAACATTTCCCTTTATCTATTTGTTAAAGAACAAGATGGCTTAGTTGCCCCACTGTAAAGCTTATTTGCCTAGAAGCTTTAGTATATTACAGTACATAAAAATTGTACAACTGATTCTACAAGTGCATTTATGAACAACACATCCAGCAACATTGCACACAGTGGATGGGACATAACCCACTCTTCCTAGAGAAGAGAAACACAGCCGTTAGCAGAGTTCAATCCGATGCAGGTGCACACAAATCTGAAGGCTTTGTCTATTTTCCTTGCAATAGACTCATGTAAGTCACCAAAAGAAATAGAAGTCATTGCCTTTTCAGTCTGTCATGTCAATGATCCACGAATAAAGAAGACTTCATGCCAAGAATTAGAATAGATTGGAGATCTGTTACTTTTGTCTTCAGTGTACTTGAAAAATTAAGCCCATTATGAAGATTTGTTTATGCACTGGTTTTCTTGTTGTGTTTTGCTTTTTTTCTGATTATAAATCGATTTTTCCACGGCTTTCTTATATGCAAATATGGAATTAATATACCAGTGCAGCTGTAAAGGAGATTTTGAAGTATGCCAAATGTACATGATAATTTAAATATGAAATGCATTTTTACCAGCTTTACCTATAAATGTTTACAATTATTTCAATGTTTTATTACAAATCAGATCTTATACTTGAACAACATATTTATTTGAGGATATATACTCCATATAACTGAGGATAACCAAGTGAGATGAGAGAATAGGAATACTCTCAGCTAAGACTGTCTTTCATTAAGTTTGGCTGTGGTTGTTATTCTGGTGAATAAAGTGAAGTCTGGTATTTCTTTAGTATAATTGGCTACATTTACAAAAGTTCATGAGTACATCCATATCAGAGGAGGATAACAAGGGGCACAGAGAAGTTCTTGTTGATTTTGATTAAAGCGTTAATGACAACTCTCTTAAATAAAGTTATATATAAAAAAAAGAAATACTCAAACAGAAAAACAAAGCAAAACAAAACAAAACTATTCAGGACTTTTCTTCAAGTCTACCAAAACATTTCCAGTGCAATATTATCCTTCTTCAATTCTTCCACAGCAATAACCCTGCACGTGTGCTGCAACAGGGAAATGACAAAGCTGTTTAAACAAACATCGACAATAGGCCTTGTGTGATTATATCTTTCCACATTTAAACAAAATAACAAATGATGATTTACCTTTTAGACAATGACAACAAATCTCTCCTGAAACAATTTGCTATATTTAACTCTGTTAACTTTCAGTCAGAAATTGAAGACTATTGTAAAATCATATCTCTGTATTAGAAGTGGTTTTCTTCTTGGAAAGAAAGTTTGCATATTCCATTTCCTGATATGTAACTTATTCAGACCTTGCTAGTTCATTCTAAATTCATAGACTCATGGAAGGAATGTGTGAGATCCAACAAAAAAAAGCACAGAAGACCTGAAAGATTTTGTTGTAATAGAACCAAGCATCTTATCCCAGGTAGCTAGCAGGCCAAATTGCTTGAAATATCTCCTTTATTGAAATACATATTGCTTTCTTGAAATGCATACAACACTTTCGTTTTGTTCTATGAAATAATGTTTAGGGAACATAGTTTTTGTTTGTTTTTTCTAAACACTGAGTCTATATATGTGTGTATATGTGGGGGTATGGTCATATATTCTTTAATTTTATCAGTCCTACGCACACACAAAAATAATGCTTGGACTTATGATATTGTAGGGGAAAGAAAGGTACATCTACCCCTTCCAACTTGTTTAATTCTTTCAAATTTTCAGTTTTGAGCTAGCAATGTTATCTAAGCATCTCTCTCATTAGGCTACAAGCAAAATAGATATAATCAACATAAGGATTTGGGGTTTTTTTTCGTAAAATTCATGAAGTTTGTCAGAAAGACAAAAGCAAAATCCCTAAGTTAAACAAAAAGGGGAGATGTCAAGGTTTGGAATACCCAGGAGGGACACGGTTATAATGCATAAAGCAGACTCTGACTGGGACCTTGTTTAGATTCTGGATTCCAAAGGAGCTCTTGGTTTGTGTGTTCTCTGTCACATTGGATGGACAACTTGTCTCATTATGATTTAATTTGTCACACATCACTTACTTATCAAATCCAGGGAAAAGAATAGTCTTGAGGATACTTATATATGACTGTTTCAGTAAGGAAAAGAGGTCCTTTATACACTCAGTGTCCTCTCCTTTTAATCTGCAAATGTGAACTGAGTAACCAAAAGTGGTGACAGATGGAGCCCAACCACTCATGATTAATAAAGTTGTTCAAAATACAACTATAATTTCCTGTGAATATAAAAAAAACTAGCTTTTTTTTTTTTTNAGGCTTTGAAAATTTTACTACTTCTTTTAAAGATCGTAACACCGAGGAATCATAGAATATTCAATTGAAGGCAAGGAGTACTACAGGAGGTAAAAAAGGTGAAGAAAAAATTTGATACATGTAAGATTGATAGTCAACACAGCTTTATGTGTGTGAAACACAATAATCTTTATGGCAAAATCATCAAGCTGCGGTAAAACAATGTTGATGACTTGGCCTGGCTGTTGTAGGACATTTATTATCTGATTCCCATGAATGTTATGGTAGACTCACTGGCATCTTAAATTTAATTACTCCTATTTCGAATAAAATTGAGAGAAAAAAGGGGGCAGGAAATAAGAAAAATATGTTTGAGGACCACACATGAAATAAACAATTGTGAGGCTAACGTTAATCTTTAAATGGTACAATGTATTGTAAGTTAATTGAATTTAATTGATTTTGTCATGCTTTGAATTTTTCAGACTGTTTCTGGGTGACTTTTTATTCTAAAGATAACAAATATTTTTTCATATGTATGTGCGTATATAAACAGATTTATACACAAAAATAAAATATACTTTATGAATTTGGGCTGCAGACCAAAAGTAGAAATTAATAAACTGGACTGACAACTGTAAATGGAAGATATGTCAGGTCAAAGGTATAAATACAGTGCTTAAGTTAGTATACAACTTCTAAAATTATGGATTAATTCTACAGCATAGAAAATATTTTTTTGTATAGTTTTTTTGGAGATTGATAGTAAAGCAAAATTATGCATCAGTCTGTTAACCCTTCAGTATTTATTATTTGCTATTTATAATGATGTGAAAAATAGAGTTTAAATATCACGACTGTGATGTAAAAAAAGTGAAAATCTATATAGTTCTACTTTAAATTTTATTTGGGTTACCTATATTCACTATTTATTCCTCTGATAGCTGTGATCTTAATTCTTGAAGAAAATCCCAAACTGTGGTCAACTTAGAAATCAGACCTTCACACTAGACCCCCACACGTTCATTGAAGTGGTTGAAAAAATTCAAATTTGAAACTTCTATCTCCATGTTAGATTCATACATTTTGGTGTAGTTGATAATGTGATGTCTATAAGAATTTCTCAGTTGGCAGAAACTGGTTACATAAAAATAACCTTATTTTCACTGATATGAAGAGAGTACTGCATCATTGAGCCACAGACTCTCCAATGGTGAATGTTTTCATCAAAAATCGATAACATTTCTTACAGATGCTGATGTGTGCATGCTTAGTATCCAGAAAAAAAAGAAGAAAATTATCGATCACACCAATGCTTTGAATGTAATATATTAAGTGCTCTTGATTTGTCTATGATCAACACTTGAAAAAGCAGAAGAGACATATTTGCTTCATTGAAAACTCGTTGCAAAATTTGAATTAAGACAGTTTGTTATGGAAAGTGAAAAAAAACAACTGTGTTGCAGAGTTAATTTAATGTTATTTTACTTATTTGTTCTGCATTTTTTCTTTTTTTTTTGTTTAGAGTGCAAAATCCTGAGATGCCAGTGTATTAAAGAGTATGGATGTGTACACCTGTGTCATACAAGTGAAAGAAACAAGACAATTTCCACAGCTAACATTCATAAGCTTCCCATAGCACAATTCCAGTTACATAAAGGGGAGATTTTGTTTACTAAGTTTTCTTTGACATTTGAGTTCAGTTACTGCCATGGCAGAAGACAAGTTGATTAGGTCATTTGCATCATCTAAATGGAATTCTGAGTAATGTCATCATTCAGTGGGTCCTTGAGAACAGAAAAGTGATTGTGTCCTATCAAACCAGGCTTTATATTCAAGCAAATAATACTTGGAATGTATCATTAGTCTGTACAGATACAAAGTCTGATTGGCTGATATTCAGATAAGGAATATGAACTTTGAATTGTAAAATGGTGCTTAAGAGGGGGAAAAATAGAAAACATTAAGAAGGGGGAGAAAAGAAACACCTTTCAACTGAATCCATGTTTGCATCCAAACTTATTCACATTAGTCAGATTTGAAACAACCTTTAAATATTCTGTGATGCAGCCAATAAAAAAACCCCTCATTTTCAGTAACAATATAATTTTATTTGTAGGCATTATAGTTGGTTTAATCTGATGGAGACAGTGTTTCTATAGTGGATTGCATATTTTGTCATGTACAAGTGCTCAAGATATCCCCCCATTTCAAGAGGAGCAGTAGGTCTTACTATCCAAACCAGCCTTAAAAAAGCTTGTATAGAAACATTTAACTTCAGCTGCCTGAAGCACTTGACATTCAATCAGCCCCAAATGGCTCAAGTTAGTCCAAACTGTAAAAAGCACTTTCATTTAAAACACATACCACCACCAGAGAGGTGTTGAATCTGTTGCGTATTAAGTTAGTCTTTGTCAGCAGAACATTGCAGGGATTTAAACTTATGTTAACAAATTACCTTCATTCAGAACACCAACTTGACCCGAATCTCCTGAGCTATAAAATTCAGCATGATCAAAAAAGAGAAAGGAAAGTGACAGTCTAAGTTAGACTCTTTTGGAATTATAATGTTTTCACTTTCAATACAACTGGCAAGAGTTTTAAGAAACTGGAGAATATCTTCTATTGAATGGAATATGAAAGAATCTGAGAATAATACTGTGTTTAACCTCTATACTATAAGGAACACATATTCACACTTGTCTGTATATCTTGCCTTAGGCCAGTGTCAAAGAAAAGAGAGTGTTCAATCCTGTAAGGTACTGAGTACTCTGGCTGTGATCCAGCAAAGCACTCAACTATGTATTTAAATTTAAGTACATGGATCATGCCACTAACTTCAATGGGATTATGCTTAAAGACAAACTAACCTTAAATGCTTTGCTGGATCACAGCCACACTGCTCAGTATGGGCTGAATACAAATCTAATCTGAGAGGAGCATTTTCTTCTCTGTTTCCAGTGAAAGCTCACAAAATACATAAAAAAGTTCTTTTCAGAAAAGAAAGTTCATGTGATAACAAGACTGAATAGCTTCAGAAGGGTGGGATGATTAATAAATCTTGGGGCACTTGTGTTCAAACAAATAAGCAAAGCAACAAACAAAAATGAAGCTTTGACTTTCCCAGGTTCAGATATTCATTTTTTTCATGTAACATAATGACTGAGCATGGACGGGGATATAGATAAAGCAGAAGAAATCAACTGAAAGAGTAGAGATAGAGGCAAACAATGTTCCCTTTTATCTTTTGCCAAATTTCTTTCCTGATTTTAGCTGTGGCCTCTCTTAATTCTGTAATTGAAAAGAACAAGAACTCTAAGTTTAAGCATGTATGAATACCCTCACAGAATACACATCAATTGAAATCAGACAATACAGTCTATATAATTAGAGACAAGTGACATTCTTATGCGTCTGAAGCTGTTCCAGATAAAAACAACAGGAAAGTAAGCTTAGGAAAAAAAGAACATTTCAAAAAGCAAAAGCAAACCTGTGCTTTTCAGCATTATATATGAAGATTACTAACTTTGTCATTTGGTATACACATTTTGAACTTCCCTTGGCTCCAATCAATGTAAAGAGGACCTGATTAGAGCACTAGACCTTACTGAAAGAAGTCAGATGAACCATATTTGTCTTCCAAAAACTGAAGCAAGTGAGAAGAGAAAGAACCTATCATGTGTATACTTACACCACTCACCTATTCTTGATAGGCAGCAAGAAAGGTTTGCCACCAATTCTTCTTTCAATATTATCAGGCCAGGTCACCAAATCTTGGGTCAAACCTGCAAGTTTGTCTTCAAACGGTCACTGTCACAACAACTCAGATGGTGAAAATGGACTGTGCAACACTGTTTACGAGGGTGATGATACGGCTTGAACAAACATGTAACAATTGCAAAATCCTGGGCTGTCTGACTGACAAAATGACAACCAAGTCACATTAATCTTCCTATAAAAGAGAAAAAGAGAACATGTCCCCTAAAATATCATACAAAAACCTAGGACTGCTTCAGCAAACTTGTCCACATGTGGCTTTCTCAAAGGCTGAATCTTATTTAAAAATAATACAAAATACATACAATAGGGCTTCATATTTCAAGAGAAATAATTAAAGACACCATCCCACTTTCTAGCTAACAGCCATTGCTGAAGCAATGGGCAGCTCTGGCAAAAGTCCACCACAGTGCACCCTGAAGTACAATCAAATCAAACTGATAAAGAATTCTATCAGAGGTTAGTGAACATGAAACACTTTTGAACTACAAAGCGTGCAAGCAACTCAGCATGTGTATTTTCTCCCCCTAGGTTTATTTTATTCCCACAATTCAACTTCTCACCTTTTCATCTTATCCATTAATTTCTTCCTTGTTGAGAAACAATTATACCCTAGGAATCTCTTGAACTCATTTATAACTCTATTTTTGAACCTTGAACCTTGTTCTGTGGCTTCATTATTTTTTTATAGAAGCCCTGCTCTAATTTTCTATTTACTCCTAGATCCTTAATGCTACAAAGTATTCTTCAGAATCAAAATTTGTCACCAACACCCATCAATTTCTTTCACAAACTGAAAAGCTCTTGATTCAACTCTTGAAATTTGAAGCATGTTCTCTATTTAAGCAGATACGTTTTATGTTTTGACCAAATATGCATAATGTTTTAAAAGAGGACATATTTTCTTAGCTATATGCCCATAGATCTACCTTTTTAACTACATAATCAAGTCAGAAAAACCCCATAAGCATTGAACAGCTTGATATCTTTTTCCCATCATACACAGATTTTTATCTCTCAACTTATGAAGAGAATAGACAAGAGTTTACTATTTGTATGCAGTATAGGATCTCATTGCCTAGTCTTTTGGAATGGTTTTGCAATTTTTCACAAAAACTTAAATTTGTTTGACTGAAATTTCCACTTGGCTCCAAAATGGGAAAATATTTTAATCTGTAGTTCATTGATGATTATCTAACTCAAATCAAGAGATACTTACACTTTCAAAGTCCAGTATCTCTTCCATAGCACCTGTAAAAATCACTGCAATACCTGTAGCAGCTCTTTTCCTGGGAGGCAAGTGTCCATGAAGAAATTTATCATCAGAACTAGAATTCTTTTGGAATATCATCAAAGAGACTGAGAATGAAAGGCATTTGGAAAGATAACTTTCTTCCAGGGTTAGACTTAGTTCTGTACTAAGGCATTTTGGTGATTCTCTACTGGTTTTTGACTATTGCAGTGGTTGCTGAGGCCCTGGTAGAGTTTAGGGTGATCTCAAGGTCAGTTCTTTATCCGAGCTCTTGGTTTGTTTTCACACTGATGCTAACTCCGGTTTTCAGCACTTAGGTGAACTCCTTTGCAAAGTCACTTCTCAGTGTTCACAGTATCAGCACACAACTGTGCTCCTGATTTTGAACCCAGAATAACACATTGGCAGGCTAGCTCAAACTTAAGGTGCTTATTACATCTAGGGGGAAGTCTCCTGCTTTGAATATGAATGAAGTTAAGATCTAAACGAAAGCTAAATCTTGAGTTTACACTTCAGCAGGAAAAGAGGCACTTGGAAATTTTAACTCTTTACCTTTAGATTCCCAAGGGAAATGAACAAAATGAGTCTCACATAGAGAATGGAAGCATGTTCAGGCAGAGAAAAGTAGAATATTTCTTTTATTTTATTGCCATATGAATATGTTTAATACAGACTTCTCTCTGCGTCAGTCTTGTTGGGTTAGGAATCTTAACAGCAGTGTAGTTCCTCTAACCCCAGCAGCATAACTAAAATAAAGCTCTGTTTTCAAGAAAACTAGCAAGTGCCATCTCTTCAAGGAGGCAGTGGAGTTATTTATATTTAATTTCTGGTTTGAATTAGTGACTAAGCATAAGCACTATTCAGACTTCACTCTATTGGTAGATAAGTGCTTTGAAAATTGGGAAATGGGAACTTACATAGTAATTATGATGTGTTACTTACGTGGTTTTAATCAAAATTACCGCATATTTAAAACTGAAAGTGGGAGAAAATACATGTGACATAAAATAGGATTTAATCTCTTCTTTGGATGTAGCTCAATAAGCCAACACTGCTGCTTCAAGGGGTTGAGGTGTCTCCCTCTTCTTCCTGCTTCAATCATTCCCCTCTCTTCTCCAGGTCCTTCTTTCCCACTTCATATTTGCATTCATCTCTGTGCAGCAATCTCGCTTCTCTTGTGTCCACTTTGACACATCTGCTCTTGAAGGCAAATGCACAAGAGTCTGTGAAAGCAAGGAGTTGATAAACCTATTCTACTTGTCAGAACAATACAAAAATACTCTCTTGTTTTTGCTGGGGGGTTTGTGTTTTGTGGTTTGTTGCTGGGGTTTTTTTCAGCCAGATTTAGTTTATTGAATTGCATTACTGCACAATGTTCTGGTGGCTCAGGGTTGGGGAGGGTTGTACAGTGAGAAATGTTGAAGCAGCAGAGGCAGGGAAGTGGAATATTGCTCTTTCCCATTTGAAGGTAGAAAGCTCTTAAGTCATCTCAGGTTTCTACATCACTGCACCACTAAGATATGATAGTTTGGAAGGTATAACAGGGAAATTTGGTGTGGTATTGCCACATGAGAACCTAACTTATGGTCAGACTTTTTAACCTACCTTAAAAGACTGAAAATTTAATTTTGCCTTCAAATGTGTTAAAAAAATTTTTTTTGAAGAATGATTCAACATTCAGCAATGAATCTAAGCGCCTGTCAACTTCTAAATCAGATGGCCAAAGTTAAATGATGTTTACACATGAATATTCATCCTAGCATATCCCTGAGAGCCCAGTGCAGAAACAGGGATCTTGAAGTTTCTCCCAGAGCCCTTCTTCAGAAGAAGCTGAAGAGATTATTTTTAACCCTGTAGAGCAAACAGCTCCAGAGGTAGGAGTCTCTTGCAGAGAATAGTGTGCCAGCAAACAACATGTTTTTGCTGAGAGATGAACTCTTTTGCTGCAAACAAAATGTGATGCAGCCTGCTGTCTATCTGTACTCTGTGATAGCATAGGATTTAATGGAGCTTTGCTGACACAAAACTTCGATAATATAATACAAATCAGTCCTGTCCCAAAAATGAGTGTCAGCTTACACTAACACACTTTCTCATGTTATCCTCTACCTTCTCATAATTAAATAGAAATTGTTAGCTTTTCTGAGCACTTATTTGCATTGAGAAAGCAAGTTTGACATGCTGCCTGTGTTGACACATAGATCTTATTCCTCTTAGATTAAAACAAATTCTAAATCTATCTATTTATATGGATTTGCTTTCCTCCTTGCTAGGTACATTACATTGCTCTAGACTACAATGAATATAATTTCCTGTCAAGTGTCTTTATTTTTGTTTTCACATCGGCCCTCTGCTTTCCATTAACTTGAACATGGGATAAGCTCATGACAGTTTCTTTGACTTCTACTCACCCTCCTCAAACCTCCTAATTGTTTTTCATCTCTGCTTTAATTGTATAGTTCCACAAAAACTATATTTCTCTCTTCTTTCCTCTGTAGTCAAAAGAGCTCCTCTTTTTGAGCTACCCTTAGCTTGTTGGTTCAATGCTGGGTAGAGCTACTTGAGTTGCCTCTCGGTAAGACCCTTTGAATTTTGTTTTGTGCACATTTGGTTTTTCTTTGTCAGGAGAAAACAAAAGAAACAATTGTGCATTATGTGTTAGAGCACAGTTTTTACACTCTTACACCATCCTTGCACTTGCTGTCTAAGGCCCAGTAGCACTGCTATCAGGAGTGTTATATCTTGCAATTTTATCTAAAAGGCAAGTCATTCTAGTACATGTTTTGATACTGCACAGTCTGAGAGTATGATTGCATTAACTCCAGTTGGAAATAGACTGGCATTCAGACCACTTCTTAAGAAATAAATGCATGTATCTCTGTGTAAGTAAAAGCTCAGATATTTATGGTTTGAGGGTACAAAGGAGTTGATCTCTAGCTTAATATAAAGCCTACTGAATCAATGAAAACACTTCCATTGGCAGCAGCTAATTTTGTAGCAGGTCCCCTGTGCAGTATCTGTCCTCCACTATTGGCCTATGCCTTGTTCTGTGACTCTTGCAGCAAACAAAAAGAAAGAGCATCTTACTTAACAGCTGAGATAGGATACATCCCTGCTAATCAGTGACAAAAAATAGCACTTCACTGGAAGATATAAATGTATTTATAAAAGCAAGAGTAGAATTACAGACCTTTACAACTAATTTATCACTGTTCACAGTTTCCAGTTCATGGCAAAAGAAATAACAATAAATATTTACCAAAGGAAAGTGGATCTGCATTTAGAGCATTTTAATAAATGCTTAAAAGAAAATCAGCATAGATCACTTGGCTTTGGCAATCACTTTTATCTTCTATCTGTCTGTCTTTGATGGATGTTGTTCATGCTCTTTAGTTTACAGTAACAAGCAGGTTTTTAATTTTCTATCTTCCTTCTTTCTAGTGCCAGGCTATGATGGATGATGTGACAAAAATATTCATCAGTAAATTCTAAATCCTGAATACAAATTAAATCAGTAATATGAGAAACAGATTTGCATTCTCCTTTGACAGTGTTGTAACTGCATCTGCTACTCTCTTGTTTTTCCTTCTACTTGTTTAATCTTGATAATAATGCTAAATCAGCATTGGGATATCTTGTATTTTGTTTTAAGTGCATGAGCGTAGAGTATTGTTCTAATATACTTTGTGTCATTGTTTGAGCTGAGGTGTTTGGATTTTGAATTGAAGCAGCATCAGCTGAATGAGAGATAACTGTCAGGGATTGGATTTCCAACCAACCACATTCCACTCTCTAAACAGCATGGGTAAAAAACTTTACTGGGTAAAAAAACTGGCTGTCTGTCCAGGCCCAGAGAGCGGAGGTGAATGGAGTTACACTCAGCTGGTGGCTGGTCATCAGTGGGTTTCCCTCAGGCTCAGTGTTGAAGCTGGTCCTGTGTAACATCTAGTACCTATAATCTGGATGAGGGGACTGAGTGCACCCTCAGTCAGTTTGCGGATGACAGCAAACTGGGCAGGAGTGTTGACCTGGGGGAGGGAAGGAAGGCTCTGCAGAAGGACTTGAACAGACTGTATTGATGGGCCAAGGCCCGTCCCTGGAGGCATTTAAAATACATTTAGAAGTGACACTTGGGGGCATGGTTTAATGGTGGGCTTGGCAGTGTTAGGTTAATGGTTGGACTCAGTGGCCTTAAAGTCTTTTCTAACCAGAATAAATCTATGATTCTGTGATTCTATTCTATATTCTAATTGTTTTTATTTTACTCTCCTGAAGGGCAATGTTCACTTTAGCAAGTGCCTTCCTCCAGTTTAAAGGTGTCTGAGTCCCTAAAGGTCTGTTGCTTTTAAGTGGTTGCTTGGAATCTTTCTGAGGTCTTCTATCCTCCATGTAGAGAAAAACCAGTATTTCCTCATAGATGAAAAGAACAGTGATAGAAGAACTAAGGAAATTTTTGATCTTCATTTATAAATGTATTTTCTTTTACACAGAATTTCTACTTTAGAAAGGAATTTCATTCTCCGTTACTCTTGCATGAGACCTCTGTTAGGGACAAATGAACACACACAAAGAAGATTGTGATGTTGAAGTTTTCCTTAGAGAAGAAATAACTTTTCAGGAACTTAAAAAATGGTACCTATGGAAGTCAAGGAGGACTAAAATAAATTTATACAACTCAAAATGTTACTAGTTAAAAATCAATAGGTAGAAGAAAGCTGGATGAATTTAAAATGTTCCTTCTTACATATACCATATTTTTAGTAATGTTATCTTAGCATTGTAATTATTCACTCTTGCTGAAAAGCTACTTTAAAGTCAATCTCAATAGAAGCTCAGATTGACGCCAAATAAAGGATTATTTTTATGGTGTGGAGTGCATGTTCTGCAGTCTCTTTTACAGTTCTTTTCAAAGGTAAGGCTGACCAGGTTGAAAGGAGATGTCAAGGCATCCTTATTCTTTAATCAATTTCCAGCCACAGGATTAGACTTTTTGGTCACCTAATTTAACCTTTTCAGGTGACAGATTTAATCCCATAATTCTTATATCTATCTTAAGGCTTTACATTTTTAAGTAGTATTTCAGTATATGAGCACAGATAATATCTATAAAACTATAAAATTTATTTTAGAAATGTTCCTAGTCTAACGCTAAAGACTTGCAGAGGTGGAGCTCAACAGCATATTGATGAAAGGGTTTCAGTGTTCAGTTATTGTAAGTGTGAAAACTAAGACTGATTTCTAGCACGAACTTTCCTCCTCTAGCTAGTGGGTTTTGTGATAAGCACGAATAAATTGAAATTCCTTTAAAAAACAAAAAAATATACCTGCATAGTTTATGCTTTGGATGGCTAGAAATGAGCTAGACATATGCCCCTGATGGCATATTTTGAAACATTTGCAACCCAAACATCTAAGAGAACAAAGCAGCCAGCAATCAAAACTTCAGATCACCCTCAGCTTCCCCTGCAAAGCAAATAGAACCAATACACCAGCACAGTTTGTCAGATCAGATACTGGCTGTGAAGTTCCATTCATTTATGTTTTACCTGTTGTATCATTGAATGTTTCAGAAAGTGTGGAAGTTCCTGTTGGCAAAGAGAAGCTGAAACAAATCTTTCTGAGACCAGGAACAAAGGGATCATCATCAGGCAGCAGTGATGCCCTTGGGAGTCAGTGTGCTCTCAAAGGGATTATTATACTGTCTGTCTCAGAGGGAATATAACTTTTGTGAGTCTAGAACTTGAGCAGTGAAAACCTGTAGGACACAGAATGGCAGAAACTCATTCCTGGGGAAATGAGACAAAATGGGTAAAATCTCCAAAGTCACAGAGAATGCTTTGGAAAGAAAAGTATTGATTTCTTGCTTTTGGGAAATTATACTCTTAAGGCAGAGAAGAGGTAGAATGATTATCTGGTTTAATTATAAGACCAAAGATGACAAGAGAAAAAACAGGGCAAAGAGGTGATTGAGAGTAGCTCTGTAGAGAAAGATTTGAGTGTGATGGTTGATGAAAAACTCACCATGAGCTGGCAGCATGCACTCACAGCCCAGAAAGCCAGTAGATTCCTGGGCTGCATCCAAAGGAGAGTGGCCAGCAGGTTGAAGGAGGTGATTCTTCCCCTCTACTCTGTGCTCGTGAGACCCCACCTGGAGTACAGTGTCCAGTTCTGGTGTCCCCAGCCTAAGAAGGAGATGGAACTGTTGGAGCGAGTCAGAAGGAGGGCTACAAATTTGATAAAAGGACTGGAGCACCTCCCCTACGAAGGCAGGCTGAGAAAGTTGGGGCTGTTCAGCCTGGAGAAGAGAATGTTGCATGGAGACCTCACAGCAACTTTACAGTCTCTGAAGAGGGCCTACAGGGAAGAAGGAGAGGGGCTTTTCATCAGGAACTGTAGTGATGGGACAAGGAGTAATGGGTACAAATTAAAAAGGAGAAAATTTAGGTTAGATTTTAGGAAGAAATTTTTCAATGTGGGGGTGTTTAGACACTAGAACATGTCACTCAGGGAGGTTGTGGATGCTCCAGTCCTGTCAGTGTTTAAAGCCAGGCTGGATAAGGCCTTGAGCAACCTGATCTAGTGGGAGATGTCCCTGCCCATGGTGGGGGGTTGAGACTACACGATCTTTAAGGTCCATTCCAACCCCTTAACATTCTGTGGTTTTATGATTCTATGAAGTACAGAGGATATTTTATTTTAGAGAATCCTTGAAATACAGAGGATACATAAGAGTATGCTCTCAGAAGTATCCCAGAACACTTCAGAGCAATGAGACCACTAAGTTAGGGAAGGGTGTTTTGTTGTTTATTGGTTTTGTCTGATTCTTCTTATGCAGTCTGACAGCAATTTTCTTTCAAGTATGAGCAAAATGCCCATATGTGAAATACTCACACCTGTCACAAATTCTTAAAAACACTTACTTTAAAGAAAGAATTTCATCTTCAGCCAGAGCTGCTGACAGTGTCTGGGAGAGGCAAACCTTATTTCCAAGACCTAGTCATTCTGGTACTTTGGTGCCAAAGGATTATCAGAGTACTAGGGGAAGCTCATATCTTATGTACCTCAGGCAGAGGCAGAGAATGTCCATATACAGAAACTCATGACTTATGGGATTCAAAACCCACAAAAGCTCTCACAGCAATTCTGCAGTGTTCAAGCAAGGGTGCTCAATTATTTCCACAATATATTTTATTTTCTTTGTGCAGAGCAAGTTTGTACAATTCACAGCTAAGAATTTAGTCTGACTTGAACAAAACTTGCAGATAATACACATTCTAATAAAATTTATATTCTGATTATAAATATAATTAAAACATATTCATTCTTTTTTTTTTTCACCATATGTATCACATGGTCATAAAGAACACCTACATATCTCTCTCCTTTTTCACTTTCCATGGAATCTTCTCCCCTCTAAGATATACCACAAGTCTGTTTCTACAACTTTACAAAATGTTTCTCAGTCCACAAAGCAAATTAGCAGAGTTTTTGCCTTCCACTCTATGTGTTCATCATTGATGCCTCTTGATAGTGTGCAATGTGAGTGAAGGAAACTGGGACATCCTCTCTGAAAGCACATTTAGATGTTCCCGTTTGAGTGGAAAATAGATGTCATTCCAAATAGTGCTTGGAAAAAAACCCCAAACAGAACAACTTTTTTGTTTCACAGTAATTCCAAAGACTTAGCATCAACAGTTACTATAAATAGGAGCAGCTACTGAAAATGCTGTGGTGTATACTACAAATGTGTTTGAATTACTGTACCAGCGCTGTGTAAAAGGCCATATGAATATGCAAAAACCATGCCGGATAATTAAAACCAGAGGAAAACTAGTGGGTTGCAAAACAGGCTTATATAAACATCAGTTCACCCATTTCTGCTCCTTGAAGTTAAGAGCTTGTCATGGAGGTGAAGCTAAACAAATATTATAAAATGAGAAGGGAGAAAACGAAGAAGCATGCTAAAATGAAAATTTCAAAAGAAAAGTTAATGTGCTATTGAAGTTTATGTTTATTTTTTCTCTAAATGAAAGATAAGGAAAAAAGGAAGAGTACACAAAACTCTTCAGCTCAGCACTACAGGTTGCTTCTGCAAATCTGAGGAGATAAAACATACCCGCTTATAAAGACTAATCTCAAATCTGTGTTAGAAACACATTTAAGATATCTAATCATGGTTTCAGTCTTTGTCACCAAACCAGATAGGAAAAATCTAACTGTCAAACACTGGGACACAGTTCATTGCTAAATACCTCTTTTTTTTAATAGACTTAAAGAAATTGGGAAGAAAATACTATCTATGAAATATTATTATAAAAGCTATACTCTTATTTGCTACAACCAGAACTATTTTGGGTGGCTGAAGTTGTTCCTTAAAGGAGAAGCTGTCATACTTCTGAATTTTCCAGCATTCTTGGGATAGGCAGATTTAAAAGAAAAGCAAACTCAACACATCCAAAGAAAGGAAACAACACCCCAACAACACAGAACTTTGATGAAAAGCTGTATTAGGTTACCTTTGGATCTGATAGCCAATCTTGAAAAGATTTGCATTGCCCTGTTTTTAGGAATTTGGAATTTCCACTTCAAGCCTGACAGTATAAAACATACATTGTGCTCTACTTCCCCTGTTCTGACACATGAAATTAAAACAGAGAAATGAATTTGCAAAGGACCATGATGGAAAAGGATTCCCATTTTTCTTTAGATGTATGAACCTGCTGCATATGACTGGCTCTCTGAATCCCAAAGATATCCATGAGAGGTTTCCCCAGACTCAGGACTCCAACCAGGCAGTACACAGCTCCTAGATTTAGGGAACAATGAAGAACACGTCTGTGTCACATAAAAGAGGCAATTTCAAGTGTGTATCACATTAGAAGAACAAGGGCCTGAGTCCTTGGCTACTGCTTTAATAGCTGGAAAATCCCACTTTTTATTTTACTTTTCTTGAAGTGAGGAAAAACAGCCGCTTTCAGTAACAACTCCCAGTCATGTCTGAGAAGTGGGACCTGTGTGACTCACTGTTTTATCCATGTACAGGTGTTGTTAGGGGAGAACTGAAGTTTTAAGAGGGTTCTTCATGGCACCCAGCAACTACACCACAGTCTACAGTTGCAATCCAAAGGCTAAACCTCATTTAAAAAAAGTATGCTCTTGTACACAGAAAATTATTTTGAAAAAGCTACCATATTTTTATGCTAGTATACAAATTCATGGTATGTTATGTTGGGTCTCAGAATTCCAATTTTTCATACTGAGGTTTCAGCTAGGTATTTAAAGGCACTGAAAATCTGTCAGTTGAAGGCAGGAGAGAACTTCATATAAATATCAAATTTAGTCAGGATGGTTTGTGTTCTGGATGTCAATGAAGGGCACAAGGGGGAAAGGACGGAGTGGAACAGGGAGCTTCTGGGTGAGCTCAGGGCAGACCCTGTGCCTATGAAATCATTTTCTATTGTTAGCCTGTACAAAATGTTTGACTGTAAGCCTAGAGGGAAACTAGGCTGGTTTTGTGCCAGACTACAGTTGTGAGGACAGTGTATGACTGCTACACTGCACAGACAGAACAAAGAATTACAGATTTACTTTTTCTTCTCTGTGAGAGTCAGCTTTATGACCATTTTTGTGATTTTATACAACAAATCAGTAGAAAACCCTTGTGTTCAGGCAGATGTGTTTCTCATGCATTAGAGAAGGGAAACCTTGACTCTCTGTGTACCGAAGGTGAAAGGAGAGTTTTTTCTACCCTTGAAAAGGTGACCTGCCCCAGAATATCTCAGCTGAGATTTGCTGCCCTGTCTTTATACAAGCCTTTACCTTTACATGCACAATTATCCTGGTTATCCACCCTGGTGAACAGGAAAAATCTTTCTGCATGTAAAAGCATATAGTTTGGGTTTTCCCTGAGAGAGCCAATGCACTCAGAGTAAATATGGGCAAGAAAAGAGAAAAATGAAATGGAAAACACTTTTATAACTACTTCTATTAATAAGCAATGAGATAATTATATACCTGAAAACATCTTATGATCCCATATCTCAGTAAGCTCTGCAATACAGTGTTCTAGAAAGCATGAGTAAGAGATTAACGTAGAAATTAATTTAAAATAATTTCACTTTAATACATCATGAACATTCCTTTAAATTCCTGTATTTTAGCATTATCGTCTGAGTGTGATTCATCTCTTGAGTTGGATATCTGCTTTACTGGTTGTAATGACAACTCAGGTTGGGAATCTTAGTTTTGGATGTTGACAGACAGGCCATTTCATTTTAGATCCAGGTTATACTTTCTGCTCATTGTCTTCAGATATGAAGGTGTAAAGCTACAAAAATAGAAAGTACTTTTCACAGGTCATTTGATTCCGCTTTGGAGAATAGAGTGTTGTGATATCGATCATGTCAGGATCTCTTCCTCTGCTTTAACTAGACCAGCTTAACATTAATTACAGAGCATTTAAAAGTCATCTGTTTGAAGGGGAATAGCTGGGAGGAAGGCTAGATGGAAGAACTTAATAAAGTTCTATTTTGGTTGGCATATATTTTGAACAGCAGTGTGTTATCAACCTTGAGTATGATTCACATTCTGTCAACATGCTCAGGAAGTGTAGGTTCCTTTGCAGCAAAAGTAGAATGAATGTCATTTGGAATGTGAAACAAATACGTAAAACAAGTATCCTAAAACATAATTTCTCTAAGGAAGTTGTCACTGTCAAAAATCATGAAGTGATTTAGTGTAAAGGAGACTCTAGATAGTTTTGCTTCTTTCCTTAGGGCTCACTGATATTAATTATTTGCAGGAATCTGTATATTCCTGTGAAACAATAAAGACAAGGAATATTGACTCTGAAATAAATAGTTTCATTAAATAAATGCCTCTAGGTAAAAATATGCTCTGTGAAATGCAACTCTCTCAAAGTCCTTTATAAGCTTGTGCTGCCACTGATCCTAAACTGTTTACCTGAGTGCTTCCAAAGAGGTAAGGTATACACCAGTAAATAGGCAATATAACATATCTACTATGTTAATATGGTTTTTACTTAGATTAAGCTGAGCATAGGAAATAGGGTTTTCTTTTAGACATCACCTGAAACTAAAACTTTTGGTTGCTATAAACAAGTTACGGTACAGCTTGTACTAAATAAAATGCAAACTTCTCAACTTGGTGGCTGTTTTACCCAGCTCAAATCCCTTTTAGTGTGACAGTGCCCTTTGAAAATCCATTAGATGCTTGCCAAATTCTGGATAAAGGATATTCACAGACTCTCTTTGATAATTTGGGTGGGTCATCATAGTAATCCCATGTGTTAGCAAGGGCCAAACACAGCCATATATTGGCCTGTAAATTAATCTTGGTAACGTAGTAACATCCTTTGCGTAGAATGAATGGAAAAACTGATCATACCCCAGTAAATTCAGTTTTGGTTTCTGTATTTGCAAGTGTATGGTCAGCTTGACTTATTCTGGCAAATGAATATGAGATTATACTTAATGGTGAAACTCTTGGTTTGTCTTTTCTGCTATGATTTTTGTGAGAAAAGAAGTGCTGCACTTCTTGTTAACTAGGTCTCAAATATCAGCTCTGGTAGTTTTTTTGTGGATTAGCATGTAAAATAGTGGATTTATAATGAAATTCCACCAGAACAGGGTTGAATTCATCATTCTAGAGGTTATGTGCAGCTCTATTGAAGGTGAACAAACAAAACAAAAAGCTAGTTACAGTGATTCAACTTACAAGATATACAAAATACAATCTCTTCCTAGAATCACAACATATCTCAAGCTGGAAAGGGCCCATAAGGAGCGCTGAGTCCAACTCCCTGCTCCTCAGAAGAGTAGCTTGCCTCTTATAGAGAAAAAACTTGTTTTATCCAGTGCTACTCTCATACTTAGGGGCCCTACTGAACACAAGACACTCCATAAACAAGACAGACACCCCATTCTGATGGTAGATAACTGTGGACCATCTCTGTGTAAAGAAGTCTTCACCTTAAAGGGATGTTTGAAGTCTTCTGGATAACTAATAATGAAAAAATTGTTTGGTTGGTTGGTTGGTTTTTTTATTCTATCAAACTAGATGATAAGGAAGCATTTACCAGTTTCCCAACAGTTTTTCAAAATGTTTTTGATCTGTTTGATGACTGATGTCCTTTAGTATCAAGGGTTCTGTTGAGAAAACAGCATGTCTTCTTGAAGGTGATGTAATGAGAAAACTCTGGCACATAAGAAGTAATACACAGCAGGGTGAAAACTTTGCACCGTGCCCCTATGAACTAAGACAGTAATACATGTTATTTTCATGAGATCACAATTCTGGAAAATTAAAAATTGTAAGTGAGGATATAAAAGGCAGGAAAAAAACTTTCTATTATTGGTAGAGTTAGAAGATTTACTCCATGATTAATTTTAGTGTCACTGGGACTCACCTTGTAGATCCTTCCATCCTACTCAATTGGCACTGAGTGCAGCTCTTCCTAATAGCAAAGCATGAGCAAATGGATTCCCTCTATTTAGAGGGTGCCGGTGGTGTTCTAAAAGATGTGCTTTCAGTCACCTACTTTTTACATTATGTATCTATTCAAGAAACCCCTATAAATACAGTAGTTGGTTAAATAATCTGCAGTTTGAGAGAAACAGTACACCAAAGAGAAGGGCTGTGAAGATGATCAGAGGGCTGGAATACCTCTTCTATGAAGACAGGCTGAAAGAGCTGGGGTAGTTCAGCCTGGAGAAGAGAAGCCACCAAAGAGACCTGATTGTAGCCTTCCAGTACCTAAAGAGGTCCTATGAGAAAAGTGTAGAGGGACTTTATACCAGGGTATGTAGTGATAGAACAAGGGAGAATGGCTCCTAAACGGAAGAGGGTAGGTTTGGATTAGATGTTAGGAAGAAATTTTTACTGTGGGGGTGGTGAGACACTGGAACAGGTTGCCCAGGGAAACTGTGGTTGCACCATCCCTGGAACTGTTCGAGGCCAGGCTGGATGAGGCTCAGAGAAACCTGGTGTATTGGAAGCTGTCTCTGCCCATGGCAGGGGGGTTGGAGCAAGATTATCTTTAAGGTCCTTTCAAAACCAAACCATTCTGTGTGTCTATAGACTGAGTCCCCCAAGTCCCCTCAGCACTACAAGTAAAAGGCATTATCTGCTGGCCATCAGCCCAATATCAAGACATCAGAGACATGTCAGAACAGGCTCTCAGCTTGAAGGTGAGATTGGTGCCTGAAGGGAACATTTTGACAAATGCTGAGTTAACAGACGGCAGCATAATATCTTTGCTATTCGGATATTTCCTATTAATAGAGCAGGGACCTTGGTATTGCACATACAATTCTGCTCAGCCTCATCAAGATGCATTTTTTTCTGCTTGAATCACAGCAAGGTATGTTTCAAAAAAAAAAGCTTGTACAATCAAAACAAAAATTGAATTATTACAGGGGAAAGATTTTAACAATAAAAGCTGTGAAAGTCTCCTGAAAGTGAGATTCAGTCCAATCTGACACAATAAATTGTTTTACTGTTGAACAGAGTCCCACTAACAAGTATAGATTACATGTGTAAGACCCATTTTTGCCTGCAGCTAATGTACCTAGAAGATGTATTAACTGTGCAGCTCTCCTGTTTGCAGGCAACAGAAGGAATTTGTTTCTATTTAAGTATAGGGTGTGAAATGGAAAAGAATATGAACACTAAAGCTTAAAGTCAGCCAAATATTCAAAATATTTAGCACCAGTAACTGACTTAATGTTCTAAACAGTCTAAGGAGTCTACACCCATACCAACAAGTAAAATATGCATTATTATTTATTGGAATATGGAATTAAAAAAATTGCATTAGTCATTGATATTAAAATGCCAGACAGAAAGAGGAGGTGTGCTCTGTATTCTGCTGCATGCCTCCTTGGAACTATTAGTACTTCATGCTGTAACAGGCTGAAAATGAAGTGCAAACTCATCAGTGTAATTATTTCTTCTCTTCCTTTCGTGGAGGCTGTGCTGAAGGGTGGACATCTTTAGTTTAATCACTGATTACATTTGTTGCCACATGAATCTGTAAAGCAAGTGTAGCAAATCTATTGCTATGCTGAGCTGTCGGGAGCCCCAGTTCCTGTTCTCAAATTTGTAGCTCTGCTGTATGAAAAACAGAAACCCCACTTTTTCCTGCTGGTGGTTTGAATTGCTCTAATTTGTACTGGTAATGACTCCAGATGTCACAGTATAAAAGGAAGCCCAGCCCTGCAAAAAAGATTGCCATTCTGACCTTCTATTGAATTTTAGAGCTCTTGCCCTTTTTTGTCTTCTGAACAAACCCACCACTCACAAACATGCTGAATGGAGTGGAAAAAGCAGCTTGACTCTTGTGAAAGAAGTTACAAGCAGAGCTGAGATGGCCGCTTGCCACTTTCCCTGTCAGGGTGACATCTGCCACAGTTTGCTGCGCTGCTTTTTTGGGGGGAAAATGAACCTTCACCTCAGCAAGGCTGATCCTCTCCTCCTGCCCCTGTACCTTTGTTCTGTTTCTTTTTTCAGAAACATTTGTGGTTTTCCTTCTGTTTCTGGAGTCCATCTTTTAGGAGAGATGAAAGTTCTGTCTTATCGGGTTTTTACATCTTCAGCAAGATCCAAATACTATTTCTCATACAATAAAAATTTAGTTTATTACATTTACCACTCTATTTGTCTTGGCAAAGAAAGGCCAGCAGGGTAATTCAAAATGAATACAGACAGGTGTCTGCTTACATTGATAACAGTCCACTTACATAATACAGGAAAGCAACATGATTCATGCATCTTTGCCTTTAATCCATATTTTTGGTTAACTGATCTTTGCCATGATCAAGACAAAATGTTTGAAATTCTGTTTTCCTGTTTGCAGGAGGAAGTGACAAATCTTAGCAATACTGATTTTGGATGCAAATATGTGTGCATATGTGTATGCACACAGGTGTGCATTTGTGTGTGTCTATATATACGTCCAAGGCCTTGTCGCTTACTTTATTTCCATAACTGTTTTTTAAATAAGCCTAAACATGGCTCTGCCACAAAACCGGATACAGAGCAGGATATAGTTGCAGCTTTCATGAGCAGAGAAAGGGTCATAAAAGAAAAATAAGAAAACATACTCAAAACCCTCATCTGCTTGGTGAGGGCGTAAGTACCCTTGGCAACCCAACAAGAGCATAGATTTTGTTCTGTCCTCCTAACTGTCTCAGATGTACTATTCAGCATCCTCCAGGGCAGAGACATGCTGCTTGGCAAAGGGCATAATCTCCCAGTGCTACACGAGGCTGTCTCTATTGAATGAGTGCAGAAAAAGAGGGAATAACCACCAAAGACAAGACCAAGCAACAGTCAAAGATATAATGTGCAAATCACCCATAAGAATATTTTAGAAGAAGACTGTAGCCCTTGCTCATGTTAATTTATATTTTCTCAATTAGAGAAACCCAACAAGCATGTACAGTACTTCCTGATTATATTCAGGAAGCAGAATTACATGGATATGCATTTTGTTCAATATAAACCATTCAAGTGGGCAACCTTTCTTTATGCTGAAATAAAATATTCTTTTTGAGCATCATGTTCAAGAGAGTGGAAAGCAAGAGAGAATTAGAGACTAATGAAAGCAGGCTGAAAATATAAAGGATTTTAGAATATTAACATTAGAACCCATCTTGGACCTTAAAATAAAGTTGAGAGTCTTCCCCATGAGATTTCTCATAGAATACACATGGGAGAAGAAAATTCTCTTCTATAGAAGAAGTGTGTCTATTTTGATATTTATCTTTAGAAATTTACATCTATCTGTATATCTTTATTCTTTATCATTATCTTTCTCAATATCAACATATTTTTATTAAATTTTATCATCACTGTATGCTTTATTAGGCTAGATCACTCCTTTTGTGGTTACTTTCAATTTATACACAAGAAGCAATTAAATATTCACACACAGAATTGTTCCTTGGTTTCTCTTCTTGCTTTAAAATGGAATTCATGTAAAAAGTATGTTAATTATGAGATTTCTGTTTTGGATCAAGCCCACAACGGACAGATTAGACAATGTAGAAAATTGGGACAAGTTTATTGTTCACTTATCTGCCAGACAATGCTGGAGTTCAAAAAGACCCACAGCCTACTGAAACCGAGAATAAGATTTTCGCTATTTCATCTTGTATCTAATACGATCTTCAGTCAATTTGCAAAGCAAGTTTCCTTTTCTTTGCAGAGTCTTGCGGTGCATTGCTAATCTGTTTCTTTGTTTGACTTTTGTGTTAGAGATATGTAAGTGCTGAATTCAATTATTCTTTCATCAGAATAATTTTTAATTTTTACAATTCAGAAAGCATGGGAGGCTGTACATAAATGTGAAATATGCTTATTGTCAGAAAAACAACAAAGCCTCATGAAATTGCACAAAAAAATTTAGAAAGAGTGAAAGAGAAAGAAAGAAAGAAAGAAAGAAAGAAAGAAAGAAAGAAAGAAAGAAAGAAAGAAAGAAAGAAAGAAAGAAAGAAAGAAAGAAAGAAAGAAAGAAAGAAAGAAAGAGAACCTCAGCAAATATGACACTTACTGGGCCAACTGTCCTTCTCCAAGGATTCGTGCTGTCTGGAGATTTCTATCTGTTTTCTTTTTTCTCCATCCATCCCCTGCTATTTATCATCAGTCCACCTCTTCTTTTTGTTCTTTGCAGTAGTAACTGACTCCCACTAGCACTAGCAAGTGAGGTCACTAAGGCAAGTGCCTATGTCCTGCTAGAACAGATCACTGATCTGGGAGTATGACACACATATGACAGAGCAAGGTCATTCAACTTCTTTCCCTCCATTTTTCATTTCTATTCAGGTAGCTATCACTTCAAGGTTCTTCCTCTCAGCCTGTCATGTTGTTTCTTATTGTACTACCATATGAAAAATAGATAGTACTCTAACCTTTATGAGATATTATCTCCTAAGTGTTGTTCTGCTAACAGCTCTGAAACACACTCTTCCCTAACAAACATATCACTGAGGTGTACTATTTTAAAAATGCAGGTTTTTTCTCCTAAGAAGTTTTACTATGGGGGAAAAGCTGCAAAGAAAGAAAGAAGCCAACTCATTAGGAATAACCTATCAAATCTTAATGAAAATACATTCTAGAGGAGTCATATATCTGCAGGGATGACATAAATAATAATTCAATATGAAGTAAAAATTCACTCAAATACCTATGATAGTAACTTCTGTTGCTGTAAAGCACTTTAGGATATTCCATAAGTGCCATTAGGCTATTTATCTTCGAGCAAAAAAAGCACTTGGGAGTAGCGCAATGTCTTTTGTTTAATATGGATAAATTTACTTGCATATTAAAAATCAGCGTCATGCTCTGAGATCGCTACTCCACTCAAATATTTAGTGGTGTAAAAATAGATGTGTTTTTATAAATATATGAAGCAAATTGCTCAGCTTTTTCTTTTGTTTGGTTGACTTGACATAGTTACCTAAATTCTGTTTAGAAGTGAATGGCACATGCAATGACAGATTCCTAAAACTGTGATTTCTATCTGACAGCCAGCATCTGAAGCCTCAGGAATGTTTTTATATTAATCTTAATCCAGAACTGAATTAAATTCTCAGAAGGAAGAAAAAATATTGATTGTTCTATTTCACTGATTTTCAGAAACAAAGATTGGATATAAACATATAACTTGAGGTTAGCCCTTGCTAGACAGTCTTCATGATCTAGCAAGAATTGAAAGTGGCATGTTTTTACAGATTTTATAATCAAGTCAGAATGGGAACAGAGTTTCATATGAGGTCCAGCTGCTGTAGTCACTAGTGCAAATCAAAATCACTGTCTTTATACCAGATCTGGTGCCAGGCTATCTGATGATGATGAGAGCTTATAAAAGCAGAAGAACATAGAAAAAAAAGGCACATTCTGAGGCCAATGACACAAGAAGATTTAAAAAATTTCAGAGAAGAATAGAGAAATAAATTTTGAAAGAAAAGATCCTTCCTTCCGCATTTCATTCAACAGGTTTAAAAACTACTGAAGACTGAAAATATGTTCATCCATGCAGTATAAATCAATCTCTAACTTTTGGATAATAGGTAGAAAGATTGGCTAAGGACAATTATTACATTGTTGAAAACTAACTTCTGGAACAAATTGTTACAGCAGCCTTTTGACATTTAAAACATGATGTTAAGATAACCCCATATCCCAGGCCCCTGGTGTCACAGAAAATAAAACTGGGATAGACCTTAAGGTATCATTAGGTCATTCCTTTACCAAAAGGCAGAATCATCTGAACTTTAAACATTGCTGACAGTTGTTTCAATAGTTTGGCCTAAAAGCCAAATGTTATTGCATATCTTCCCTCCTGCATCTAGACCTCCATCACCCTCAAACTTTTTTTTGTTACATTACATGGTAAACTCCTGTATAAATCACTCCTAACTCAATGCCTACCAGTTTATAATCAAGAAATAACTCTTACTTATTCTCACTGCTAGATTTATTCCCCTGATATCTATCCTCATGCTGTCTCATAAAAAATGGCATTCTTTTTTTTTTGTCCTGCCCATGAAGATCACAGTGCATATTTTATCCTATTCCTTCATATATTGCTTCTCCTTTTTTCCTATGTTCTTAGCAGATTTCAGTATTTCAAAAAAGACATATACTGTAACATACTGCCCTTTCATGATTAGGCTCTTTTTTATTAAACATCGTAATAACCGTGTAGGCTTTTCAAAATATTCTGTATGGTGAGATGTTCCTTAGTTCTGAGGATCTATAACCTTATCCACAGCATAATCTTATTGCCTGGGTGGTTCAAAAACATTTAGATATAATGTTCTGTATCCAGTTCTCTGTCAATTTGCTTGAAATGTTGCCTTCATTTTGATCTTTAAATTTCCGTAAAAAAACCATGCATTTTCTCTCCATTCAAGAGTCTGATTCCAGGATTTGCTCTCAATCGTGTTTTGCCACTCTGACAACTTATATCTAAATCATTGCACTGTTTATCCCTGGATTTGTGTAAATGACCAAAATTAATATTAATATTGTTTAGTTTGATGAAACTCCCAAAACAAACAGAAAAATGCATGTTTGCTTTATACATGAAATTATTAAACCAAAGAAAAATGATGAAACTAAACTGGCTGTGATAAACTGGAGATAAAAAAGTTCAGGTCTATGCGTGTGTGCGGAAAGCAAATATACATATGTGACCTTATCTTTCCTCTGGAGAAAGATATCTCAAGCTCATAAAGTGGATGTGTACATGAAGACGTCCATTTGCCCATGTTTTCATTGGCTTATCATGAGTGTCTAATTTTTGACAGCTCTATTTCCAGATGATAAAATATCCAAGCATGTCATCACATAATTTGTCATGCATCTCTCTAAATTTGTAAACTTGCTCCAGTATCACTGCAAAAATATTGCCCTCCATCCCTCCCTCCCCCAACATCCCTTGTGTTGCCTGCCAAAGACACCATCACTTTAAAACACCAGCAATGCCCACTGCAAGCTGAATGGCTTACAATATGACTAGAAATTATGCGAATATTTCAGCTTGATAAATTTTAGTGAAAAGATGAGTTTGTCAAATGTGAAATACTTTGAAGACAGATATCAAGGTATATTGTCATTGGATGTTACTGAAGGCCATGGCCCACCTTTCCTCTCCAAAGTAGCATCCTCTATCATTTGCCAAGTTTCAGACTAAGGATCCTTTGGATCACAAATAGCACTCTGAAAGTGGAGCATATTATGTCTGGTTTACCTCTATTGATATAATTTCTGTTTTCTGCTGCCCCTCTTTGAAATATCAGAAGGATGACCAGTTCCAACAGTGTGCAAAAGAGAACAAGAAAAAGAATTAATGGGGAAAATGATAATTATTTGAAGACACAGACAAACTAGACAATAAATGAGAGCATTCTAGCAACCTCAGAAACTGTTATAGTAAATGACATATAAATTTATAA
This sequence comes from Edolisoma coerulescens, assembly GCA_013397115.1. NCBI lineage: Eukaryota > Metazoa > Chordata > Aves > Passeriformes > Campephagidae > Edolisoma > Edolisoma coerulescens. The sequence goes on from VWZW01004026.1 coordinate 2,400,592, forward strand.
TTGGAAAGTACCATGTGTACAATAAGTATGAGGAAAGAAAAGAAAATATAAAACTCCTGAGAACTGTTATGGCAGACACCAGATAAATTAAGTAAAAATACACAAAACTTCACTGGAGTCTAGGGCACTGCTAAGAGTGGTAGAACATGCTTGGCTAGGTTGTCTTAGAAGTAGCTAAAAATACTGTAACAAGAAAAAGTCTTCATACAAGTAGATCAAAGAGCAGAAATCATCCTAATATTTTGCATTATTCATATTTGTCTAATAAAAAAAAGAAAATAATTGCTGTTCTTTGAGGAGCTAAATGGTAGCTCACTAATCAAAGATGACATGGTAACCATCACATGTACCTTTTGTAAAGCAGAATTATACATCGGTTTTGAATGTCAGTGTTAAAGTCACCATCTCCAGCACTAATATAAATAATCACAACACCTCATCAGTTTTTCCTCTGTGAGCACGAAATAAAACTGCTGAAGCCTGAAATGAATAATTTATCTCAGAAGATGGCAATAGCAGTAACATCAACAGTTACAGGAAAGGAAATAAAAACTTCTTTTGTCTTAATCATTTTGTGGTGAAACACACAGCTCTGTGTCCTCCTGCCTCGTTCCCCTCCTCCCTGGAGGTAAAAGTGACACAGCAGTGCCAGTGGATGAGGCAGGGACCTGCCCCTCGCCCGCCTCTGCCTTTCCCCGTTCCCACAGGGCTGCCTGCTGTGCCATTGCTCTGCCATCCACCTGCAGGCCAGCCCCTCTCGCAGGAGCAGCAGCCTGGGAGGCAGGCAGGCCCTGCTTGGAGCAGAGACCAGAAGCCACCCCCTCACCCTGAGGATTCATGCCTTGCTGATAGACGTCTCTTTTTTACTTCAGAAGCAGGGAGCCATGTGTGAACACATGGGGCTTGGAAAGATTAACCTTTTTTTTGTATCTGTAGTCCCGATATACCTCTGTGTTGGCAATTTAAGAGACTTTCAATTATCCTCATCAGAGTGTTCACTCATGCAGCTTCAATAAGTAAAATAACTGGGTCTAAGCATGTTTTTTTTTCTGATGGATGTTGTGGTTAAAAGGACATGACAGTGAGCTGCAAGAGTCATTATCTATTAATTTTGCTGGTTTATTTTAGTAAGCAATTTATAGCTTTTCCAGAATGTCTTTTACATTTTCCACTCATTAATTGAGTCCCATTTATACTATTTCTTTTGCATTAAGAGATGTATTGCACTATTTAAAGTCTTAATTTAGCCCATATGTCAAAACTATATCTAAATGAGCCACTTAGAGCACTTTTGTATGAATTACATTATGTATGTCTTTCCCTCTCTGTCTTTTTTATCCTTGCAGTTTCAGTTTCCTTATTAGATGGTAGGAAAGGAGCAAATAAAATATAAGTATAATAAGCAGCAACATTAAAACACAACTTGGGACTATCAAGTCAAGTTCAAGCTGTAGAAGATATTTTTAGTGCCTGAAAATCCCTGGCTTTTGATTTATCTGTGTTCCTAATCTGTGTACTGAAGTTATTGCAGCTATCCTTAACAAAAAGAAGGTGCATACTTTCTCAAGATAATCTCATCTTTGTAAACTCATGTTAGGGAGATGAAAGGGAGGATCAAGGTGGACTATTATCAGAATTTCATTCTCAAAGCTCATCTAGTCTTCCATCTTTTGATAGTCCTTTTACTCCAGCAAAAAAAAAGACCAAAACAAAACAAAAAACAACCCTCTCTACCCTACAATCTACCCCAGTATTGTTGAGGCTAAGACACATTCTATGCTTAAACAGGGTTTTTTCGGTTTTTTCTGGAAACTCTTCTTGAGGTTTTGTATGCATATTTGATTTCTGTCAAGTAATTTCTTGCTGTTTCATGTATTAGCTGTGAGCTAGGTAGTTTAATGGTTTAAATTTTTATATCTTTCCTTTAAGGTCTCCATTGAATGTCACATGGACTCCAAAGCACTATATTTACAACAGGGTACAAGAAACATCATTCTTTTCCATGGCTGGAAGCAGGGAGTGACATCTCCCTTTGGGAGTACTACCTTTGCACTGTTCAAATGTGCGTGTAACTTAGATGCTGATATGGATGTTCACAGTAATGATGTTTGTCATCTGCTCCATTGCAGATGTGAGAAGCTCTTTTCCACTTATCACTGCATAGGGCGTCACTGTTCTTTATGCTTCTTTCTTTATTCAGAGAGTTTGGGGAACTTTTTTTCTACTTTATCTTTTTATAAGCAAAGTAGGACTCATTTAGATTACTTAAGCCATGTACTATATTTTTAGCATCTCAATTAATACTAATCAAGACAGTTTTTTGCCCATAAAACTGTGAGTATTTTCAACAGAGGTTTACTTTTCCTTCTATGCTATTTTGTGCTAGTATATTGCATATTATAAGATACAATATTGCCAGTGGTTATAATAATGATCTTTAACATCTGTTCTTTGCAAATACTAACTGTTTCTTAATTTGGTGCCATATTTAAAAATAATTACCAGCTTTCAGCCTTCCTATTTAATGTCAAGTCATATTTCATTTCAATGTATTTTATTACGTAGCTGATTTTGTTTCCTATATTATATAGTTGATTTCTAGCTTATAACAGATTGCTATTTCTCTCACCTTAGATATATTTGATGACATGAATAGCACTCCTCACTGTCTTGTTCCATTGGCTACTTTCTTTCAAGCCTGGTAAAAAAACCCAAAAAGCAATCACAACCATTTTATCAATTTCCCCACTTTATCCTGAGCAAGAATTTGAATGCACTACAATTTGAAGGTATCTGTACTGATATGTAATACCTAGATACCCAGTAGTGTTGTTTTTATTAGTAGCTACTTTCCACATGGATCTGAGTATTTTTTTTTCTTTTTTTTTTTTTAATGACACTTTTATGGGAAATCACTTCAGCCCCTGGACTGCTAATGCACCTTCTCCAAAAACAAGAAATAGGACAATTCTGAACCCAAATCTTCAATGTTACGGGTCAGATAGTAAATTTTTAATTATCAGTGTTTACATATTAAAACTTTATTTGGGTTATTTGCTTAGATCCTAACTTGCTCTTCATTTCTTCAAGAAATGCATCCTAACCAGTCCTTGTGCCTTGTGCAGAGTCCTTTTCCCACTGTAGTGGAGGGAATTATGATGCATGTTTTCAATTTACTCACTCTGTGGAAAGGCTTCAGTTATTTGGGCTATTCTGTAGTATTATCACCTTTTCAAAAACCTGTTCTCTCTTCCAGATCTGCTCTGCTCTGTTGGAAATGTTTTTTACCTGTCTTTGTCTTCAAGATAATGTTGGAGAAGCCTGAAACTACCTAAGGATTTGATCAGGCTATTGATAAGAATAGTTCAGAAAAAGAAGTGAGAATCATGTTACCCCGTAATGCTTTGCTACCTCATTTTGATAACTTTCTGGATTGGGTAACATTACAAACTGTTGAAAACTGGCTCCTATTCTAGCTAGACCTTCCAGTGTGGAAGTCTCATCTAGCTAGTCTCATCCAATGTGGCTATTCCAGTGTTTCAACAATTACTTTTGTCCCGGTATTGCATCTATTCCAACTTTCTGCTGAACATATCTTAAGTATCCTTGAAATTCATGGTCATAAATATTCTCAGAAGAAAGCATGGTCTGCAAAAATATTTGTAAGTAGTTATCCCTGTTACGTTTATTACAGTTTAGATAAAGAACGATGGATATTGCATTAAGTGAATATGAAGAACACACCTGGTAAATATTAATGTAATAGGTTGGTGGAAAATATCAGTACAAAATTGGCGTAAGTGCCCAGTGTAGTTAAACACAGTCAAAATGCATTTCATGTGTATAAAACACCGGGACTACTTTTTTCCCTTTAAGACAAGAAAGTAATTTGAATTAATCAAGAGCTGAGTACAATGCAAGCAAAGATACACAAGTTTTTACGGTTAAAAATATCTGTGGATGTGTAGTTTTCATTTGTACTTTTAGCTATACTTCCTGAATGGCAATACACAGAAGCTGAGGTGTCAGAAGATTTTCTACCTCTTTCTGATCTGCTAGGGTCACTGAACAGAATATTCAAAATCTTATGCAAACATAAGCTCTTAGAAAATCTCCAGCTTTTCAGATGCACTGACACTGGTCAATTCAAAGATGATAATTTCTTTGCACTGGAAGTCCTCTGGTATGAACATACACATGTTTTCCAAGCTTTTTTTTTTTTTGCTGTTGAAAGAAAAATCCATTTTCTGATATTTTCCTGTTTATGCTTAAAACAAACAGATCAAATACAGATGATGAATTACTGTTTTTAATTTAAGAATATCAGATTAAATCTTTATAAACAGCATCAGAACCTCTGATTTTTAATTGAAATATTTAGGGTATATATAATTTTAGATGAAGGAACTTTATTCTTTGTATATACAGCACCTGACACAATGAAAATACTATTTATTAAAGTCTCCTAGACATTACTGTGCATACTATGAAAAACTAATAATATTATTAACCTACTGGGGTAACACTTCAGAATAAATTTATTTCTTAGCAGCGCCCGTATTTTTTTACAGAATTACAGTCCTAGTAGTTTGAAGGTTTTATGAAATAAAATCAAATGGTAAAGATGTAATATGAAAGAGTGAATTACTTTGTGACAATGTATTTGCATTTGAAGCAAAAAGGGCAGAAAGTCAAATACAACTAAAAATGAAATATCTTATCATTGACCTCTAGAGAATGAATATTATTCCTTGTAATATTCCTGTGTTAATTTTATTAGCTACAAATTACATTTTGAACAGCTCTACATTCCCTTTTGAAATTTTTTATTTTAAGAATGATGGTAAAAGTTTTTGTATAAAAAGTACTAAGCTATATTTCGTAAATATTATATTATGTGACATAAAAAAGGAAGATGAGAAAAACTTATTACCTTGTTTGATGAATCTTAGGGTATTATTCTGTATATTTTGTTTCTACTTTTGTTGAAGATGGTCTTTTGGAAATAATCCAAATGGCATGCAATACTTTATAAACCCATTGTATCTGGTTAGTCAGATAAATTAATTGAGAAAAATTAACCTGTGATGTGTGATCAACTTTCTTCTGGAAATATCGTTACTAGACTACAAACTGAATTTATTTATTGTGTTGAAGAAGAAATATTTGAATGCTCATGTTCTTAGAAATGTAGGTTTCAGAAAGTTTTATGATCCAGGAGAAACTGTCACATCAGCCAATTGATGTGACACATTGTTTGCATACCATTTTTATGACGACTTAGTTTACCACTTATAAAATTAAAGTTATTAAATTAAAGAAAATTACTTTTTCATTCCAATAATTGAACATGCAGAATATATGCTTTGACCTAGGAAGAGATTGCAAAACCGAAGTTATAAACATCATCTTAAATCTTCGTCTTGAATCTCTTAACTGAAATGAGAAGGCAACACTGTCTTTTTCATTTGTTATCTGTATTGTGTTTTCCTGTGTGTGAACTAAATAATTTTTTACTACGTTCAGAATGCTGAACAAAGACATATAAATAACTACTCATAAGCCTTTCCTTTTTTTGCTTGAATACCCCAAAAACTTCATGCTATAGGCAAATATTAACTTGTCTGATGAACAAAGAATCTCAAATTCTAAAACACTGTGGTAAACACATACTTGTGCTACCTGTTTGGTGCATGCTATTTGTAGAATGGGTTGCTTAAATACCTTTTGAATTAATAGGTCTCAAATCATGTTATAAACAAAGGGCAACAAACACATTATGTTCAAAAGCAAGAAGTTTTTATTCAAATTAGTCTCAAGAGTCAAATGAAATAATAACTAATATTATCACAATTACCATATTAATAAGTCGTAGTTCAAAATATGGAAAATTAAAATTACTGAGCTAAATTTCCCAGTATGCTTCCTTTATTTTTCTGGTGAAGTGTTCATCCTTTCTGGTGCCCTGCTCTGTGCTGAGGTCAGTGGGGGTTGAAGGAAATTTTACATTGAAGCATCAGCATCTGTAGCTCTTCACTGGAAGTAGCTAACTCTTGCTATGGATAACATCTTCCCCCTCACTGCCTGAGGACTATTAAAATTTTTTTTTTTCATTTTTAGTACCTTGATCTTTCTTCATTGTTCTGCAGGACCATGTCAGATCCAAATGCACTAAATATGGCATGTTTTACATGTTTACCCAGGTTACCAGGTTACATTCTTCTCATAACAATTGGCATGTCATCTCTGGTACCATCCCATGCCCACAACTTTAAGGCCTCCACTCTTATCCTGTGCCTCCTCTCTGCTATGCAGCATTTCACTCCAGGGTCATAGAGAGTTCATTCTGCACCAAACACAGCTGCTGAATATGGATATCAAACAGATACCAAAGTGCATATAGCTATACACACAAATGCATGTGTATGCACAGTTACACAATTTTACAAAGCTAAACTAAGAAAACAAAATCAGATCACTATTAAACTGATCATTGGATAACCTCTTTTATTGTTAAACAAGCTAAAAAAAAAGATTTTCAGATATGAATCCAGGCAAAGCATGGTAAGTCCTAGAGCATGCAATGTTTCCTCAACACAAAGCCTGCAAAACTGCAACCCATAATAAGCAATGACCTTATTCTGCAGAGCTTGGAGGCTGAGCTTGCTTTCTTGGAAAAGGTGGTCCTGAGATGTACTCCATTTATAAGACATTTGTAACATCACTGACTGACTGAGCATTTTAAAGTCAGGCACAAAGTCATTGGCAATGAAAATCTGATAAATCTGATAAACTGATTGTCTCATTAGACACAGGCGTAGTAGATTTTTTCCTTTTTTTAGTTATTATAGAGCCATGTGAGAGACTATGCAGAAATTATTCTCTGCAGTTCAGGCCTGGAGCATACTTTTAATACAGAATTTGCAATATGCTACTTGATTTTCTGTAACATAGTTTAAACTAACAAGCTGTAAATATTGAAACTGCTACTTTCTTCATACAGTCCAGACTGATGGTAGCAAAGACTTGAAGAACTGTTTGGATTTAAGAGTTTACTTCAATGGGAAACTACAATTCTATGGAGGTAGTAAAATGGAGATACCAATGGCTGAAGGAAAAAATTATCAAGTCCATATAACGTAGTGCAGAAGTAGATAGCTATAGCTACACCCTTTATTAAATTTAGCTCTGATATTCTTTTTCATACCAGTTTTGGTGATCTTCCATACTCTGACCAGGTAGCTGCCATCCCTATAGAATCCTCCACAGCATATAGGGCCCTGAATACCAGGACATGTTGAGCTTTCTAGCATATATAGCACTCAACACTGAAATTAAGATGAGAGATATGAGAGATATGGTAAAGAGCTATACTAATCACTACTCCAGTGAGTGTCATTTTATTGCAAACCAGATCAATTTTACGGGGTTACATACAATCACAGAAGATCAGAAGTTCAACTAAGCAGATAAACCCTGCTTTTTGGTACCTTTAGTATACTGGTGCCTGTGAAAGAAGCTACATATATATCATCCATGTATCTTAGTTTCTAGATAATTAACTCAGTCACATGCATTTTTCCACAGTTTTATGGTGCAAACTTTGAGATTTCAAATCTGCATTTGGATACAGGCATGAAATTTTGTTATGGAGAAAGGAAAAATTCACCTTTACAACTTAGAAAATACTCACATATAAAAAACATGATACAGAGAAAATTTTGCCAAAATGATCAAATTTGAGACTGGGCCTAAAATAAATGTTACTGTTGATCTTGAAAACACTGGGAAATTTGAATTTCCACTTCAGAAAGCAAGGTGAAAAATAAAAAGTAGATCTTCAGTGTTTTGCACAAAACAACAGAATCCAAGCCCCTCATTTCGTCCTTGTGAGATTTAGCTTCCTGATTCTCTAAACCTTCTCTAAAGAGTGGAGTCATCCAGTGACAATAATAGTTGATTCTCCTATTAACATCCTTCCCTGTGTGAAGCCCCACAGCCTTGCCATTGACACGGGAGGTGGGCTGGCTCCTGAAGGCAGCAGCCTGACCGCTGCACAAGCTGCTCTCCATCTTTCTGTGGGTGAGCTGGCCAGCACCCAAGGCAGGGCTGACCTTGCTCCTGGACTAGTCACATCTTCATCTGTCTGGGGCCTTGCTGTGCTTCTCATAGGTTGCTCTCCCCTTTCTCCTGGCTGCCAGAATAACTGGTCCTCCATCTGGCTAGTGTCCAAACCAATCCAGTCACCGTTTCTCCATCTGGTTTATTCTTGGAAAGATGAACTGGATGTTTTAATTTAGAATAGTCAATGTCTTCCTACCCTCTCTCCGTGGCCTACTTACTTCATCTACACATATTTAATTTTGGCTAGACTTCTGCATAACTGTAGAGAGGAGATCTGGCTGCCCCCCCTGCACCACCACCCAATTTTTTTTTTCCTTTGATTCTTTTGTGTCCTCCAGTAGCAGAAAGGTTCCTAAATACTGTGAAATTGTCACTCATGAGATTGCTTCAGCATCATTACACAGCTTTCCTGCTTATTCTCTGCTGTTTTGTAAAAACAACCCCCCCCTTCCAAAAATCTCTATTTTTTCTTTTTACTATATTTTAATTGTCCTTTTGATACACCACTATCAACTAAATACATATATCCATTCCTCCCTCTCCAGTGGGTAAAGGTATTTACAACACAAATTCATAGAAATAATTCCGTATGAACATCTTATATCTTTGGTACCAAAGAGTAAAACACATAAAGAGATGATGTTTTTAAAAGGAAGATGCTTTGTGAACATTTTCAGTTTACCATGAAATATCTCATTAAACAGGCTGATTTTTCTCCTCAGATTTTGTCACACAAGGTCTTGTTTGTTGCTTGACTCTGACTCTTCGAGGTCAATGCATTTCCATGCTGTTACTCGTGTAGGATTCACGTCAGGGCATCAGCTGGTCTAATTGGCAGACTCTACACAGTGGCCAATGAAGCGAGGTATATTTGCATTTGCCTGTCCTGCTCATAGATCAAATAGGAGCATTTTGCAAACAGAGGTTACTCAGAGCTATCTTTCATGTCTTTGACATTTAAAGATCATAGAATCATAGAAAAGAATCCCAGAAAAGTTTGGGTTGGAAGGGACATTTAAGGTCATCCACTTCCAAATCCTCCCACATGGGCAGGGACACCTTCCACTAAACCAGGCCCCCATCCAACCTGGTCTTAAATACTTCCAGGGATGGGGCATCCACAGCTTCTCCAGACAACTTGTTCCAGTGTCTCAACACTGTCACAGTAAAGAATTTCATCCTGGTATTTCATCTAAATCCACCCTCTTTCAGTTTAAAGCTCTTACCCCTGCTTAAAGCCATTACCCCTCCTTGCTGCCCATCCCTATCCCAAGAGAGAGATCTTGGCACTTGCTGCAGTCTGAGGTCTGCACTGGAGACTCCCCATCCAACAGCTCCATTTGGGGGGAGGCATTGGCCCACCACACAGGGAAGATGGTGCAGACCCAGTCACAGGTTCCTCTAGGTCAAAGTGAAAGAAAACAAGTTAGTATAATTGTCATTATAATCACAGTTTAGGTTAAATCATACCCAGAATGCAACTGTAAACAAAGAAAAGGACGGGAATTCTTAAAAAAAGACTGAAAAAAGCCAAAGCCAGACGAAATGGGAGGTGATACTGGTGTTGAACAAAGCAAGGCTCTTCTCATTTCATTTTTGCTGGCTGAAAAACTTTTTCTCAGGGTGTAATACAAAAGCTCAGTTTTTTCATTCCAAGAAATCAGAGAACTCAAAAAAATTGCTCTACTCCTTTTCTCTATTCCCTACCTAGAAATCAAAACAAGGCACAGGTTTAGGGTGTCATATTAAGCATAGTTTGAGGGTACCTTGTCCTATGTAATCTTTTCAGCACATATTAAAAAAAAAAAAAAAAAATTGGCATTCTGTTTTCAGCTCCCTCATGGCAAGAGTGATGAGTTGGATCCTTACCTAGCAGCTCATCTCAAAGGATTTTAACTTTACACAATTGTCTGCCAAGCTATCATTTAAGCTTTTCTGGTGGGACATGGGATGAAGTGTTGACATTATGGAATTCTTCAGATGAGAATCCTTCATTTTATTTTGTTCTATTTGATTTAATTCATTTTTCAGAATTGAAATGTCATGAGGATTAATTAAAACAAAACAAAACAAACAAACCAAAACACATTGACATTTCTGAAACTGGAATATTGAATTTAGTTTTGCTGAACTAATCCAACAGGGTTACTTTTCTGCCACTTGTACTTTTCTGCCATTTGTACATAAATGTCTGTTCTATAAATGTCCCAGACTTATAGTCCCTGTTCCAGTTCTTGTACTAATTTCTGCACTTATTTTCAAACTTAGACATTAAAATGCAGCAGGATACTGGGCTGATCAGACACAGATATAGTTACGTATTTTCTTCATAAACATACATTTGATATTTCTAATATTTCTTTTGTCTTCAGGCTTATTTTTTTTTCTACATGTAAATGGGTGTGCTAAGACTTATACTGCTACTTACATAAAAGTAGAAAAGCTCTAACATTTGTAGGTGACTGATGATGTATGTGAAAAAGTGTATGAGTGCTATGTAAATAAATGGAAAAAATATTTGCCTTGTTATTCTTCAACATATTTTATTATTCACAGCTGAATTCTAATTTGCACTACATATGATCTCATATGTAGTCATCTCATGACAATCACTGTCCTCTCTGCAGGAGACAGGTGGGAGAATATGAACTACTTACTTACAAATACCAGCCCAATTCAGGATCTCAGAATCTGATCATCAGCCTGAGACCTCAGGCTAAAGACAGAGATGAGATGACATCCCCTATTTCATTCAATTTATATCTAAACACTGTTTAATAGTAAGACAATAAGAGCTTCATTCCTTCAGGGGATCATCTCGAAGATTTTCCTGATCTGAATTCATTCTTATTTGATTCTATTTTGTGATGGGAATAGAAACAGAGGGGGAAAAGACAATCATGTGTCTGCATATTGTTTGCCAAACACGGTGTATTCTATCATAACAATATTCACTGAGAAAAGAAAAGGGGAAAGTAAAAGAGAAAGGAAACATATTTGGAAAGGTCTGACTACTGTGAGACATTCAGATTCTTTTAATGAATGGTTATGCATCATTGCCACAGACTTTTCACACCAGCCACTAAAAACACACTTAAGTAATTATATTTTGTTGCAATTCATTAAACTTTTTTTCCCTCTGGAAAAAAAGTCATTACATAGAAAGCAAAAAAACACACAAGATTATCATTAAATAATATAAAAAAAGACACAAAATGATTTTTAAACTGATTCCAGATAATTCAATGAAAAAGACTCTCATTAGTATTGTAGATTAATCCATGCAGTTTTATATTTACAGTGACTCATGTGGAGCTTCTATCTTCTCTTCCAGAAGCTATGACTTATGAGATATTTTAGTGGAAATGGAATTCTAGTTGCAAAATTATTAAAGATGAAAGGAAGGGAAAAAAAAGATGCCTTTAAAAAAAAGGGCATTCTTTCATTCAGCATTGTATATTTTTTTTGTAAAGTGACAAGAGAGTGCTTGGGAATGAAAAAAAAGATGTTATTGCATTTCAGCCTATGAAGCCCTCCAGGCTTCACTTCTCTTTTCTCTCTTGGTTCAACTTGGCTCCTCTTGAAGCTATACCTCCCTTAAGTGGTTATAAGCAAGGATAGCTTTAGGAAAAGCTGCATATCAGAATCCTCATTAATGTGTCTGTCTAGAAATGGCAAAGATCCCAACAATAACAAGACAAAACAAAAGGAAACAAAACACACAGCACAAATCCCACAAATTCAGTATTGAGTCTCCAGAGATACAGATATTATGAATGGCTTCATTGCTGTTGTGAGCAATGAGACTCTTTCTATTTTCACAGCGCTTTCACCTTCCAGCAGTGTTGTGCTGGCTATTTACCTAGCCTGGAGTAATTCTGCTTAGCTTGATGAAAATTCCAAATGCAAATTCCAAACACAAGAGCCATGATTTGGGCAGACATAATATGGGAGAATCACCCCCCTTGAAATCATGGGTTCTGTCCCTCTCCCCCCCACACACTTCCTGTCCTTAACTGAGTAAACTCAACTTTCGTCTGATATCAGATCATTGAGAGAACCCAAGAGAGTGAAATCTTATGAGATCAGTCCAGCTAGTCAAATATCAAAAATTGCATCTTCTTGAATGAAAAATGACCCCTTTAAAATTTTTTTACAACGTTCTTTAATTTTTTAAAAACAAAATAATTCTCTTGGGTTTTCTCATTTTTATTTTTTATTCAGTTTCTGGAAAATGGAACATATTTTCTTTAAAAAAAAGTGAAATAAAGACAATTAACCCAACTGAATTCTTAGGAATATATGCTATAGCATGATAGCATGTACAGATATATCCATATCACTATATTTGAACAGAAATTTACCTTTAAAAGAAATTAATAAATATTCTGTTATAGTTGGCTGACCAATAACCAAGTTTTAAATTATATAGACATTTTAATTCCAAATTTATTATCATGCTCTTACCTCTAAGCAAACACCTAATTTAAGCTCTAGGTTTTAAAAGGATAGAAGTCCTATTTTTAATTATGATAAAGACAAAAAATACTCTAAACAGTTTAACTGGATTTTTAATTTTCCATTGCCTACATAACAACACATTTATTTATTTATTTTGGAAAAAAAAAGTTCACTCAACTCTTCCAAACCTCCTGTAAGGTTTTGCTCAGTTGATGAGTAGAGTTATTCTGCTGAACTCTCCCATATCACTGAGGTTCCTCTCTGCAGGAAATATCATGGTCTGTGAGATCAGGAAAGAGCTAGCAGTGTAAAAGCTTTCCTCCATAGCTGGCAGTCTAAATTATTTCCTTTCAATGTTAATATTGAAAAGCCTGCTGGTCATTAACAGGTGCCTACACAAAGAGAAGCAGAGATACTTTATCTCATGAGAACACTGTAGTGGGAATGTGTTTTCTTCTGAGTTGAGAAATTTTTCTCATAATTGTGTGAATTATTTAACTTCCTCTTTAAGGGACATACTATACAACTAGTTTTGGGTTCCTTATAGCTGCATGCTATCTTCACCTTGTCAAAAACCTGGCCATTGTTCTGGCCAGTTCTACTAATCAGTTCTTCAACAAGCATTTCCAAGAAACTTCTATTTTTTTTTTTGCTTCCTAGTGTTCATTTATATTTGCTTCACATGGCACGTCTTACTTAGATTACATCCCGTGACAGGATCCAGCATTCTCAGTACATAAGTGTATCTTGTTTACCAACTGTCAACAATGGTTTTGCCCTTTTCTTACATCTATGTCTAGTTAATTCTGCCTTGGTGAATGAAATGTCACCTCTTCTTTATTGGTAGAATGTCAATGAGAAGCATAGTTCATAAAAAAGCTGTTTTTCCAGGTGGTAAGTTGTAACGTATCTCTGAATTCCAATTACACTTCTTCAGTTTCTGCAGATCTTAGGAGAGCGTCCTTCTCCCCTTCACATTTTTCTGGTTTGCACCAGCTATACCTCACCCTGTACAGAGCTGATGTCAGACCATGAATCAACAGCAAGATGTAACCATTCTTACTAACTAGCAGCTCTCACCACATATTCCTGTTTCTTAAAACAATCAAACAAAAAAGCCAACAAAAAGCCAAGCATGTTAAAATGTGTAGAAGATATGAAAATGCGATCTTAGTTTGTATTAATTCCCTTACTCAAATCTAATGTCAAGATTTAGATAAATCAAGTTTTGTCTAGCACAGGCAAAAAATCACTTGAGGTAAAAGCAGCAGAAATAAATCTGTCAGCTTGTTTTGGTATATATAACTTCATAAATAATTAAATAATGTGTACTAAGAACACAGTATTGTCAAAGAACCTTAAATTGTATAATATTATGATGTTTACTTTGATTTGAGAAAAAAAAAAAAAGCTGATCAATCTACTTCTAAAAGCTAAAACTGTATATAACTTGATAAACTGTATTCATTTCCAGCCTGATACAGAAACTATGTAACTTATACTAAAGTTGTTAGGATGAGATAATTCTCAAGAAGTTTTCAGGAGATCATCATTAAGACTCACAAGTAATTCTGAATAATCTTACAAAAATCCAGCTGCTCAGATAATTTACACCATACTTTCCTATAGAGAACATGTCTTTCTGACTCTGTCAAGATGGACATGATGGGTGTACAGTTTTCCTGTGTTACTTCAAGCCCATCCAATTCAAGTTTTAAAGCCTGTGATATTAGGGGGGTTTGTGTTTATTTAGAAGCAGTTAATTTGATCTTGACATCTAGATGTAAATACAGTTAACAGTGATTCAGTATTACCCAAGGCATAGACTTCACATCTTCTTCAATCAGAACTGTTCCCTTTGCAGACCACGGTCGAATTGTGCTGGTTTACAGCATTACCCGTGCCAAAATCATCCTCCCTCATTTGCCATCTCTTGTGTTCTGCCCATGAAATTCCTGGATATCTTACAAAGATCTGGCATAGCTATGTTATAGCTATGGCATAGCTGCAATAATTTATTAAAAAAAAAATAAATAAAGGTACAATATATGTGACAGAAGTACAGACAAGAAGTTTTACATTTCCACATAGAAACAGTTGTTAATTTTTCTGAGACTGGATGAGGAAGAAGAAAAAGGGAGAAAGAACTTTTCTTCAGATAGGTTGCTTGGAGGTATTTTTTAGTTTTAGTTTTATCATTAACAGGACATATTATCTCTGACAAAATGTAAGATTTTCTTCCATTTAGGACTTCTCAGAAATGTTCTTGGCCTGGAGCTATATTTTATGTAGCGCTAGGCTCTAAATTATCCCACCATAAATGTGTCTTCCATAATAATTACTGAAGTGTTACTGCAACACACTGTTCTTTTTTCTTCACAAAGTATCCTCATTTTTTTATAAAGGCACAATGAATATTTGAATTATTACTCAAAATTTCCTAAATTGACTTAAGAGAAAAGTTGATTTTTATGAAAAATTATAACCTCTTGCATAATTATTCCACAATATTTTTAGGGGGTTTTTTAGGTCTTTTAAATTATATTATTTTTATTATATTTTTCACTTGACTATAAAACCCCAACACTAGCTAGTAGATAAAATTCAAATTTCACAAGGAAGTATAAAAAAAGACATTTATTTAATGTCTCTAAAAATATGTAGGAAAATAAACCAATATCTTGGGCATGCGTTTTTTTTTTCTCCACGTGAAGATTTTATGATTCTTGAAACTAAATTGTTTGGTGGAAAAAAAATGACCAGAGGACAAAACCCAGACTATAGAAACTCTCTTTTTTGACTAACTTTTGTGACTGCTCTAAACTGACCACTTTTTTCCCTGACTAATCTCTAAACAGAGGGCATATCCCTTTCACTTGCAAAACTCTCTCACACAAAATGAATTACCTTCCCACCACCCTGGTTACTTGCCAGGAGTACTTTATTTTTCCACTAGGAAGAAGAAAATCAGCTTGTATTTTGCTTGCTAGAGCCTTCTGCATTTTAATTCTGAACTCTGAATGAACATCAGAGAGGCCTTATGATGTTTTGCACAAAAGTGCCTGTGTTCATAGTTTTACTCAGGGCACCCAAAATAGCATGCAGTAAGCAGTGTCATACTGTGAGTTTTCAAAAGTAAAAGCAGAAGTGACTTATACTGGCAGGAAGCTGTAACTCCTAGAGCTTTCTGAGGATCTGTGAAGTTAGACAGAACTGCTTGCTTCTCTGCATCCTGTGTTTCATGAAACTTTTGCAATATCCATTCCTTTATACCTAGAAGGCCCTGAAGTTACACAGGTAAGATATTTCTCTATTTTTTTTTTTTTCATTTATTATATTCTAAAATCAAATTTAAAACACTTATCTGGGTGCCTCCAGTGCAAAAGTCACAAAAGGCAAAGACAGACCCCGGAAGCCACCCAAAACCTCTAGAAAGAGAAATCTGCCTTGGTTGTTTCTTCAGAGTCCACCGTCTAACTTCTATTTCTGTAAAATTCCAAATTTCTAAGTTGGGTTTACCAGAAGAATTACTCACTATGCTTGTTTTGTGTTCAACTTGCACATTAAAATTTTCATGCTGGTTATCAATCCATTTTTGCAAGACCCTCAGCTCTGACAGAGTGTTTCTGATTACTTCAGCTGCACTTATGCAAGTGATTGTCACGAAAGTGTGCTTACAGTTTCTGAGGGTGACATCAAGAAGAGTGAAAATTCTCTTGTTTTAAAGGAACAGTGGGAAATAATCCCTGTCTTGATACTCTTCACTCTACTGTAACAGAAATAATATCTTTTTTTTAATTAATTTCATTCACATTTCTGTTCCCATTTCTCTTTATAATCCCCCACCTAGCAACTGCAAAGTCTTTCAGATCACAGAAAATGGATGCCTTTACTTTTGTCAGAACTCAAGTATTAAACTGCAATTTGTTAATAAATGAGATTTTCAAAGAACTGTGCCGTACATACACTGGCAAAATATTTACATTGCATGTTTCTTTTGTAACACTTCTATTAGGAGGTAGCTACATTT
Organism: Edolisoma coerulescens; assembly: GCA_013397115.1. Lineage (NCBI taxonomy): Eukaryota > Metazoa > Chordata > Aves > Passeriformes > Campephagidae > Edolisoma > Edolisoma coerulescens. The sequence continues at coordinate 2,417,207 of VWZW01004026.1, forward strand.
TATTTTTATACCTCAGACTCTTCAAATAGACTGTAGCCAAGAAACAGCCAGTAGAATATAGCCTAGAGATATTTAATAGCTGTTGATTTGTTATTAAAATACTGAGTGTCTGTTATTTTGTTCATTTCTATAAATTATTTGGCTATGAAACTGGTGAGAATTACAGAGCTTTTGGCTCATAGCATTATTTTTTAATAGATTGTTATTTAGAATCAGTTGTGGTTGCAAAAGCACACCAGAAAAACTTTGTTTATTTTATACCTGAATAAATTTGCACTAAGGTGCAAAAATTGATCTGTGGACTCAAGTTTTAGGAGTTGTAATGATACATTTCAATGTTCAGCATTTTTCTGTTGCAAGTGTTGAACCAAGCACTTACATAAAATGAATATAGGGCTGTGACTGGAGATCAGACTTTCCGCATTTTTACAGAATAAAAAATGCATCAGTGAAAGAGCTAGACAACGAAAATCCATTCTTGGAATTATTTTTAGGTAGTGGAGAGAGGATGAAAGAGGGCCTTGCTCTCAAAATACTCTAAGAAAAGTAGCTTAAATTTAAAGAACAAAGTCACAAATCTACTATGGAAAGCCACGCATTTTTAGAAGCAAAATGTAACTACTTTTACCTAGTGTAAGGTAATTTATGAAATTATAATGCACACTTTACATTCAAAACCAAAAAAATGTATAGTATCTTAAAAATGAAGTCAATATACTTCTTTCATATATCAGAAGGTTTTACAGTTACTGATATGAAGCAATTTTCAGACAATATCAGCAGAATTTTATATCAAAATAAGAAAACAATATATGATACGCAATACTGGCATATTTTAATTATATCTATGGTTTAAGCTACTTGTTAATTTTCATCATTATTCTTTGGTTTATTTGCTTTGATATTCTATAATTCTTTTGGGTGAAATTTCCGTTGTGTAGTCTTTGCATCATGTTCTCTAAAAATATACTTAGAATCTTCTTGTTTAGCTTAATCAGAAAGATTTGGCTACTTCTTAAATCAGTTTAATTTATAAGATAATTGTGCCAACAGATCTAACAATGCAGTAGATAATACTGAATTTAAGTATTAGATCCTTTTTAGGTGAAAACCATTATTTTCCTTTCACTTTGTAAGTCACAGAAAGTTTTGATTTCTACCACATGGAGTAGAGATAGGTTCCACCACAGTCCCTTAACTTTTCCCTGTTTCAACCATGTTCCAACCCCTTTGATGCTAAAGGGAGTGAGGTGTAACATGTCTTTTTTATCTGTCCTTCTGATTTTTTTTTATCCAACAAAATATTTGTTTCTGAAAATGGATGAATCAAAGGGCCAGAGAGTGTCTATGGCAGCCTCAGCCATCCTGGCTATCCTGGATTCATTTCAGACCCTGCTAAGCAGACAAGGTACGCATCCATTAGAGAGGAAGTTGATGTGGATGAAGACCACACGGGACAGACCTGGGAACATAATTCTGCTTTGGGTACAGACGTCAAGGTCTCTTCTCCACACATGCATTGCCTGTAGCACAAAAGAAATTGCAGTTGCTGCTGCTAACAAGATGTAACTGTTAACAATGTTTGCAAAAGAACATTTCTCCCAGGCTTTCTATTAGGGACACAAACATAGTGAAGACCTTGCCAGTGGAAGGTGGCATTAAATTAGAATCTTTCATTCTCAGGCCACTGACCTAACTGTTAAAGCAAACTCCTTTTGAGACAACATAATTAAGGAAAAAGGGATATTTAATTAGGATAAAAGTAGAAAAAAAAAGAAAGTAAAACCTCAGTAAAAGATTTGGTATCTGCAAATGCAGTACTGGAACTAAAAATACAATAGCTGAAGATTGCTAAGACTATCTTGAGGGAGAATTCTAACATGTGTGTTCTGATACAATGTTAATTTTGTGGAGCACAAACTCTTTTTTGCATTGACACTGTATATATATTTTTTATAACTAGTGAGTGACAGCGGTTGCAAAATTGTCAACTAAACATTAGAGGAAGTGTAAGATGTCATTTAACATTTTACTTTTTACACAAAATTTTGACACATTGGAAGCCAAAGCACATCCTAGAAGAGTAAATTATAAAATATAACTAAAAAAAGAATAACTGAATTGTGACTGAATACTATCATTAAGTATTTAATGTGATTAAAACCTAACCAGGATAAAATATGGCTGCAAAATTTCTCAGTATTTTACAAATCTTTTAGACGGTGTTAAATAAAATAGAAAATTAAAGTTCTGGAAGTTTTATTTTGCTTAAAAATTTTCTGTTTAAGACTGTTTTTACAAGTGTATTAAGCAATAATAGACATTGCTATTATATTAGCAAATATTTCAAATGCTCTGCCCTCATTGTCATGCAGCATAAAGAAGATTTGAGGCTTTTCATTGTTAGCATTCAGATGTTGTAGTCAAAATGATGCATTTTCATTAACTACAAAGATCACAAAAATTAAAAGGGATTTAAAGAAACAATGCTTGTCAAATGGTAAAGACATTGTGGTTACACACTCCTTTCCCTGCAGAGAACCTTTTCAGAATGGTGAATAGGATATCTAGAGTATGTGGGGAATATCAACCTTCTGTGATTCATAAATTGAGGTGGGATAATGCAATCTGTCAAAACTGCATAGAAAAAAAAAAGAGGATCAAAAAGCTTTGAAAAGAAAGCTGTTATTTAACATCTCTTTAACAATTTAAATTGTTAAATTATATCTATATATCCCAAGCAGAATTTATCAAGAGATGGAACAAAGACCTGTATCTGATCTTGTTTTGCAAAGAGATTGTGGTTCACTGGATGCGGTCACACGAGAACAGAGCTCACCTCCTAGGAGTCATGCCCACTTCATGAGTAAAACTAAACACGGGATACAACAGCAAAACAGATGTGACTCCTTGTTAAATCATTAGTCTGTCATTTCTGGATTATTTGAAGCACTCTGAAAATTTCAAGAAATCTGCCAACAGACTTCATAAACAAAATCATAACACAGCAGCTTGTAATAATTTATATAATCCAAAATACTCTAAATATTTTCTTCATCTTTTTTAGACATTTACTTACTGAAAATAGTCCTACAGCACACATGCTGTTACACAAACCCATGCTCTGTGTTACATGTTGGCATTAACACATACATGCAAACTGGTCAAGAAGCTCCCTAGTGCCTTGATGCATTGTCATGTATTCTTGAGAAGATGGAAAAAAACAAAAGTTAGGAGCAGTCCTAACTTTGCTTTCCCTTTTGACTTATCCATGATATTTGAAGCAATATGAAATGAATTTTTTTTTCTCTAAATGGAGTGAATTCCTTCTCTCTTTCATACTTTAGGTGAAAAACACAAAAAGAGATCATAGTCCAAGGGTCCATGAGCCATGACAGTTTGTCACACTCATGACATCCTTCCCAGGCTCTTCAGCATCCAATGTAGACTGCATAAAACTTCAGGGATAGAACAGAGAGGAGGGCATGTGCCAACATAATGCAAGCTATAAACCTTCCAACTTTGCTAACAAATTAGAAAACAGTGCTCTATTCAATTACTGCCCAGTTCAACCTCAAGCAGCTGATTTCTCACTCTCTCTTTCTCCCTATGATGCAGATAGTTGTTGGAGAAGATTAAGGGCATTGCTGGTGCTGTTTTTATGTACCACTGTGATATATATTGACTAGGCCAAAATTTACCCTTAACAGTAATTCCCAGTGGTAGATGAGCTAGAATGATTTATGCTACTTTATATCCCATGAGATACCCCTGGAAAATAAAAAGATGTTTCCAGACAAATTAAGACAACAACTAGATTTACAGAACGAAAATGTGGTAAGTGTATTGGTTTTCCCCTAACATCAAATTTAACATATAAATTGAATTGGTTTCAAATGCCAGGTCATTAGATAGCTGGCATACATGGCTATTTTCATAAAAGACTGACCCAGAAAATGTATAAATAGCATTTGGAAATGTCACATAGAGATAAACTGTGATGATTGCTCAGCTTTTCGTATGCACTTTTTCAGGAGTGTGCAAATGTTACAAAATTAGACCCATTTTCTGGTGCCTCACATGTAATTTTCTCCTATTCATTGCTTTTTCTCAGCTATTTTGTTAAGCGATCATATTATGAAAAATTTTTTTCCACTTAAAGATTACAGGAAAACAGAGCCTAGACTCAAAGACTGTCACAGCTTAAGGTCAATTTGACATTGTGGAGAATAAATGGGCTCAGTTATCTGAATATTTTAATCAGAGCTATATGAAATTTTTTGAGTGACACTACCCCTCTGACCTGCAGCCTGTGTCTGTGGCAGTGGCAGCGATGGTGCCCTCCAGGAAGAAGTTCAGGCAGGTCAACAGAGCAGTCTCCACCAAGGGCACAGCATTGGGTGGGTCTCTCTGATTCCCTCTTAGAGTCCTCGCACATGTACACAAAGAGTTTCTCTCCTCACATACTGTGGGGTCCCTCCCCCACACACCTCTCTGAGCAACCCCAGCCCCATCAACTACTGGTTCACAGGTGGATATGTGGATATCTGACTGGGATTCCCCATTCAAATAACTCAGCAGTCTGCACCAGCCCATGGCTGTGATTGGGCTTTTCAGAGTTTCCTCCTCTGCTGGTGGCTCCTGCTCAGCAGCACTGTAAACTGCTTACAACGGGAGCCCGAGCCACCCTCAGGTGACAACCCAAGACTGGGTCATGAAGCATCCTCATTTGATGGGCAGAGCTAGTTAGTTCCACCACCACCACCTGAAGGACCCAGACATGTAACTGAATGCTCTTAGCAACCCAGCACTAAAAAAAAAAAAGTTTCTATTACACCGAGTCCTTAAAGACCAAACCTAAGAATTATTAACCTAACCCCCCCAAATAATTATATATTAAAAAGAAAAGAAGTTATTTTCTGTAGGTAATATTGCTTATTTTCCCCAAATGAAATGATTCTCTCAGAGAAGAAAATTTAAAGCAAGAACTTAGTCCCAAATGTAGTGTCTACAAGTATAGTATTGTTGCATCCATGAAACATTCAAAGAAACTCTGAAATATAAATTTATATTCACATTTGCCACCTATATTATACAAACCACAAAAGTGTATAATTCAGAAATGTGAATAAGTGTTAAGTTGTCATAAATCATGTATTTTTGCTTTTTCCTCTGTTGGATTTTTTTGTGTAGTTTGCCTGTTTATTCCTTTTTTTCTTTTCTTTTTTTTTTTTTTTTCTGATAGATAGCCTCTTCAGAATAATAGCTGATTTCCAAGTGGAGACATACTGCTTAAGTCTGAGCTGCTGCAGTCTGATTCAGCCCATTTTGTTTCAAATGAAAACTCGACAGCACAGCAAAAACTGTTGCATCATGAAAATGATAGAGTATATTCCTGAGTATCACTAATCATAAATGTCAGAGAGAGTAAAAAGGACACTATTTCAGTAGGATATCTGAAGATAAACTCTGTTCAGGACAATTTCAGTGGCCTTTCACTGGCAGCAACTTTAGATTTCTAGGAATTCACAGTTGTTGCCTGTAGGCTTTCTTTTTTTTATGTCTGACTATGTTGGAGAATGTTCACTACACCTAAACCAGGGAAATGAGGTGATGCTACAGGCTGATATAGCAGAACCTATTGGGGAATGAATTAATGTCAGTAAAAGACTGAAATTGTATTTACCTCTAATGCATGAAAAATGAGAGAATTTTAATGTATGTGTGACAAGATCACAGAAAACTAAAAAGTGAGGTAATAAAATTTTGTTTTGCTTTGATGTATTTGCTTATCCAAAAGAAAGATTTTTTTTTCTTTCTACATGGCATAGTGGTTAGGATTTGTATATGTAAGTGTGATACCATAATACTATGACATCCTGATCATATTGATCATAAATCTTAATAATCATATGGAAAAAATGCATTCTGGCAATCAGCTGTATTAAGCAGGGTTTAAAAATATGTGAGAAAAAGTTTTCTGAAGTTTTTTGTCTTTTTTTAATATATTGGAAAAAAGGAAGAAATGCCAACTCCTTTGAATAACATTATTCCTTTTGTTCAATCTAGAAAAAAATTGTTTTAAAAAAGGGCTTATATTATAATTCAAAGTAGTTTGTACCAAGAAGATAAATAGCATGTTTTTTAAGAATTTTAAATATTATTTTAAACTAATTAATCTATGAAACATCTTTGTTCTGGTCTAATTTCCTTTACTGGAATCATCTTTCTCTACCTGAAATGAAAATGTTCCTAATAGAGGAACATGTGACCTGCCTGTAAATGCCTTTAAGTAACTTATTACCTTAGGTTAATTGCCAAGATTCTCTCTGGACAGAAATATGGTGTTTTAGACTCCATGTGCACTTACCTTTCTTACAATGCTGTAAAGCACAGACACTTTTTCTTCCCTTTGACTATTTAGGGAGGCTGCATAGGACATTACAGTAGGTCTTTAACTTTCAGGTGCTTAAATTAATAAATGGTATCTCAAGAAAACATGGGAGCCTCAGGCTCTGTATTATTAAAAGCAAAAATGTTATCTCTGCCATAAAGAGTAAATGTTCACTTGCGTGAAAAAAATTAGATAAGCTCTTACGTTATTACCAGGCCTATAATATCCATAAGTTCACAATTAAACACTGTAATATTTCATCTTTCAGTCACTATTTTTCAATAAAAGAACTTTATTCCATATTATGTTTTGTTCTTCTGGTGATAAAATTAATTTTATACCTCATTTAGCAGCTGTATTTAGCAGACAATGATTCTAGGAGTAAAAATAATTTACACAAATAATACTAATAAAGGTAAAGTAACAAAGTAGTTAAAAGGTAACAAGGAAAGCTAAAAAGAGGGGGGAAAAAGCAAAATTAAATATTTTGGACAGAGTAGCTTTGGCCAAGGCTCTGATAGATCTTGTTAAAATGACAGTGGGTACTGAGGAGAAGCACTGGATGTTTTTTACTCAGCAGAAACTGTGAATAAGTTTGATTTAACTGAGGCTGAGAGGCTGCAAATTGATTTCTTGATTCATTTAGGACACAGTCAGGGGCAGCATATAGAAAACCCTGGAGAGAAGAGGACAGCATTATTGTTTCCTTCCCTAATAGGTGTAAAAGGTTGGAACTCTGTCAAGTGGCAGCAAGTTCATCTGTGTAAAAGACACTGCGAGGTATTTGCCCATCAGACACATCGATTGCTTGATGCGAGGCTGAACCATGGGTGACAGCCTCAGCAGCTGCCGGCAGCTTGCTGCCTCCCAGAGCTGGGGGAAGGAGACAGCCGGGGATGCCCGGGATGCTGAGCCAGCCCAGCCCCGCTGCCAGTCACACCGCCGAGCTCAGGCACTCAGCCCTCAGCTGCGCTGCTGACAAACCGCGGGGGGTTATCAGTCACAGCCTGCTCTGTCTTGCGCGGCATTGCTTCGTGAGCTTAAGAGTTAGTTAAAGATTGGTTTGAAATTACTTCACTATCAGTGAAAACTCAGTTAAAAATGAAAAATCAAATTTTTACATTCTCACATCCCTCTCTCAAGAGAGGAAATGAATTAGAAGGAAACAAGTTTTGGAAAAACTAAGATGCTAAACTACATACAAAATCCACCACTTTTATTTTTAAACACCAAGATATTTATAAACAATGGTCATAAAGTACCATTGAAAAATTTCCTGTATTAAAAAAAATATTAATTCAAGTATCTGGCACTGAAGACACAAAGACTTAAAGATTTTTAGAGGTCATACCTCAACAGTAATTTTTTTAGGTCTTCAAGACTACTCAACGAGTTAGCTGTCAACATAAAATACCAGTTTGCCACCATTTACCATTTAAAAAATGTTACATATATATATAAAAGATAAGCAATGCGATAGCATTTATGGCATTTCCATTACATCACATATAAGATGTTTAGTTTGTGAACATAAATTGGAGTTGATTTTGGTCATTTAAGAGCTACAACCTGTATGTACAGAAACAGTCCACCAGAGGTGTTCATGGTGTGTTAAAAAATATCCCTGCTAGTGTTGGAAGTTATTTTATACTTTGAACTTCTGACTTATTTCTAAAATACAGAATATTTCTGTATAGATGTTTCTATGTTCATGTTTTGTTTTCCAATAATCATAATGCACTCTAAGTCTCCCATTTCTATATCTGTGATAAAGAAAACAGGTTACAATTACAGCAGGGGAATTTTTTGCCATGGTTTGAGATTAGTTTGCCATCTTCTGACTGCAGTAAGCACAACATATAGAGCTCAATTTACTCTATTGAACGCAATCTAGTCAAAGACCTCTTTCTATAAAGAAAAAGTCAGGAAGGATCTTGGTTACCAGATGGACAAAGGAATTAAGCTCCAAGTGCTTTCTATTTTGCATAGTATTGTGCCAATCTTTGTGATATTTGTATATTAGTTAAGAAAATGTACTAAAATAATAAAATATTATATTATCTTGAAATAACAATTTTCTTTCAGTTCTTTTTATCCCTCTGCTTCCTCAGCAGAAAGAAATCCCATTGTTTCAGTGACGTTGCATAGGCATTCTAAAGAGGAATGAGCGTTTGGATTTTTATGTGGTGATGTTGGAAGTAGTTCTTAGACCCTGTATTAAAATGCTCAACAAACTCAACACTATACAAGAAAAAGTCCTGTGACAAGAGATTAACTTTAGCCTTCAAAAGTAACCATCTTTACAAAGGAGTTGAAGCCATAAAACATGCTGTAAGCATTCAAGTCACTCTCCTGTCTTATCAGGCATTTTCTTCCTTCAAACCTTCTCTTCTATTGTACAGGTAGTAAATAACCTGGCCAAAAAAAAAAAAAAAACCAACCCAAAAAAAAACCCCAACCAAAAAACAAAAAAACCTCACCAAATAGCTTTTTAATTTATTTTTTATAGTTTGTTCAACTCACAACATACAATTTCTCCATTCAAAGAACAAGAATGGCTGACCAGGGGCAGCAAAAGTATCTTGTGTAAGAAGAGAGGGAAAAGGCAGACTACTGAAAAAAGCTGTTCAACCATAAGGTATAAACTCAAACTATTATTTAAGAGGATTGCAGAAGAGCAATGTAGTCCTCTGAGGGGATAAAAAGGGGACTCTTAAAATTCATTTACCATTAAGCACAATTCCCCCACTGAATTCTCAATATAGAACAATATTCTACTGAGAGCCAGTGGAAGTGCTCTTCAAGGTGAAGTGCTTTCATTACAGATGAATTATGTGCTCTGTATATTGAATTGTTTGCTGTTTCCACAAAGATTACAAATCCAAATAGACTGAACTGCAAGAATCCTGAAAATAGATCATATTTTACTTTAAGGTTGCCTTTTCACAAAGCCTACTTAGTCTCTACTTGATCCTACCCGCAAATAGCTCAGCACCCAGTTTGTTATCAGTATTTAAAAAAAAAGCAAGTGTTGTGATCCACACATAAAAATGCCCACCCTCTTTTTCTCTTTATATGAACTAACTGGAATTTTATGAGACAATTTTTTTGCTTCTCATTCTCTTTCACAGAGAAAGATATTCCATTGAAACATTTCAGATAATTTGATTAACTTGGAAATTTTCAACTTTGAAATAGCTCAATCTTTTCCTCAAGGTAAAACGTTTTTTTCAAGCATATTTCAATTTTAAGCTGTAGTACTTCCGTATTTGCTTATTTTAAATAGTGCTGTTTGCATTCTGTAAAACTCATTGGATATCAGGTGAAGGAAATGGCAAGATGTCCCAAAAGACAAATTCAGATGCTCTAAAATCCTTTATCTATTCCCTGTTCTAGCTTGCATGTTACCTCTTTTCTCTTGGAGGTTGTGTGTGAATACTTCAACATTTGTTTCTTTCTGTTTTACTTAATCCTTCTTGACACTGTTTCAGCAATGAGCAGAATCAACACACTAGATTTACTCATTACTCTACAGAGTAGAGCTTATTTTAATGTTCTACTAAGAAAACTTGAAACCCTTGTATTTATTTGTTTGGAAAATGACACTTTCTACCCAGAGGGGATTTTTTGTTTTGTTTTCACATTGCTATGCTGGCTCTCTTAGCACGGATAATGGCCCTGGCTCCTTCCCAAAGAGGGGGATTTCTGTGCTGTGTTTAAGATTCTATAGCACCATGCCAATACCCTGTCCCTGTTTCTGCTCCATTGATGCTGCACAGCGAAGGTGAAATAGTACAATAACATAATCAGCATTAGTGATGTACATTTGGAGTCAAGTTTCAGTTAGGGGCAAGGAGGTCACAAAAGTAATTTGAAGGAAAAAGAGAGTGAAAATGTACAGAATTTACTTTCCTGGCTGACAGGCATTGGCAATAACAGCAAGAACTCAGGACTGATATATTTTTATTGCTCTTTTTTTCACATGTATCTCTGTGGCAAAACCGTGAGACCAGGGAGTAATCCCAGTTTAACTCTACTTGAATTTTCAGCCAGTTGTCTAAGTACTTTAACCTGATTTTTGTTTAAACAAAGCCCTAGTGAAATTAGGAAGCACTACTAAATGAAGTTTCAACCCAAATTAAGTAAGCATATATCTGCATTTTGCAAATACCCTCCATTCATTACACTGGCATATATGATGACCTTTGTGAAAGCAGTGAATTAGACACTAGGTTTCTGAGTGGTCTTCTAATTCTGAATGTCCAGAGGACAGATAACTTCACTAAAATTAGCTCTTACAGTGGTAAACTATGAGGGTTAACTAGGCTATAGCACACACAATACAAAGTTCATGTGGTCTATAATAGACTTTGAGAGAAAAAAAACACCAAAAACACATAACCAAAAGAAAACCCAAACCCATACATATATATATGTGTGTGTGTGTGTATATATGTATATACATATATATATGTAAAAAGTTCAGAATTAAAAGTCATTTTCTAATAAAAAGGGATGTTTTTTGTAAGAGACCCCTAAAACTCAGAATGTGCTGAATAGCAGTCGAGGCTGGAAAAGGGAGATGAGAGGAAACCTGTCATTAAGGCAACTGCCTGTGGTATCTCACAACTCATGACAACTTCCCAAACAAAGCAAAACTTACCTAAAATCACAAAAAAAAAAAAAAACAACCCAACCCTTCTGTAATCATATGTAACAACAAAGAATTTTATGATAGTGGTAGTGGCATATCTAAGTGGTCCCTGTTTTCTTTGATTACAGTTAACAATGTTCTTTCTATTTGTCTGAATAGTTTTTCAGTCCTGTTGCCTCTCATGCCATTTATCTACTGTTTACAAGTCCTGGGCAGGAAACTATAAAAGGACCCAAACCACTGGAACAATAGGAGATAGTTGGAATGACACAAAATGTAAATACAAGGATAAAGTCTGATAGCATGATGAGCTCCCATCCAGGAAGAAATATAGATGTTAGTCTGCTCTTCAAATTAAATGTGCAGGGGAAACTTTCAGGCTCAATGCCCTATTGAAAGCTGGCATATGAATTAAAATGGAAAAAAAGAATTAAATAAAGCAACATAAAATACAATAAAGCTGTAGTGGCAATTCCCATATGAGCTGCTCTTTTTGCACTTGCAGGACTAGGATAAATAACTGATGTACTCGGGAATCTCATGAAAAAGACCTACAGAATTCATTAACTGAGGGAATTAAATTACACAGAATTTGTTTTCTAAGACATTTTAAGTTATTGGTAGATTTGATGATTAAAATGTCCCTATACATTTACTAGTGCAATGTTCCCAAAGAATGTTTATTATATTTATATTTACCAATGTTATTTAGGCAAGTTGCAATGCAGCAGGCCTGGTTTATGATTTCAATCTACCCAGTTGCTAAATGTGGCATAAAGCAGAAGGTGTGGAAAAGGAGGGCAAAATTAAACAGATAGAAAAAGAAAACTCTTCTTTTTCTCAGTTAGTGGGTGATCTCAAATCAATTCTAGGTAAAAGATTTTCAGATTTTGATCAAAAAGCTGAGAAGCAGGAATTTGTCTGAACTAAGCAAATATATAGTTATTTTTTATTACTTTTTCACATCTGTCTTGACACAACCCAAAATAATTGTTGATTATGCCACACTCTTAATCCAAAAGTATGTCATGTCTCTCAGTAAACCACGCTGCCCATGAGAAAATTATGTGGTTCATAACACATTTTCCAACAGACTTCTCCTTCAGTTTTGCTGTTCCCTGTGTTTTTACCTCAGCACTGCTACTGCAAATTATATTTGTGAACTGGGACCAACAGCAATTGGCTTCAAACCCATTGTTTTCACTAGGTTGAAAAATTCCAAGTGTGCCATCTTCTCTTTCTGTTAAATCCACATGGCCTTTATGGACCTTAACTGCTCAGTTTGAGGAATTTTTTCAAAATAAATTCTTAATAAGTTAATAGCATTGCTCATAACCGCTCTTTACATGGAAAGAACTACTTTCACTGTATCTTGGTTTCTGCTCCTTTTCATTGCCCTTGGCTTTTTGATTGGCTTAGTATCCCACATACCAATACTTTTGAGACAGCATGGGGCAATCAAAACCCATTTTTCACTAAGGAACTGACACTTATTTATTAAATATATATAATCCATTGACTTTATAGACCTAAATAATTTAAATCTGTTACTGTCTGCAGGATATGAGTTCTGGCTTATTTAAACTAGGGAATTAAGTCTTTGTCCATTGAGTTACTATGGCAACTTCATGGACTTCCCAGTTTCAGTTGGCTTGCAATGAATTAAAGTCAGAAACTCAGACAGACTCCTGAAAGAAGGGGAATTATGTAGATGAAGTTGCTTTTAAAAAGTGAGCTATCCATAGAAACCTATTACAGTAATTTCTTTTGTAAGAACTTACTTTAGGGGCAAATTTAATCATTATGATTTTGTAAATCATGATATCACTGAAAGCTCACGCCTATTCATATGTTTATATGCATTGGAGTTATCCACTTGGCTCCGCAGGAACCAAATAAAGCTCTACAGCCTGATGAAGGAAAGGAAAAGTCTACAAAGAAGGCACATTGATGCCCAGGTCCAGGGCCAAGAAGTGGCTTGAAAAGTATCCACTCATTAATGAACTCTGAAGCGCTATTTCTTCAATATAAATTTCCATGCACCACAGTGAAGGGATTAACTTTAAAAGAGGTACCAAAAATCTTGCACATCACTTTTAAAAAATATATGTGTGCTTCCATGAAGAGGCCTCCTAGCTCCTGTCTTGAGATTTTATTAAAACATTACTTCCCAGAGGAAGTTCCCCATGTGTCTCACAAATCTAGTAATTAAAGCAGTGAGGGATGGGAATTCCAATCTATTCTTTTTCTTCCGGCTCTTCTCCATGAGTTGCTGTTTGAATTTACAGAGACATTTAAAAGTTACCAATAAAAATTGGTAATTGTCATGACAGAAATAGTCCTGGTCGTATTTTGCCGACTAAACACTATAAGTCTCTAATTTTTACAGGCAAGTTTCCAAGGTAAAATATTGGTTATTATACAGTTGCTTCTATTTAAGAAAATCAATACAGATAATGGTATGAAATTAGTTGTATAAGGTCAATTTTACCCATAATATATTTTAAAATTTCATTTAGTTTGGTATTGGTGGGGTTTTTTTTTTTTTTGATTTTTAGTTTATTGGGTTTTTAAAAAAAGTTTTCATTGTTACCTTTTTAAAGTTTACATGTTACTTTGTTTCTTTATCCAGAATTTTTTTTCAGGAAATTAATATTTTACATTTATGCGTTCTTTTCCTGGAGCTGTTAGCTCCTTAACATGCATAATTTATTTTGGGCTATTTGCAACTTAGATCAATTCCCAAGCTTTCTGCCTTCTGCTTGTCAACACAGTTCTTCATGGCTCTTTGAAATCTTCTCAGATCACTTCTGCCTTCTGCAAAGCCTGCTCCTTTATTGACTGCACAACGTTTGGCAGAACATCTTGGGCCACTTCATTATCAAGGTCTGACAACAATAATTTCTATAGTTTTCTTAATCATTTCTCTTACCTCCTTTGTTCTGGAGACACTACTTTGACCACGCAGTGCACTACACTGATGCCACAGCATCAGCACCAGCCTTTGTTGGTTTTAATATTCTTTCAAAACAAGTGAGTACTTCATACTTAACAGAGTTCTCTGTTGATTTCTCCCAGACATGGGTCTCTTGCACTGAATTTCAACAACTCATAAATATTTCAGATGAAAAGACACAAAACCATCCCATGAGTAACATTTATGAATAACTTCAATTGAGCCATACTGGATATATCTATAGATTTCAGCTAAGTATGGTTTTAAAGCAGTGGAGAAAACTGAAACATGCAAAGGACTTGTCTGCTCTGTTCCAAAGCCCTACTCAACAGAACTGTGTACTGAGCAGGAGGGAAGTTGTTCTCTGGATGTCTCCTGTGGATTGAAAATCCCCTGGCTCAGCACACTTGGTGCCCCTTTCTGATCCAAGTCTGACTCCATGTATAGCTCCTTTCTTTCCTAATCACTGTGTGAAAATGAAGTCTTGCATTTTAAACATCTGACTCTTCCAGTATCTCACTTCTTGTCACTTACCATTCACCACGATTCCTACCCTATTAAAGTCATCCTAGACAGGATTTACTTTCTGCGTGAACTCCTCCTCTTTCTGCCTGTACTCCTCCTCTTTCTGCCTGTCTCCTCCCCTTGCCTCTTGGCTTAGGAAGCTTCTTCGATTGAAAGAAAAAGTAGGTGATGAAATGTAAAACTGTTGAGTCTGGTTGTGCATTTAAATACTCATATAATACATAAAGTCCTGATGATATAATGCATAAAGTCCTGATCTCCAATCTCAGTTGGACATACAAAAGCTAAGGCTACAAAGTACATAAGAGCCCTTGAAATTGGCAAAATTACCCTCTGAATGACACACAGGGACTTTGGCTCAACAATATAATAGAGAACAATTTATTTTTTACAATAGGCTTCTATGAAATAAAATATCAAAGGAAATCTGCACGGAGAGGTCTGTTTGAGAGATAACATTGAGCAGAGAAGCAACAGAGGGTCACACAGGTAACAAGGGGAGAATGACACACAAAGATTATAAAGAGGAGAAAAGATGCAATAAATTGTTATTGCAGATGACCTACAGCAGTGGGGACAGAACTGACAGGTGAATAGGTAATTCATTAATCTTAGGTGCAAGCAGGAAACATTTTTAAATGAAGAAGGGGGAAAAAGTGGGGTGGAACCTTCAGTGCCTCAGCTTCTCAGTGAGATGGGAGGCTTTAATGTAGGCTAGAAAGAAGAAGAATCATGTTGTAGTGAGGTAAAAACTGGTTGGAAAAGGAAAGAGATTAATGAAAAGTTAAAAAAATCAGAACAAAAAGTATGGAGAAAGGAAAAACAATATTTGGCCAGCTTCAAAGAGATCTGTGTGTCTGGTTTTCTTCTATCAAGAGCACTAGTCCAGAACCTAAGTAATCTTGACAACTAAAAACAACAATTAACTGAAATGACAACATCTAAATTTCGGGGGTTACTCTTAAGTCTTTAGCCATATTGAATTTTTAAACCAGTTTTCCACAGCTATAACACCTTTTTTTTTTCTTTCCCCCTCTAAAACAATGTAAAACTTGAAGAATGACCAGAATGTAAGGACCTGTGATAAAAGTGTGCTGAAAAGGCAGCATGTGTGCGTATTCAAGGCATCAAATAATAGCTAGGAATTTTTCAAAGGCTCTTTCCTATGCAGATATAATACCTCACAGAAACCACCCAACAACAGAGTGTAAACTGAACAATGGCTTTTCAAAAGGCAAGTTTCAACACATATTCTAGTGGTGTTCATGACTTTCTCATTAATGGATTTTTATTCAAAGGGGATTAATAATTAATAAGACTGTCCAAGGATATCTTATTTTGATTCATGGTAAGGACTATGCTGAGTGATAAGGGAAGTATAAACAGTATTTTCTCTGCTCTTTATAGGAAGAGTTACATCTACCAAGTAGCAAGATAATAAGAGAAATTCTATGGATAAGCATGCAAGTAATGGACAAAAATTATGTTCTGAGATGTCACAAGGCAACTTGACTATGGAGAGTGAAGTCCCAGATATTATGCAACTTAGATTTTATTTTTGCCTAATCTGATACCAATCTTTGATGTTATGTCAGAATATAGGAATGTCAGAGGGATCTAAAGTCACACATATCCTTCAAACATAGCTTTTAAGTCAATAATTTTTGGAGACTGCAATATCAAGAGCTAGAAACTTCATTCTATTTTCACAATTTTCTTCATATATGACTCTCATAAAATATTATTTCATTTAAAGAAAACAGCACAGTTTACAAATCTGATGGGCTTTGTTGGAGTCTATCTGGAAAATTTTATTCCACACCTTGAAACACAACAGAAAAAAAAATAAATCCTCTTTGAAAAATTTTTTATATGAAATTGATCGTACAACACCCTTTTTGTTGTCTGGATGACCTAATGCTCTGCTCCTACACTGGGCTGAATACCTCAGTGCCTGAAAAGTGCTTACAATGTTTAATTGAATCAAACAAAAACTTCACTGGATTAATATGTATTTGACATATGAGAGGTTAGAAAAGGATATCAGCCTTTAATGTATTTCATAGAATGAGTGAAGAAAAGATGCATTCTAGGTAGTAGAGCAGAACAGTGAAATATTAGAATGCGGAGTAAAGGAGAGAAAAGCCTCTGATCACTGAGACCTAAGCAAAACTGAAGCTGAGGTTATTCCATTGCAGGAGATAAGGGAAGATTCATCAGCTGAGTACTAGACTAAGAGAATAAAAAGGCAAGAAAATATATTATATTTTTAGAAAGTTTTTCAGTTCGGTATTTTCCATCTCTATTTCTCATTATTCTGAAAAATATGCACACCCTTCAATGGGTTGTCTCTTGCAAAAATAAAGGATAATTCTACTCCTCCCTATCTGATACAACTACAGACTCTCTGAGGCAGGTGCATTCTTTCAGCATTTTTCCAACTGACTTCCACTGTGGTGGTGTATAGACTTTTTCTGTCCATGAATTTAAATTATACCTTTAAATTGAGTAACTAGATTATGTATCAGAGCAGATTTTCCTGCTTATAATGAAAAATCTTCATACTGTTAAAAGTAATTGTTCCTTGCTTTATTTACCTAATATGTTTTATTAATAAACAGGTAACTAAGTTAATGAAAATTTTTAAAAATTACTTATTTGTTTTGTTTTGTTTTTTAATGTAAAGATATGGTTTCTTTAGCTGCTTGTAAGAGACTGCTTTCTTCACTATTTATTTACTTTATGAATGTGTCCTGGTAAGTTTCCTCAAACATAAGCATTAAAATCTGATTTTATTCTGGTTTCCTGTTGACTTACACTGGATGATTTCATTTCTGCGTGTTTCTGATTTACCTTATCTTATGTGGAAAATTAACTCTAAAACCAAACCCAGAAGTTTAACATAAGTCAAATTTTAGCAAAGAGCATCCTCTTAAATTAAATATCACAGCTTCTTTTTTATCTCATGTTTGGAGGAATTAAGTCTCCTTCAAAACCATGGAAAAGGTGAGCTCACTGCACTGTTACTTTTAATGTATGCAAAGAATAATTATGAATTAAAGCGATTAAAGGAACCTAAATCCTAAAGAGAGTTTTGGAGCATTTCGTAAAGTGCCATCCTGAAAATCATTTGGCAAACAGATTCAAGTGTGAATCACAGAATGCGGTCCTTTACATCATTATGCTGACAAGTGGTTCTTCAGTACTGAGTGGTATCCTGCAGAGCCAAAAATGTTCCAGTAGGATTTGCCCAGTGAATCAAACATCTTGTAATTGGATTTTCTACTTGTCTACAATAAAAAGCAAATGCCAGAAGGCAAGAATTTCTGTTTTTACTGTGTACCTATGTTAGTCTTTTTAATCAGCAAAATATTTATGATGAAATACATGGGTTTAGTCGTAATTTTCTATAGTGCAAACTATCTTAAAAATAAATAATAGTCCCAGTCAAGGAAAGCTACACGTAAAACTAAATGCTTGCTTATTTTTAGTGTAGAGAGTGCAGTGTACCACAACTACTGGCATAACTGAGTCTTTTAGCATCTCATCTTCTGTTTACCAAATCGATTTTTACATCAGAATAAAATTGCTGGAGCTACTGAATGAATGCAAAGAATTAATGTAATTTTTCATAAAGTTAAGTTCTAAGGTAAGAATTTCAATTTTTCTTTAACTAGGAAGCACCTGGATTGAAGTAGCATATAGCAGTATGGCAGAAAGTCTGTGAGAAAGAACAAAAAATAACCATTAACTTACCAGTGTTGAGACAAGAGACACAGATATTCCTCCTGCTTCATTTTTCTTCCCTACAAAGAAGTGAAGTAGGAATATCTGTGTGTCTTGTCTATGAAAGTATTCACCAAATAACTGCATTCTTCAGTTAATAACATGTGAAAAAGCTGTGCTTCCAGAAGAAGACAAGATGCTACATCAACCAAGGAGCAATCCCAAAGGTTTAATTTCCTCTGGCGAAATCCGCTGCAGCTCTGTGTGTGTGGCACTGTGATGTTCTTGGTGATACGTGCTGGTATCTTTGGGGGATGTCGGTAGACTTCAAATGAAACAATTACTTTATTACTTTCTGAGGTTGCAGATTTAATTTTAATATTATCTTAAAAAACAGTAACACAAACACTCACAGAGGAAGTTTACAGAAACATTGGCTTGCCTTTGGTTCAATCCCTATGCTTCTTAACCAAAAGTCACCTTTGTAGAGCAAAAGCTGTGTGACAGAGTCCTGCCCAACAGAAGGTTATGCTTACACACACACACTCTATTTTGTTGGTGGGAATGGTGTGGGTGACTTTCCTTGTACCCAGAGACTTTTTAGGTGGATTGGATCATCTTTTCCAGGTTCTTTCTAAAGGGTCTCAAAGAAATTGCAACTACAAGACTTGGGTCTCCTGCCTTGGTCAGGACTGAAATGTTTGAGGCTGTGCTTCCAGCTCTGTGTTATATGATTGATAACAGTGAGTGAAATAATGATTTTGTGTTTCCACAATCATGAGAATCTTTGTTCACAGAATCACAGCAGGGAGTGGCACCAACCCCCTAAGTCAAACATAAGAATCCTGCACCACACACAGAAATATTGAGCTGGTCCCAGCTACATGTATCTTCAGCAAACTTACAGGTCAGCAATCAATTAATCACTCCTCAAAGTACTGGCGGATCAGAATTGAAAAAGGCAAGAGACTGGTTACATCATCTTGTATGCTCATGGCCATCAGGAAATAGGTATTGCGAAGCCAGTTTTATATGGCAAAGTTCAAATGGAATAAAATACCACTAATAGTCACCAACTTTAATTAATTAAAGAGTTGTTTCTCAATATTGGTTTAGTCATGTCTACTGGTGATTAATATAGGGAATTTTCCACCAAGGAAATGAGAGCTACCAGTGATACTGCAAAATGAAGTTATAGAACATACAGTACGTCTCCACATCCTTTATATTATCTCCTTTTACCTGTGGGTTGAACAAGTAACATCTCTACCTTCCATTTTCTTTAGTCACTGGAGGAAATCTCATCCTTCACCCTAGCCCCCTTTCCCCTCATTTTAAACAAATCTGCTACCTTTCCCTGGAGTTGTCATAATTTTTAATGGAAGACATAGGATTTTGAGAAATAAATGTCATAATCTGATACTGCAAAAGATGTTTTGAATATCTAGTATGGACAGAAATCTAGCTACTGCTTGGCATGCTTTCAAGACTCAGGGTTTTGTCATCCAAAATGGCATCTGGGCTTTTTCTACAGTGCAGCAGATATTGTAGTAAAATACAGGGGATGTGTTAATATACTGTGTTAATATATATAAAACACTAAGAATGACATGATTTCTAGTGAGTCTGCTCTACATTGATTAAAATCCACAGCCATAAAGGTACTAATCAACTAAAAAATTCATTTCTCTAAGCTATTTTGCCCATGTATATCTGACAGATAATTACACTGCTAATCTATATAACAGTTTGAAGGCCTTCCCTAATGGCACAATGGTATTTTTGCAAAATGAAGAAAATAATGTGCCAATTAGATTGAAGCAAAGTTTAAATACATTCATAACATCTAAATAATTGCTCTCAATGTAAGTGAAGTTCTGGGTGACTGGTGGAGACACATGCAGCCATATTGTGTTAATATGCACTACCAGTCAACATAATTTGGTCAAATGTCACATCAAGATGTGCATTAAGGAAAACACCTTTCAAGGTTAAGTAGTAGCTTTTAAAGTAGCTAGTAGTGCAGCAGACTAGAAAGACAATTGTTGATATACCTCTAATTAACTGACTGAAGATAATATTACATTTAGATGTTAGTTCTGACAACCACAGTATAATTAAATTCAGAATACTTGTTAGATGTAGCAGTCCAAATTTATTTTAAAAAGAAAAATATATGAAAGACCAGAAAGTCAAAACAGACTAAATTAAAATATTTAGAATCAATAAAAATAACAGCTAAACCAGACAAACCATAAAAAAATAATTCAGTCAGATAAATATAAGCTGAGAAGCTCATGCAAAAGGTGCCTTAAGCTACAGCAGGACTGGTGTCAATTTTATCCAGTCACAAATATCAATTAATCTATCAGTCAATCACACAATATGTATGCATGGTAAATGGCAACTGTGATTGCCTTTAGTAAAAATTAAGTTCAAACTGCAAACTAAATTCTTGTTAATTTTAGTCCTTTCTCTTCACTGCTGCTTTTTTATAAGCTTAGTTAAACATTACTGTCACAATAGTGATTTCCAGCATAGTTGGAGTTAGATACGCCATATTTATTCCTTAGGAGTTTAGTATGCCTTCTTCTAGTGTCACCAAAGAAAAGAGTTAAAATACATGAAAAATGGAAAACTTACTTAAAAAAAATCTTGGTACCAACTGCAAAAGACCAAGCCACAGATAAAATCAATGAGAAAGATAATGCAGAGCTTTAACATACCAAACCTGTAAAAGTTGTTATCCTACTCTATCTGAAATTCAGTGATGATAAGAAGTAGAAAGACTAGGATTAAGCCCACTACTTTACACACACCAGAAGATTTTTTCATTGTCCTGTAAAGATTATAAACCCAAAAACAAAGAAACAAACCCACAAAACATACGCATTAATTAAAATAATTGAGATGTATGTTTTTATATATTATTAATTCTCTGAGAATTCCAGAATTAATATAGCCTAAGTGTCTACCATGTTGTGCAAGACCTAAACTAGTCAATGAAAATGAGTCCATATCTGGTGCTTTCTGGAAAAAAGATAGAGCAGTATCCCTATAATACGCTAGGATCTTCAGTATTCAACCGCATTAAATGCAACTAGCATTTAATAGCCAGTAGACATAGTACAAATGCACAAGTCTGTAGTGGAGAAATATGAAGGTTTCTATTCCTTTAAGCTTTTTATAACATGGCAATCTGTGGGGTTAGTTACACGTACCCTTTCTTCTTTATCCTGTTAAGTGAAAATTAAAGATAGCAGCATACAAGGGAGACAAATTTCACTACAATCATAATAACACCGATGCATAAAACAGAACATGCAACTGAAACAACATCATGTTAAGGCTGTTCTTGAGATAAGAAACGTTTCAGAAGGTGCATATTAATAAATTAGATTGGCTTTCATGAATTATTCCTCTTATTTGCTTGATGCCATTAAATCAAGCAAAGTCAACACCAAATTCCACAAAAGGAATGTCTTTCAGTCTGGCTTTTTTTTTTTTTTTCTGCTGAGTGCTTTCAAGGACAGAGAGATTTGTTTTTGACAGGAGTCACTCTTTCAGAATTGTGCAGTAAATAGGATCAAGCACACTGTGGTCTAGGAGATGGCCGTAATGGTCTCTATCTTAGGAGTATCTACCACATCCCTTGTTACCATATTTCAGTGTTTTGCTACCTCCTAACTAAAAGGCTTTACTTATATCAAACCATAGGACTTTTGTTACAAAATTAATCTGGTTGTTCCTTATTCTTCAACTAACAGAACTGGAACAGAATTTTTCATCACCTGCACTGTAATCTGGTGTTTGGATTTTTTTTTAATGCTTTGGAAAGCTGTTGTTCGCGTCCACCTTTAGTCTTTTATTTTCTCCACCAACAAATATATAACTTCACTGTATCCCAGAAGCAGTATTTTTTAGACCTCTGCTTCTTTCTATTGTTTTTCTTGCAATGCTGGGCAGCAGCACATATTATATTGTAATGTAATTACATGGTCATAATTGGAAAAAAAAAATAAAAACAAAGGGAACTCAGAACCAAGTCAGACTACCCCCACTCCTAAAATAACATTTAGTTTCAAATGGAGAAAGGATGTCACTTGGTGAACATTCCAAAACAAACCTAATAAAGGACTCATCAACTTTGTTCCAAGAAGGTAAATCTGGTTCTAGCTACACGAAACTCATGGTTTTCATTGGGTACGAAAGGAAGATGCTGCTCTAAAAGCTTGAAAATCTGTAGCCCACTTATTACAACTGCAATGGATATGCTCATTACTCTGTTCTGAGTATCCATCTTTATTATTGCAATCCACTGCATGTGAGAGTGGAGACGTACTTCCCAAAGGACAGGAGCAGAACAGTGGTTCCCATTTCTTTGTTGCCCTTGGGAAATTTATAGTCATAGATCATTTGCTCATCTCCGAAAATATATTTGTCTTTCTTTTTTTCTAATGAGAAACTATTCTATTAAAAAATTGCCTATTTGTGATTACTACAGCACCCAAAAGCTCAGTGTTTTTACTAATCCTCCCTTCTACTGCATGCTGTAATTATAACACAGAGTACAAGGTCGTTTCATTTACAAAGAGCACAACAAATGAGTGTAAAACAAGATACAGCTGACTGATAGGGAAAGACAGGAAAGTACAAGGGAATAATGAGGCAATACTAGACTCAGTGATAGGCAGCAGTCTCAGCACAGAATCATCTTAAATACTGTGAGCCCTTTTTTATTTATTTTTCTTTTAAGTATGTAATACTGAAATTTAGATTTTTAAAGAAAAGACTAGAAAACTATAAGGAAATAAGAAATTAGTTTCTGGATATTTTACGATAATCACTTCTGAGACTGAGCTACAATCAGTGGAAGAGAAAGAAGGTGATTGTTTCACAAGAGAACAACTGGATTATAAAAAATGGCAACATGTGCTGGCCAGGGGCTGGAGGCAGTGTCTCAATGCCAAATGAGTAGGAAAATGTTGGAAGCAAATAGGCTTTGAAAGGTCCTGAAAGTAAAGGCAAATTGAGAATGTTTCGTATAGCAGAGGAGAGAAAACCAGAGATACATATAGATCTCAATTCCATTAAATAGCTTTGTTTTTTAAAGGAATTTGCCAATCATCTATATTTTCAAGTTGAGGTCTTTTTATACACTAATAGTGTGCGCAGCACGTCAGAATCTAAAAATGTTTACTTGCCCCAGTTCGTCCGAGAGGTGATGCTTGGCTCCATGGAACACGGGGCATTAACATAAATTAGTAAAAAGGAGATGTCAAAATGATCCAAAATATTAATTGCACACTTTATGCTGTTCATATGTAGCTGCTGACCACAATGCAATGAGGTGGCTGACAGCAGACCAGCATAGTCATACTCTGTACCCTCATTGTGTTGTTGTCTATACACAGTGTCTTCAGATAAATTTGATAATGACTGTTTGGTTGACATTCACTCTGCTTGAAATATTGCCCCACAAGCCTGAGATATTTCATTGAATAAGGTGAACAGTGCCAGAACAAGCATCCAAAACAACAACAAAAGCCTAGCCAGAAGTATTTGCTGTCTCCATCTGTCTACACAAATAAACAGTGACTGAAATACATTTTTCTAGGATTCCTCAGAAAGGGCTCCTTGACTGTTCAGCTTTTGTTGTTTGAGTTGTCTGTTCTTTGGTATGTGCTGCAATAAAATGAATGTTCCTTTTCAAGGTTACTTTGTGTGCAGAATCCTGCTTAGCATTAAGTACACCCATTGCATAGAGACTCTCCAAGGTATTTAGGCCTTTTAAACCCCACTCAAGCCTTATTTCAGAGCCAAGTTGAGCTTTGTTGGCCTTTTCTTTCATGTCACAAATATTATTCTTGCAGCTATAGGAAAATAAGCAGTTTTCTACAGGAAACTGAAACAAGAGGGTACCTAAGTCAGTCCTTCTATTCAAACCTCATCTTGCGCTGTTACAGTTTACAGTCAAAAAACACAAAATGTGAAGAAATTGGAATGTACACTTTAATCTCTGTGGTTCTATTTGACTTTAATATTAAAACTCCTTTCTCTCTCTCTCTCTCTATCTCTCCCTCTCTGCAGATGACATTTTAACAAACCATTGTCCAACATCACATAAAGTTGCTGGAAGAAAATAAATGGTTTTCTGTATTATCTGTCTGTCTTTTTAAGCAATTATGGCATTTCCCTTTGGATAAGGATGGGTATTTATAATGCTAATATTTAAATAATGAATTTAAAATACATAGATTCATATTTTATCCTGGACAGCTAAAAGACTTATGGATTTTTCAGGTCTAAGGTAAATGCATCCAATTTTTTTTTCCAGTGTGTTTTTCAAACTGGCTAGCATGTCACAAATTCATAAACCAGACTGCTCCTTTTTAGGAAATGCTATTCTTCAATGCTAAAGCCTTGAAAAATATGGCTAATGCCATTGCCAAATGGGGGTTTAAGACTTGAAAGGTTTATGGTAGGTATTTTCAAAATTTTCCTTTTTGTCTTGTAGCAGATGGCTATTCTTAACTGAGCATAGCATTATATTTAAAATTCAGTTTCCTTCATTGTGCCAAAAATCACTGAAAAGTCAATAATAGCTTATAGTTTGTCAAAAGCCTTCATTTTCTGAAAATATACATAGTGGAAATGAAACTAGCTACAGAAACCTACAGGTTTCAAGACACATTTCCCTTTTGTCAGTTTAATTGGAGACAATAATGTCAGAGGTAGTAAAATCTTTTAAGACAATTTCTATTCACAGAATCAGAGAATCAGAGAATCAGAGAATCACAGAATCACAGAATCATAGAACCAGAATATGCTGAGTTGGAAGGGACCCACAAGAATCACTGAGTCCAACTTTTAGCCCTACACAGGACCATCTCCAAGAGTCCCACCATGTACCAAAGAACATTGTCCAAATGCTTCTTGAACTCTATCAGGCTTGGTGCTGTGATCACTTCCCTGGGGAGCCTGTTCCAGTGTCCAAACACTCTCTGGGTGAAAAGCTTTTCCTAATATCCAACCCCAGCCTCCCCTGACACAGCTTCAGGCCATTTCCTCTGGTCCAGTCACTGGTCACCGAAAAGAAGAGATCAGGGCCTGCCCCTGCTCTTCCCCTCCTGAGGAAGTTGTAATTGCAGTGAGGTCTCCCCTCTGTCTCCTCTACTCCAGGCTGAACAGATCAAGTGACCTCAGCCACTCCTCATACAGCTTCCTCTCAAGGCCCTTCATCATCCTTGTGGCTCTCCTTTGGACATTCTCTAATAGCTTCATATCTTTCCTATATTGTGGCACCCAAACCTGCTCCCAGCATTCGAGGTGAGGCTGCCTCAGTGCAGAGCAGAGCAGGACAATCCCCTCCCTTGCCCGGCTGGCGATGCTGTGCCTGATGCNTGATGCACCCCAGGACACGCTTGGCCTTCCTGGCCACCAGGGCACTGCTGACTCATGTTCAACTTGCCATCAACCAGGACCTCCGGGTCCCTTTCTTTGGCACTGCTTTCCAGCCTCTCACTCTCCAGTCTGTCCGTACATCCTGGGAATGGATACTGAAAAAGCTACAGCAGAGAATTTCTTCAGCTCTCTGTAGCATTTTGTGAGAGTTCTGTCTTTCCCATGCAAACTATCTCAGACTATGTTACGGTTTTGTAAACTTCTTGCACCTCCAGGATGTTTGCCTGATTGTTATGATTTTGACTAGGAAAATATTTAGAAATAGGTATCTTAGAATTTGACCAATCCCCTCAAGGGATGCATGGCCAGAGGGCCAATTGCCTTGTGCCACTTAACACACTTTTTGTGAACTAGTATATAAAAACCCTTGGAAATTATTAAATTTGCTTCCTTTCATATCCGATCCTGGGATTCTGCGTTTTTCTTATTTCGCTGTCCTGACTCAACAGTGACACCATGGTTGCCCCATCCCGGGTGCAGAATCAGGCACTTGCCCTTGTTGAACTTTATACAGTTGGAGATTGCCCAGCCCCCTAATTTTTTGAGGTTTCTCTGCAGAGCCTCCCTGCCTTCAAAGGCTTCTCCAGTTTTTGTATCATCCGCATATTTGCTTAATATCCCTTCCAGTCCTGCATGAAAGTCATAAAGATGTTTAAGAATACAAGGATGGAGCCCTGTGGAATACCACTTGTGACAGATTCCCAGTTTGATGTCACCCCATTCACTGTAACCCTTTGTGCCCAAACCGTGAGCAAGTTGCTCACCCAACACGTGATGTGTTTAGTCAGCTGTGTGGTAAAAATTTTGTCTAGAAGGATACTGTGAGAGAAAGTATTGAAAGCTTTGCTGAAATTCAAAAAGATTACATCAATGGACTTCCTTTGATCAACTACGTGAGATATCCTGTCATAAAAGGAAATCAGATTTGATAAGCGGTACTTTCCTCTCATGAAGCCATGCTGGTTTTGACCAAGTACTATCCTCCAACTGTTTTTCAGTACCTCCCAGAATAACATTTTCGATAACTTTACAAGGCACTGAGATGAGACTGACAAGCCTGTAAGAACTCTGGAGTTCTTGTTCTTGCCTTTCTTGAAAAGTGGGTCAACATTCACAAGCTTCCACTCAACTGGGGCCTCTCTGGATTCCCAAGACCATTCAAAAATCATTGAGACAGGTTTTGCAGTGACATCAGCAGCTCTTTGAGGATTCTCAGATGAATCCCATCAGGCTCTAAAGATTTGTAGGGATCCAGCTGGAGCAGCGGATCCTGCAAAATTTCAGAGTCAGCTGGGAGTTGATCATTGTCACAGGCATGGTCAGCCAGCTCAGGGCTCTGGGAACCCCTTGGTGCCATGTCGAAGGCACAGGCAAAGAATGTGTTAAACACCTCTGCCTTGTCCATGTCTCTGTTCGGCTGGGAAGGAGAGAGTTGTACATTTTTGCTGCTTCTTCACGGGACCCTATCACCTTTGGCATTTTTGCAGGCATTTTGCTGAGCTGGGTAAGTGGGTAAGAAGAGGTTAAAAAAATACCTGCACCTCTCTGTTTCAGCTGCCAGACATAAGGGTTACTAAGGCTAGATGTTCACCCTTCAGGCAGTTGAAGCTCAAAATGAGCCCCATCTGAGCAGAAACACACAATTATTCCAATGAAATTATTCCTAGGCTACACAATACAATTACCCAGCCTAATTTGAAAGATGAATTAATTGAAGGATTATTTTCTTCTTTTTTTTGCATAAAAAGTCCCTGTGTAGGATATTCATAAAGAAAAGTTAAGCACTTGACTTTCATGTTAGAGACTCTGAAAGAATGTTTATTTTAATCAGAAACAGACTGTTTCAGCTCTTTACTTTTAGGGGCAGGAGGAGGTTTTAAACACTGCAAATCAGTTGTTACATTAGTACAGAACCAATATATAAAAGTAGAAAGACAAAAGTGATGTTTTGTCAAAGTTTTCCTTCTTTTTTTTTCTTTCACAGATTAAGATTGATTGAAAGAAGGGTTCAGCATGAATTTTTCTGCATTTCTACGTCTCATGGCAATATTGGTTCAACTTTGGCCTTGCTCTCTCAGCCCACAGAACTCCAGCGCTCAAAACACAGTTCAGTCTTTCACAGCAGTTCGAAGAGTGAAACGCGGCTGGCTGTGGAAGCCTTTTTTTGTAACTGAGGAACAGATTTCACTGGATCCGGCATATATTGGACAGGTATGATAAGTAACGATTCAAGGACAGTATAAGGTTAGATTTAACATGCTGATTAGCAGCTTCTACCCTGACTTGGAAGACCAAATATCTCCAGGGATGTGAGAATAGCAACAAACGTAGAAAGAGGAGATTAGGAAGATTTAATTAGGCAGTACTACATCTCTCCTTTCCTATGACCTTGCTCAAGGTCAGAGAAGTCCAAGAGATGTAGGCCATGGCAGTACCAAGGACCTTCCTTCACTGAGGCCACCAAGGAAACTTCACATGCATGCTGTTACTAAAACTAGTTCCATACACAGCAGATGAAAGCACAAAGCTGAAAAATTCCTTTCTTGCTTCTGAATGGAAGTTAAGGACTCATTTATCAACATCTGGCAATTTGCTTTTGCTATTTTTGGCACTGCATCAAGGCAGCCATAGTGAGTGTTGTGTAGTTTACAAACAGTATTTAGCATGATTTTCTATTACACTAAGTAGCAGCTGATTTACCCCTCATTAATTTTTAATGAAGCTGATTAATACTAAATCCTTTTACCACTGAGAAACTACAGGAATCTGCATGGTTCATTAGATTAACGTAGGTTTAGCACAACGAGCAATTATTTTTCACCCTCTTTTAAAAATGTGCTTTAAGATAATTGTCTTAATGAGGGTTTATCTGCCCCCTTCTCTCTCTGCTTATCATTATTATTATATCTATTATTATTATTATTATTTATTTTTGTATGTAAGAAGTAATTTTAATCTTGAGATCTATTTCTCTTTTCTTTAAGGCCCTTTTCAGATGAACGAACCAAAATAAGTTTAACTGCTAATTAACTAGCACTAAAATTTAATTGGGCCCAAAGGGTGAAGTGCTCAAAATTCATTAATTACTTTTTCACAGTCCTTTCAAAGTAACTACTGTGGAAGTGTGATGTCTCACTTCTGAAAGAACAAGTGAAGACATACTATCTATTTTTTTTTTAATTATTACTACTTTTCCAATACCTTGAAAACAGCTTCCTGCAAAGAAACTTCATAAATGTCATGCATTTTCATGATCTCACCTTTTTATTTCTCACTGGTTAACTGAGGATTTTATTGAAGATTACTGTTAATGTATTGTAGTGTAACCATTGTCTAATCAGACATATTTACTTGTGTCTTTTTATTGAGTAGAATATGCTCTGCTTTCAGCAAATGAAGTGGTAGTCTATGATCAACACATGAATTTTTAGTAATTAAGGCCCTGAAGAAAACTGCATCAACGAAAATACAAAGGTAGACAGTCTCTGTTTTTAAATCACTATTCCATATCAAAATCTTTTTACAGTCAGAACTAAATTTTCAAATTTCATTTAACATTGACTCATGATTCCTTTTCCATTATCAAGATTAAGAAAAAGAAATGTGTCCATCAGCACTGCAATTGCAGATACATGAGGACAAGTACAAAAGTTCTTGTTCTCAGTTCTCATTTACAATGGTAAGACCATTTATTTTGTGCCCAGCTTAAAAAAACAAGTAAAACTAATACCTTTGCTATTCTTTCTCAGCAAATGTCATTTGTAAGAGACCTCTCATTTAATATGCTCAGGTCATGAAACATTTGTAGATAAATTATTCTGAGTGAAATTGCTAAACTGGTGTTATGTCTTAGCAGCCAGTCCAAGGCATGCTCCCAGACCCTAGGGGTCTGACACACTCTGCGGTCATATCTGAGTCAGTTTAAAGATCAAGATATAGATCACCTCTCCCATGTCCTGAGTTTTGTCACCTCTCCTATGTCCTGGGTTTTGTGACAAGGAAACCAAGATCTATGGATAACAAAGAATCTGTGTTGCCCCTTAGAGAGATGCCAAATTTGGATGGCGTTAAAATGAGTTTGACCAGACCACTTATAAAGGGGGTAACGTGGTCCACGTGTCGCACATAATAACTTATGTTGAAAATATTTAAGTTGTTCATATTTTTAATGGTTCTAAACTCCCTTAGACTTGAAAATTCTGTCTTTTGTACTGACAAGGATAATTAACTCTGAATATTTTAGGCCTTAAATACCTTTACAGAACTCAGAACAGGAACTCAAAACTGTTCCTCACAGTGTCCCTGTCACATTGTGAATAAATTATCCATCTGATGCATGCAGATAATTATGCATTTTAAAAATCTTAAAAGGTATAGGCATTCTTCCAAAAAAAGTTAAAACTATTTTTGCAACTTCAGAAATTATTACAAAACATTGGAGTAGATCCAATAGGTAAATTTACACCCCATAGTTACTTCTTTCCCATTCTATGGCCTTGTAACCTATAGTGACCTTTAGGGTCAATAACCATAAGCAAAACAGTGAGATAATTAAAGTCAACAGTTAGGCATATTATTTGTATTTTAAACATGTTTCTTCATAAGAGAAGCAAGTTGAATAGTATATTTTTTAACTTTAGATTTTTCAGTTAGTATCCAGGCTCTTAGAGAGTTTGTTCTAAAACCAAAATAAGTGGAGAAAAAATAGAGAATTAATGATATGATAGAAATTGCTGTTCCTATAAAATTCAACTGTGTATGCCTGACATATCAGGAAATTAAGTTATTGCTCTTAAAATATTGGTCTATTACATATCGCTAATGTTAACAAAACTATTTTGTTGTCATGAACAAATGCAGCTGGACCAAAATTGTCTCCAAGACTCAGCTTCATCAAAGGAATCATCACCATAAAGTTCATCTTAGCAATACAGCAGAGGAGGTAGATCATCCTAGAAGGAAATGGAAAATGTCTATCAATGTATTTCAGAATAAATAACACAGACTTACACCACAGAATATCTTTCCACCTCTTTAATATTTCAACAGATACAGAACATCACTGTTGCACACATTTACACTTAGCATTGCTGAGTACAAAAAAACCTTAAAAAGTACACATCATCTGCAATAATAAAAAATTTAGATAGTACTTAATGACCTTTGCATCGTTTTCAGCAGAATTGTAGGCGAGCTGATAAAACAATGAACTAAAGTAGGTACTTAGATACATTCCCTTCACTTCAAAGAAGCTGAAGCATCTCTTTTCAGGTTTATCATGCATTTATAAGTCTGTTATATCAGTACTTTAAAATTATATGTTTTAAAATATTTTAAAATTAAAATGGTTGGCTGAAAATGTGACAGTACCTTCTTTCAAATACCGTTATCCAAGAAGGCTCATTAGTGACAGGGTTCACTGCAGAATCAAAACAAACCATAAAAGGAATATTTCAAAACTTTATTCCTCCCAAAGTGTGACTTATTTTTCTCTTTTGTACTTTCAGCTGAAATCGGATTTAGACAAGCAGGATGGCAACTTAAAATACATTTTGACTGGGGAGGGAGCTGGAAGCATTTTTGTCATTGATGAATATAATGGCAAAATTTATGTA
Source organism: Edolisoma coerulescens (assembly GCA_013397115.1). Lineage (NCBI taxonomy): Eukaryota > Metazoa > Chordata > Aves > Passeriformes > Campephagidae > Edolisoma > Edolisoma coerulescens. Next base: position 2,448,541 of record VWZW01004026.1, read on the forward strand.
ACACAGAAGCTGGATCGAGAAAAGAAACCTTACTACACTCTAAGAGCACAAGCAATTAACAGGAGCACTCAGCTTCCTGTTGAACCTGAATCAGAATTCATCATCAACGTTCGAGATGTCAATGACAATGCACCGCAGTTCTTGGATGGACCTTATGTGGCCACTGTTCCAGAGATGTCACCTGAAGGTATGATATGTTGTGAACCAAACTCTTTATTTCCTGATTTTTTCTAGGTAGCTGTGTTGATATAAAATCTTAATAGCATATTTCACAGGCTGCCTCTCAGTAAGAAGGAAGCAAATTGTTTTACAGGTCTGGAAATTTGCAAAGGTATATTCTTAACTTGAAGGTTGTAAATACCTCTACTTAGTGTTCTTGTTTTTAAACATTTAGGTACCTACATCTATCTAAGTCCTTTTACAGATTCTGGATACATACTTGGATTGACTATAGATGCTTGTCTTTCCCCTCTGTGATTCAGCCTTGAAATTTTCACTTGTTTAAAAATATAACATTCCCAGTCAAAATAGGTAGAGTACTAGAGCCAGTTGCAAAGAAAATGTGATGGCCAACGTCACTCTCTCTACATTGCCTACCTATTTACACTGCCAAGCCTCTTTCCTATCAGTCAGCTTCTCCTTGTTTGGATTAGACTGTGCGCAGTAAAGGACTGCTTTCTGATTTCCTAAGTACATGAATTGTAATTTTCCTGTCAAGAGGAACAACTTAATCCCTGTACCTCTTCTTTCCCACTTTTACACGATCAGACAGACCTGCACTAGGCTCTGTCATGTGTCTGGAAACTTAATACAACAAATGCAAAGCACAGTCAATATCTGACAAATATAGGTGTATATATACATTTTTGTGTACATACACATATGCATTCACAATATGTGTACATATATGCTTAAAACCTTCAAAAACCCCAAAGTGTGAATACAGCTGACTCAAACAGGCATTTTATAGATAATATCTCCAACTAACTATCTTCAAAATCAAAGGAAAACTGGATTCTTCAAATCTTACAGAAAGGATCCCAGTAATGTTTTAAATTTATATGCCTACCTCTCTTCGTTATTTCTATTGCAATTGATATTGAAAAGAAATTCAAACATTGTGCTGCTTTAAATGGTATGAATCAATGAGGTCATTAATGTAATAGCATCAGTGATCATAAAAAATTATAAAAGCTACTTTTCATTAAGCATTATCTGCTCAACTTTTAGAGCAGAATATGTGAATGTTTGACAGCAAGCCATAAACTTTATTTTCTTCTACCAGCCAGGACAACAGTTGAAAGAAAAGGATGTTCATGCCTGGTGTTTAATCAAAAGTGGGGTTAATATCCTAATTTCTCCCAGGAAGCAGCAGCTCACCATCACTACTAGCAACAGCTACAAAAGACATGCATTTGATCAATTCACTTGCTAGTGACCCTGCTTATGCCACCTTCTACCAGGGAAATCACTTCTGATTGTTTCTTCACTGCCACTTTCTTCTGTGCAGACAGACTTAATTCTGCCTCTGACATCTTGGTCAAACAACTTTTTCTAACATAATCAGTTGCTTGTTCAGAGGGTTTTCTAGCCTTTGCATCTTGCTCATTCACTCAGGTTTGGGGACAAGGAGATAGGTGTCTTGTCAAGGACCTTTGTATTTTTATTTTTTATGTGCTCATAGTAAAAATGAGGACAGTTCATTGTCTGGAATTATCTGGGATTGCATAAATTTATGACTTTGATAATTCCTTTTTTTTTTTCCCCTGTGGTAAAGCATTGTTTATAGGCCACTTAGTCTCTTTTAAAAATGTTTTTTAAATGGCTGGTTATTTAGTATGTCTTCATTCATACTCACAGGGACTTGTAACTATTCACATAAGTGTATGAACAACTGAATTTCTTCCATTTTATCTTTCTGTCTTTATGATGGCTATATGAAAAAAAAAAAAAAAAAGAAGAAATATAGTCAGGTAGGGTGGTACTTAAGACCAAAATCAACAGTTGTAATCTTTCCCCATATACCTGTTTCTCACCTGAAACCATCAACAAGCAGCTGACAAATGAGAAGTTTAACTCTATACTGCCTTGAGTTTGCTATAAAGAGATATGCTAAAAATGAAAGGCTCAGTTGTCTTTGTCCACTCTCCTGTGTCATCTATTATATATTTACATTCCTAAAATATGATATCACATGAGCATAAATTTAATTAAGCTGCAGAAAATGTAATTTACTTTGTGATATTCCTGTAGTATTACAAATGAAAAACTATTCCAGTGAAATATAGAAATATATGAAATGAAAAAAAAAGTTAAAAAATCAGAATGGGTGAAAAATGAAGTAAGACCCCTGTTTGCCTTCTCTCTAAGGCACAGAATTCCTGAAATAGTAAACTCACAGATTTATGATCATCCAGTGTATGATACATGAATCCAGGTCATCCAGGATCTTAAAATATTTTCTCCATTACTACTTCTACTCTTGACCTCTCTAGCACTAATACCATAGCTATTCCAGAGATTATTCTTTCACCTACGTATTCTGTGGAGACACTACTGGAATATTAATGTGTATGTCTGGAATATACAGTGTAAGGGGAGTGTATACCTTGATAGCTGTCAGCTCCAAAACATGAAAAAACTGAGCCACACACCATGAGTACTTCTTGGGGCTCACTCACCCTGCTTCTCAAAAGGTAAGAGCTGCACTATTGAGATGAAACCTGTTTCAGTGAGCATTCTACACCAACATTACAAGGAAATTTATGAACTCATAGCAGAGAAAAAGAGTAACCCACTAAAATTTGCAGTATTAATACCGTAAGTGGTTGATTATGTCAGTGCTTTTCTCCCAGTAAACTAAAAAATACTCTTACATATTAAGGGGTGAACAACAGAGTTCATTTAAGTGATACAGTGCAATAGAGAGGCTTGCCCTTTGCTCTGTTTTAGTTCTCTAGCTTCTGTTCAGCTCACTGATGCTTGATCTCCTAATAACTTCATCACAGAAAACACTCTTAGGAAGTGTGGTCAATACTTGGGAAAGCAGGTCACTGCTAGTGCACATTTTGTCTAGAACTAAGAAAGAAAGCAGAGAATAATTCAGAGCTTGTCACTTGCCTCAGAGAACCATAGCAAAAAGGGGAAATAGGCACAAATAACTTTGCCTGAAGTTAGTTACAAGTGTCAATATATACACTAATGTGCCAACAAGTTAGAATACATTTTAATCCTTTATTAGCTCTCTTTTATCTTCAGCATTAAATTTTATTAGGGTTTTACATCCAAGTGTCACAGTAAATGAAAAGCGTGTCAGCAAATGGACTCTCTTCTGAGAACACAGGACTCTGCTTTACCCTCAGGCATTTGGTACAATTTTACACTAAGTGTCTCCCTTATAGCTGTTAAACTTGTACAAATGCAGTATATCTGATGGAGTGGTTAAGAGTCAGATGCAATAATCTATCAGTACCTAATGTCTTTATAGATCTCAAGCTCCAGTTAGAAAAATGAATAGCTATTTGCCATATGAGGGCCCCACAGCATACCTAAGGGGCTGCAGCTTATAAATGGCACGACTACGTTTTGCCCAAGAAGGGTAAAACCAAGGCAGAGATACAAAGCAGCAGTTTGCCTTAAATAAAGCTAATCAAAAAGTTCATTTGTCACTTATATCATATGATGCTTGCAATGTCAGGACTAGGACTTTGGGGTTTCTTAATTTTTGGGGGTGTGTGCAGTTATATATTAATTGAAAGTTTCGAAAGATGTGATTTGTATCTGTTCAGTTATTCTTCTTACAATCATGTACTTACAAATATGGCTTTTGGGAGTTTTTGAATACAGAATATTAACATTGCAATTTCTGCCACTCAAATACAAATTCTAGGCAAGTATGATTCCATTCTGCCAATGGTTTGAGTAGGGTTTTGGGGGTTTTTTGTGGTTTTTGGTTGTTGTTTTTTTCTGGGGGGGATGGTTTGTTTTTTTTTTTGTTGGAATTTTGTTTCAGTTTTCGCTTAGTTCATTTTGGTGGACTGTTTTTTCCGATGGTTACATTTACAAAGAAATACAAGTTTCATGGAAGTGAAAAATTAAAAACCGAGAAAGTATTCTAAAGCCAGGGTAACATTTTTCTTCTGCTTAATACCTAGAGGTTAATGTAGTTACCACAAAATCTTTGTTCTAAAAAACTGCGAGAAATTATAGCCTGCTCTTCACATGGTCTCCTGTCACCCCATTCTCTTCTTGAGAGTGCAGGATATCTTTTATTTCTTCCCCCCAGGTCAGCTCCCTCTTTACTACATTCCTTTTGACTATTCACCTTTTCATTAATTACGTCCACCAACTGCATCCCACTGACTCCAACTGGACAAAGTCCTTACTTCTGCATTCTGAAATACTCTAAAAGAGTTAACACACAAGAAGAAAAGTGTGCTTGAGTCCCAGAGAAGAAGGAAATGCTGGTTTAGGTTCAATATTTCTTTATAATGCTTAGAAACTGTGCAGAAAATAAGTCTACCTTTAAATATGTGAGATGCACAAAAGCTGTAATGATAACTTTGAAGTCCTATATATGTTGGATTTTATTCCTAATTTTCTAAATATGGTGCTGTAAATAAGTCCATTTCTAAACATAATTGTGGATACTTGAATTTGTTTAGTAGAAAATGGCATTCATGACAGACTAAACCTGTTGGATCATCTGTAGTTCTTGATCCTTTCCTAACTAGCAATTTTTTTTTCAAAGCAACTCTGTTTTAGTCATGTTAAATTTTCTTAGAGGATGAATTTTCTGTGATTGTGAGAGCAATTTTCATAGATCACAGCTGATATGAAGTTAACAGTTGTATAGCTGAAGATTCCATTTACTCTTCAGTCTTATTAAAGAATTCTGTTATCCCTGAGGCATATATGTGCCCTGATTAAATATGAATCTGTAATTTCATCTTTAACATTTCTCCAGAGCAATAGGATATGTATATATATTTGCACACCTATACACACATCTAAAACACACGAAAATGTCAGATATTTGATATTGTAGGCAGGTTTTGAAGGACATATAGGTCCAAAATTCGATGGGAATTAATAACAGTTTAGTTTACTCTCTGCCTGAGAGAAGATAATATGCATTATGGAATCACATCAAGTACCGCTGAATAAATTGAGAGAAAAATATTTAATTTAGCATATCCTTATATGACAAAGCCTTTTTCATTTCTATTTAAAAATATTTAACTGCTAGAAAATCCAGCAATGAATGTATTTGTTTTATTTGGGACAAATATCAAATTTGCTCTTGTCACCAAAAAAGGTATTTCTGGTCTAACTCCTTGCACTCCACGTTTTCTTCTTCTTCTTTTCTCCTCCAGCATAACTTTACTGCTGTATTGATAAGCAGGTGCAACTGTGTGAACATACGCCAGAAATTTTTAGAAAGTAGCTTGATTTCCTGCTGTTCCTCACAAGACGTGATATTTGTATTCTAATTCAGAATCTAGGTGAGGAAAAGAGACAAAAATAATGATTACCTTACAAAATGATGTTACTGTGGATATTTTTTTTTAAAGGACAATCATTAGTGACGGTGCCATGAGATTGCTGTCAATCTTCTATCTAGGATATAAACAGCTTCCCACCAAAGAAGAAATCAAGCTCTGCAGTTTGATTCCACTGTATTTTTGCACTGGGATTTCTGCCATGAGTTTTGCACTGGGACAAGCTCATTAAAGAATCAAGGATAAGAAACTTTATCAGAGCCTTGTTATACTTCTTGGCTGCTTTGCTTATTAACAATTAATTTCTTTATCACCAGTGAGCCTACTGGTGATAAAGTGACTGTGTTTTCTTATTCTTATGGGAAATTTCCATAAAATACTTTGAAGAAGATACAAGAGGAGGAGAAACAATTTGCTTTGCTCCATTCACATATTAGAAAATAGGCATGATATATGTAGTATTTTAAGCAACATAAACGTAGTGCTGAAAAATCACATACTATTTATTTTTATTTTAATTGAAAATTTGAATGCAACAAGAATAGCTGCTGAGGATATATCTTCCCTTTTTAATGATAAATTTTAGTAGGTGCCATTTGCTCCTGTAAATTTTTAGGACTGTTTATTAATATAACTGGTATGTTAAAAGGTTTTTAAAGAGTTTATGTTCTGTAATTATGAGAAAATTTATACAAGAAGAAAACAAACATAATCTATTTTATTTTTCCTTGAGGTACTTCGGTTACACAGGTAACAGCTACAGATGCTGATGATCCATCTTATGGGAATAGTGCTCGGCTGCTTTACAGTCTCGTTCAGGGACAGCCTTATTTCTCCGTGGAGCCAAAGACAGGTACTAAAAATGAATTTGTAACTTGACAACATTCATAAACTAATAAAAGGGATGCAAGCAAATTGTCTTTCTTGATTTCAACACAAAGATCAACTGATACCACCCTACACTCTTACATCTCTGCATAGTTCCTAGATCTGAAGAAAATCAATTTCTTCTTTCCCATAGGAAGATGAAATTCTTTCCCTCTGGAAAACCCAAACATTATTTAGCAAATTATCTTATTAGAGTAAAGAGTTGGATTCTAAATATCCCATTCAATAAATTAATCTAGGGACACTTCTCAGTTAACAGCTGTACGATGCATCATATGTTTTTTCTATCTGTGTGTTGGAGAAACCACAAATACGTGACATCCCTCCAAAAACCTAATTTCTGAGATGCTTATATATGGTAGAGGAAATATATGGAGTATTCTGCCCCAGAACTCTACATATACAGAAGGGATTTTTCATACGGTGTACTTGCTCCCTTGTGTACTAATTCCCAGTAATAGGACAGTTGTGCTGTGCACAGTCTAGAATGTAAATTCATAACTGGATCCAGTGATACATTTTATACCCGTATTATACTATAGACCCATGTCAGATGTGGAGAAAAAAAAGAGACTTTTATGCTATTATATTATACTTTTTATTTTTAGGCGTCATCAGAATGGCTTCCCAAATGGACAGAGAAACAAAAGATCAGTATTTGGTCATCATCCAAGCCAAAGATATGGTTGGGCAACCAGGAGCATTTTCTGCAACAGCCACTGTTACCATCAACCTCTCTGACGTCAATGACAATCCACCTAAATTTCAACAGCGTGAGTACAGGCTTCTTACAGTAATGGAAGTCTTGAGGAAATTTTGATCTGCTGTAACTCTGTTAGGTTTACTTGTAGGTCTTTTTAGAACGGGGCTGTTCTTTGACTTCCGCATACAGCTGTAAAAATGTAAAATAATGGGAAAAAAAATTCCTCACAAAAGCTCAAAAACCAAGAGGAAAAGAAGACCTATCATTGCAAAAGATTTCAAGTGGTTTTACTTACCACTAGACTTTGGAGACAAATCACTAAACTGCTTTCCCTATAATTTGTACTACCTCAGCCTAAAATCTGGAAAACAGGATATTTAGCACCATTTTCTCTCACCTTCTTTCTTCTTTTCCTCTCTTTCTCTTTTTCTGACAGTTACTATAAACTTTTTGGCAAATGATGTGAGCCTCTCTGTCCAGGTAGTTTCTAGCAGATGTGGGAGCTGCTCATTGGGCCATGAGGAAAAATCCTGCTGTTGGGAAGTGCTGCCCTCCGCTGGTTTTTTACCCTGTTCATTCATAGAATCATAGAATAGTTTGTGTTGGAATGGACCTTTAAATGCCATCTAGTCCAACCCTCCTTCCATGGGTGGGGATGCCCAGAACCACATTCAAACTGACCTAGAAATTTTTCAGGGATGGGGCATTCACCACCTCTCTGGGCAGCCTGTGCCAGTGTTTCATCACCCTCATAGTAAAAAAAAAATTTCTTATATCTAATCGAAACCTTCCCTCCTTCAGTTTAAAACCATTACCTCTTGTCCTTTGCTCTGTACACTGCTGAAGTAGGGCTGAGAGGGGAGGACTCCCAAGGGGGAAGATTGTCCTGCCCTGCACCCAAGATCGATACAATGCCAGATTATGTTCATTGCTCTAGGAAAAGGTGTAGGCTTTTCCCAGCTCTCTGAGAGCCTCAAGCTACAGCAGTTATGAACCATGGCAGATCACTAAACTTTGCCAGTATTTGTTTCTTTAGGTCTCTACTACATGAGCGTCTCTGAAGAGGCTCCCGTGGGCACCACTGTAGGCAAAGTCTTTGCAGAAGACAGCGACACAGGGGACAACGCAGCCATGGACTATTTCATTGCAGGAGATAGCTCAGATGTTTTTGACATCATTACTAACGATGAGACTCAAGAAGGAATTATCTTACTAAAAAAGGTGAGAACTCAGAAACTTAAAAAAAAAATAAATTCTCTAAATACTTGAAAGAAATTCCTCAAGCAAGCTGGATGGGTAAAAAAGGCCTACTGCTTTGGATCCTATTTTTTTTTTTCTTTGGGCTTTGTGATTTGATTGGAATATGATGAGGGATAAAAAGAAAAATGCTTTTCTTTCTGTTTACATTTTTGACTCATTCCTGTTACTGCTGAATACAATAGTGACAGTGTATCTTAATGTTATCCCTAGCTGTGCAACACAGTGTATCCCATTGTGAGAAAATTTTCTATCTCTTCTGCGCATCATCTGTAAAACCTTTATCAATAGATTACAAATAATCTCCCCTCACTTCCAACACCTCCCCTTAACTGAAACCAGAATTTATTACTGCATTAGACAGTGGAGACTTTGTTATGACATAACTTTGAAAAGATATTAAATACAATCAAAAATACAGGTTTATAAATTAAGAAATTTAATATTCTTTGATGCTGTGTAATTTATTTTGCAATCACACAGGAAGAGTCATCTCAGGGATCATCTGAAATGAAGATAAGAGTTCAATAGCCTAGTGAAATCTAGGACCCTGAAGAATTGAATGCTATAAGTGTGAGGGTTTTTTTGGTTCTCTTTTGGTATTTTTCTGTTTGTTTTGTGGGGCTTTTTAGCTCAGGAATCTATTTATTCAGTAGGTCTTTTGTTTATATATATATATACACATATATATATATATATTTATTTCAGATGATAAAGACTATCTAAGATATTAATGTAACTACGTGTTATTAGGGGTGACATTCTATGGAAATTCTTTTTTACAGTGTTGTTTGTAGCATTAAAGCCAGCGTGAAATGTGAAATATGAAAGGAAACAAGCATAGTTTAATTTTAAGGTGTTTTTAACATAAAAAAGAAACCTTAGAATAAACTACTTTTAGAAGTAACAATTTTTTTAAACATTCCCAGAAGTATAGCCTTAGTTTTTCTTTAATCTCACACCATTTATGAACTATATTTAATTGAAATATGAAGAAACAAATATTACAAATCTCACTTTCTTTCTTAACAGAAAGTGGATTATGAGAACAAAAGGAGATACAGTATTCAAGCAAAAGCTGTAAACAGATACATTGATGAGCGATTTTTGAAAGAAGGACCATTTGAAGACACAACCATTGTCAAAATCAATGTGGAAGATGCTGATGAACCTCCAGTTTTCACCTCGGAGAACTACGTGATGGAGACTGTTGAAGGAGTTATGATTGGCTCACTGGTGGGGGTTGTAACTGCTAGAGATCCAGATTATGATGGCAGTCCAGTCAGGTACCTGTCTTAAAATGTGATCAGGCCTCAAATGTAGATGTAGTTGCTATTTCCAAAGGGTATTTCTGTTCCTTACCATGGCTCATAATTACAGCTGATCATGTTTTCACTGTGATAGCCAAGGTTATTGCAATGTCATGGTTTAACCCACATAGGCAGATAAGGACCATACAGGCATTTTCTCACTCCCTCACCCACTGGGATGCAAGAGAGAATTGAAAGCGTAAAGTTGTGAGAACTCATGGGTACAGGCAAAGACAGTTATTCATTATTATCATTATTATTAATAATAATAATAGTAATAGTAATAGTAATAGTAATAGTAATAGTAGCAGTACCAAAGAAAATAACAGAGGGGAAAAACCCAAATCTACAACAAATCCCTAAGAAAAACAAGTGATGTAAAAAAGACCCAAACCAATTGCTCACCACGAGCCAGCTGACACCTCAACAGCAGATTCTACTTTTTATAATATCAATGATAAATAATGTTGCTGTCTCTTAAGGGACAAAACAGGTAATTAATCTTTAACATGGGATTTATAATTAAAATATCTTCTTGAAATGCCTGACATCACTGTGTACTATGCACTTTAGACAAACTAGGATACAGTGACAAATGGTTGAGACACAAAATAATTTATGGTGTGTAGATTTCTAACAGCAGAAATATATATATTATGCTATGGCTTCAGAGCTTTAGGCAGTGGTATTTTATGATTTTCTATTCATTTACTGTTATTTATTAAGCTAGTAATAGGTTAAATTAAATAAGAAAAAATAAAAATGTACATGTACTTTTTTTGTTCTCCCGTCTAAAATGGCTCATTTGGTGGTTACTTTAGATGGATGCAAAATCTCCTATGGAATAATTAAACGTTAACACATATCTCTGACTTCTTAGTTAGAAATATTTTGGAGGAATTTGCTTCACATTGAATATGTCTGCATAGTCCCAAAACAGTGATACAGCTACGGCATCACTGAGTTTCTTTAGAAGAGAGTATATCACTTCTAATATAAAGATATGTTTGTTGACCTGAGTGCCATGCAAATGAATCTAATTTTGAAACCATTGCTATCACAAATGACAGCAGTGACTTATAATACAGAAAATGACTTGTGTTGCTTTGTGGACTCCAGGTTTCAAATAGACGAATTTAAAAAGATGTGCAACAAAACCTCACTATATCAGCAATAAAAAATAACTAGTACCTAATAAAGTTTTTCTGAAAAATGTTTATCTAGAATCAGACTACTAAAAAAGCCCAAATGAAACAAAATAACTATGTCAGAAAATTATAAATACCCTGAATAGAAGCTTATAAGTATCTTAACTGTGATTCAAATTATAAGGACTTGCACTTACCGTGTTGTGCTGGTTCTTTGATTTATCTTCTTACTGACTTTTAAAACAGACAAAATGTAGCTGTAAATAACAAGTTAGAGAGTCATTTAACTGCTGACAGGTTGTCTGAGCTGGAGTTGTAAGTGTCAACAGGAAACAGAAACACTTTGTCAAGCAGAATTACAGGTACAGTAAAACAGAATAGTTGCGTGTGGACATTCCAAATTGGAGAAGAAAGAATCTTTGAACTATTCAAACAAGTTTTATTTTCATGAAATAGACTCCATTAGCAACTGCACCTTATTGTCTTTTGCTTTGTAGGCTGTTAAAAACATTAATAAATACCTTCTCCATTTGAACCAATATCTTTGTGTCTATTTCAGTTCATCTCTGGCCTGCAACAAGTGGTTAGCCTTTACGAATTTGAGTGGCATGTGTGTATGTATGTGCACAGCACATGTATGTCCCACAGCATCCAGAGCCTTTTCAGGGAAGACTCATGAGCACTGAGTCTTCCCTGCAATCATCTCCTGCATTAGGGTTTTGTACTCTGCCTTAGTGTCACCTCATTACAGATAGTTGTCTGTCTTCATAATGCCCATTCCCTCGGCATCAGAGCATGTCAGCAATGATAAAATAGATTTGCCATTATACCTCCACTTAGATATTGGTGTTATTAATTTCACAAGTGGCACTTTTGCTGTTTCTTTCCATCGAAGTCATTCACCTGCTGTGAGACTGACTTAGAAGTAAGAATGAATTATGCATTTCAGATTCAGTTCACATTAATATAGATCTGAGACATATTTAGTTTTATAAAAAGAAGAGCTTTGATCTTGGCAGCAGTGAATTTTAAATGTTTATAAGTGTACATTTTTCATGATTTCCGAGTTGTTGCAGCACACATTTATATGCATACATGCACAGCTCTGTTTTCTCAGCTGACAATACCTTTCTATGTCCTTGCCTCTGATGGAACCTTTCAGTATTAAGGAATCTCTTTCCTTTTTTTTTTGGTGCAGGTACTCTATTGTCCACAGCACGCATTCAAAGAGACTGTTCAGCATCAATGAACACAATGGAGCAATCATTACCACTGAACCTCTGGACCGAGAGATAGCTTCTTGGCACAACATAACTGTTACAGCCACAGAAACAAGTGAGTAAGAAATTTAGGGAATGCTGGGGTTTTTTTATACAGTGAATTGTAATTATCCTCTGAATGTGCCTTCTTTTAAGTGGAGAATACAGGCTTCTTTCTCATTATATTACTGTTGCTTGCTACACTAAGGAGCACTATTAAAATGATTAGTTAAATAGAAGTGGAATGTGTTTGAGCTCCAAGGTCCTGTGCTTTTTCATAAAAGATGACCTTATGAAAAAAGAAATTGTAATAGGATCGAGAGTGTAAGGCTTTCAAGTTACACTGAAGCATAAGAATTGCTCCTGCAGTGGAAGATCTTATGTTAAATTAGACCCTGGTTAATTTCACACCAGATTTTTGACTAGTGTGAAATTAGCCAGGGTCTAATTTAACACCAGTCAGAAACCTGTGACTCCAATTAATTGTGAATGTTAAGGCCTAAATCATCTAGACATCTATTCAGTGACAATTAAAGCCTTGAAGCACCTTTATATAGATTTCACCTGTCAATTTTGTTTGAAAGTCAAATGCAAATTACCTCTGTTTGCATTTTTGGTGATCTGGTTGCCCTAAATCTGGGAAAACCCTAGAAATTTAACAGCTCCTGTTTTATAAGGCAGTTTAACAAGATTCTTGGGATATTACTTAAAAACTAATCCCATCCATCTTCAGGAAGGAAGAAAACCATATGAAACTAGAGTCCAATCGATAAATCAGACAGATTTTGCCAAATGCTCTTAGCACCTTTTTTTTTTAATCCTGAATCTCAGTTAAATGCCATTTATTTCTATGACCACTTTAAACATATATTCATAAACTGCACTGTTCCCAAAAGGGAGCCTTCCCTGTGTATATGTAGAACACTACTGCTGGAAGTTTACTATATGATAGTCAGTATCCATTTTCACTAAAGTCTTTAACTTGTATTTAGGAATTGATAGTAGTATCTTCATTTTCAGCTTCTCTGTGAGTTTTTAAGTATGAATTTCATTCTCACGTTGTTGGGCAGCTGACAGGTGCTGGCAAAATTGATCTCTGGCATGGTTTTGTCTTGTCTTGAACAGCACTATGGAAACACAGCAGGATAACTTTGGCCTAGACTTTTTTGTTTAGTTAAACAATAAAACAGGAGCGAACCAAATGTTACAAATGAATAACTGTCTCCTGCAGCAAAAGAAAGGGAAACTTTCACAGTAATGAAAGCTGTTGTAGAGAAACGGAGACCTCATTATGTTCAAATTCTTATTCTTTATTTCTTTAATGATGATAAGGTCACTGTCTATAACAATATGTTCAAAAGGACTGAAGTTAGGTCACCTTGGTCTGGGCATACCTGAAAGGATTTATATCAGGAACTAGCAGTAAATTATTCCTTGAAATATAGTCATAACACACTCTGTGTGCATGAGACATTTGGTGGATGACATTGTGGCTCCACTGAAGCCAAATCAAAATGCCATTAGAATTCATCCAAATTAGATGTTCATTGCACCTTAGACACGTATTGAAACTGCATTACAACAGCAATCTCTCTAGGAGCTTGTTGATGCCCTGACATTCATACCTGACACAAGACTTTTGAGTCCACTGCAATGATTACAGGGATCAGAGATTGGGAAGAGAAGCCTGACTTTGTTATTTCAGACCTGTGGTGTGGCTCATCCTATCCTCATGCTGTTGAGGGACCAAGTATTCAGAAGCAGCTCTAATTTTTTATAACTTACATGCAAGCAGGGAGAGCTTGCAACATGTTGAGCCTTATTCTACTTTATGCTTAAAGCTCAAGAAAAATCAAGTTCCCTTTCATCAGTTTTTACCTGGTTGTAAGAAGCTTTCACCAAGTACAAGGCTGAAGGACAAACAACAGCATTCTAATCCTGTCTGATAGCAAGAAATCCTTAAGTTATTATTATCCAATTGGCAGACAGTCAGTAGTGGTGTTCCCCTAAGCTCAGTACTGGGATCAGTCCTGTTCGATATGTTTTATCAATGATCTGGATGATTGAATCGAGTGCACTCTCAGTCAGTTTACCTACGACACCAAGCTGGCTGTGGGAGTGTTGATCTGTTGAAGGATAGAAAAGCTCTGCAGGGAGATGTGGACAGGCTGGATTGACGGGCCAAGGCAAATTGTATGAGATTCAACAAGGCCAAGTTCCAGGTCCTGCACTTCGGTCACAACCCTGTGTAGCACTACAGCTTGGGGGTAGAGCGGCTGGAAGGCTGCCTGGCAGAAAAGGACCTGGGAGTGCTGGTTGACAGAGGCTGAACATGAGCCAGCATGGGCCCCAGTGGCCAAGAAGGCTGATGGCATCCTGGCTTGGATCAGAAATAGTGCGGCCAGAAGGATCAGGGCAGTGATTGCTGCCCTGTGTTCAGTACTGGTGAGGCTGCACCTCGAGTCCTGTGCTCAGTTTTGTGCCCCTCACTTGAAGAAGGTGCTGGAGCAAATCCAGAAAAGGACAGCAGAGACAGTGAAGGCTTTGGAACACAAGTCCTGCGACGAGCAGGTGAGGGAGTTGGGGTTGTTTAGACTGGAGAAAAGGAGGCTGAGGGGGAACCTTCTCCACAACTACCTGAAAGAAAGTTGCAGGGAAATGGGGGTTGGTCTTTTCTGCCACCTAACAAGTAAGAGGATGAGAGGAAAGGGCCTCAAGTTGTGCCAGAGGAAGTTTAATTAGGTACTGGGAAAATTCTTTTCCTGGAAGGGATTGTCTAGCATTGGAATAAGCTTCCCAGGGAAGTAAATGAGTCTCCTTCCCTGGAAGTGTTAAAAAACCTATGGATGTGATACCTGGGGTTATGGTTTAGTAATGAACATGGCAGAGTTAGGTTAACACTTGGACTTGATGAACTTAGAAGTCTTTTCCAACCTCAATTATCTATGATTCTGTGATCAGTTTTACTTGATACTGACAGTCATAAAAAAATTACCCCCAAGGTACAACAGTCATTTCACCACTGAATCTTGCAGGTGTGTTTTCGTAGGGGTCTCCGGACCCGGCTACAGGACTGAAGTTCTTTGATTATTTCAGTATGGATAATATCACTAATTCAATATTCAGTTGTCACCCTGCTTTGGTCACATATATATTTTTGTTGATAAAATTTTAACTTTTTGGAGTAGCCCTTTCTTAAAAAACTATTTCTATACATTTCTTTTAGGAAGTAAAGAAATTTGCTTTGGTATAAATGATACTCATGCTATAAAAATATAACGATAAATTACAAAGATAATATTTAGTTTTAGTAGTGCTGCTAGTATTATTGTTATTATTACAAGTTTATGTTTACTGGCTGATGTCAATGTCAAGCTTTCTTTAATCCCCTGAAAATACTGAGTTCTGTTTTGTGTCTAGAGATGGTCATTGCTTTTCTTTACAAGTTACTAATAGTGGTCCCTAGCAATTAAAGTATCATCTTCATTTTCACACTGATCCACCCTATTCACACTTGACATCCTATTCTCTTAGTCCTTGTTTTTCAAATCCTGATGTCTCTCATAGAGATTGTGACAGAGAAATTTTCTGCTGATTGAGAGATATTTAGATAATGTAGGATATGAGTACATTAGCTGAATTCAAATTCTGACAACAATTTTCCTGTGTAAGGGATAAGAGACAAGGTGTGTGTTGCCTACCTTCTCTTCCAAATGCAACCAAAGTACCTCTGCTTCACCAAAACTGTTATTAAATATTCACCAGACACTGCTTTCAAGAGTGGCTTTGTAATATGTTGCTCCCTCCCAAAACGAAACAGCTGTGATTTCAGAAAAACTAAAAATTATCATATTTTTGAAAACTTCCATACATACAGAAATGAGAGAAATGCTATTCCTTGTCATTTAACCCTATACTAAGGAAGAAAAAAACCCACCAAGGCAGTTACAAAACTACAACCCAAATATATTAAAGAATTAGAAACAAGGCTATTGCAAATTGCCCCTGCCCCCCTGCCCAAAAAAAAGACAAAAAACTTTTTTAGTGAAAGAATACAGATATGATTCCAACAATGCGCTATCTAAATGTTTTGTGCAAGAAAAGGGCAGGCTTTAAAGCCAATATAGTACCCATGAATCTCACGAAGAAGCAAGGTAAGAATAGGCAAAACTAGCTGGGTCCTTCCTGTACCACTCTCTATGCAACTGAAGCCATCAAAGGTGCTCCCTGCTTCTATTGAAGGTTGCAAAGCTTTACTTTGAAAGACAATGTAGTCAAATCTCTGCCCTACACCTACAATTCTGACTTCCGTAAAAGAGTTTAAGTAACTCCTGCACTCTTGGTATTATTTCTAAAAGGGATGTATTCCACTTTTTTATGTTTATCTAAAAGAAAAGCTGAACACTGTTTTTTTCCCTATTGTATTATTGGGGGATGTTTGATCCAACAAGAGAAATGTCATCTCACAAAAAAGTATTTTTGAAATGAGTCTGACAGATCACAAGGTTTGGTAAATTGGCACAGCTGTAATGACTTCACAGGAGGAATAGGAATGTGAAACTGCTGAATATCTATGCCTTTATCTCTGTGGTACTTGATTTTTCTGGCATTTCCTTTGGCAAAAGATTCAAAGCTATCAGCATACATTCCATAAGATCCAAGAAAACAAATGTTTGCTCGAACCAACTAGTGAATTTTACATTAAAAAAGTAATATAAGAATCAACCAAACGGATGCAGTTTGAAAAGAGGCAGAGAGGAGTATATTTTGCTTATTTTCTTAAAGGTCCTTTTGACTAATTTAAATCAATGCCTTAAGCACTTCTGAAGAGGTCAGATGCAGTGACACTAGCACTGAACATGAGACATGTTTTAACTGTAGTTATTGATGTACTCCTGGTTTATACATATCTGACCAGGTTTGGTCCTCGTCATCCCATCTCTTTATCACTTGTCCCTCAGGTTTGTGTTCTTGTGTGTTCTTGTTTATGGCTTTGTCTTTGTCTTATTAATTCCTGTTGCACTAGAAAAGGTCCTTGACCAGATACCCTTAGAAGAGCTGAAACTCTCCTACCACATAACCTTACATATGGCTAGCACAGTACATTTTTCTTCACGAACAAAACACTATTTAATTTTTCCAGATCGGATATTATTTTTTACATTTAAATCAGTTTCTGATTGGGTAAATAAAAGCATGAACAAATCCAAAATTTTACATGAAATATCTTATTTCAAGACATACTATTATAATGATATTATATTATTGTAATACTATAAAAATATGTCCATAGGTCTTTTTGATTATTTTCTTCCCTGCAGAATATAGGTAAAAGTTTCTAATGTTTATATTATTTTAAAATATGTTGTAGATTACTTATAACTTTTTATTTCTCTCTTTTTTTAACCATTAGGAAATCCTGAAAAAATTTCAGAAGCCAACGTGTATGTCCAAGTTCTTGACGTTAATGATAATGCACCAGAATTCCCTAAAAATTATGAAACATTTGTTTGTGAAAATGCGGTTTCTGGACAGGTGAGCATAAAGTCGTTAGACATCATTTTTCTCATTGCAATGAAGATTTGGCCTGAGATGTTTAGCATTGATTATTTCAATTCTGTGAGTACAGATGGCATTTTTTCTATTTCCAAAATTAGTTCTGTTGATTATGCATTGTTTGAAATTTAAATTTCAGAACACCGATGTGTATTTCTTCCCCATCTAAAACAAAATCTGTGTGCCTCGTTTGTTTTTAAAAACAGGTAATAGAGAAGTACGGACAGAAACTTCCAAAAAAATATAGGGCACAAATTTGTTTCATGTTAAGGTCATAGATGTAAAACCTACATCTGGTAATTTCAGCAACAGCATAAGAACCAGGCTTCAGCAATTTCAAAGCAGATTCATTGTGTCCGTCAGTTAGAATTCATTTATTGTGAACTGAATTCAAACCACGTCTGGATCAGTGAAAGTCTGAAAATGTTTGCGACACAGGCCTTACAACACCTTTCCTAGCTGGGAGCTCAAGCTATTGTTGTATTAAACATCCTTCCCAGGAGGTTATTTTCCATTTCCTACTTGATACCCAGGTGAATGGGGTATCATCAGTCAGCTGCTTCAGTTCCCAGGTACACTGCTGTCTTTCCATTTTTCTCCTGTAAAAACAAACCCCAGGATGTTCAAAGTTAGTTGGGGTTTTTTTGTTTGTTTTGGTTTGGATCTTTTTTAAAGAAAAAGATACAAAATGAGCAACAACATCCAAAAAACCCAACCAAACAAAAAAAAGCTGTAAAGAGAAAAATCTATATGTTTTTCCACCACTCTAAAGCATTATTTTGACATAAAAAAAAGACCTTTGGGATATCTGTGATGGTTCTGTTCAAACATTTTGTTATGTTTTGATTTCTGAATCACAGAGCCTCTCTTTTTATGCCAGTTTGGTTTACTTTGACCTCGATTAGTCTGCAGTTCAATAACACTTTTCCTGTGGCTCAAATGATCTCTTTATAGTCTTTTGAATCCATTTACATGTTTCTCTATCAGCAACTACTTTGTTCCGTATTTGGAAATTTTCCTGTCTGCAAAGGATACCTCTGGTTCGGAGGTATTTGGAGCAAGCCATTTCTATTGGTCTTTGGGTATCTCATTGATAGATCAAAGTGCAGGCATTAAATCAACTGCACTTTATGTTCCTTGACTTCAAGACACCATGAATTAAATATGGATGCTTATAACATGGAAATTTGTAATCCATGTTTTGGTCTTGCCTATGAGATAAAAAGCCAGGTGATTTACTTCTCAAGGTTTTTGGTCCATAGTTGCCTATTGATAAATAATATCTGTGTGCTAACCTATCAATAGCTACTTGTCAACATCAATTACATACATATATTAAGTATTTTGATAATGTGGATAAAATGGTACTGTAAAGAATAGCAGTGTTAACAATAATAATAAGCTCTTATAGCATAATACACTGAATGATTCTTCTTTGAAATTGCAATATATGCATGAGGGATGAACACCAAATTTTTCTCATTTTACAGAAAGGCATAATGCTACTTTAGGGGATTTTTTTCAGTTTTTTCATAGCTATAGCTTTCTAAGAGTCACAGGCATCTTCAGTTTAGCCTGTGGAGATTGTGACAGTAATGTTAAATAATTTTCTCATTAACAAATTATCTTAGGAAGAACAACAGGAAACTGCTACTGAAGTGCATAATTATCACAGTTAGAGTTTATGATATTTTATTCAGTGTTTATTATTTCAACAGAATTGTTAGCTGACATATTTTCTTTGGTGTTTTTGTTTTGGTTTGGTTTGGTTTTGGTTTTTTTGTTTTTGTTTTTTGGGGAGGTTGTGTTGTTGTTGTTTGTTTGTTTGTTTGTTTTTGGGTTTTTTGTTTGGTTTTTTTTACTCACAGAAAAAATATCCTTTGTTTTCATCAGTGAGAAACCAAAAGATTCAAATGTGATTTTATAGATGGTCTGGCTGTCCACTGAATAACAAAATTTACATTTCAGAAGAATAAATTTAAGCAATTAAAGGACTTAATCTGGACATTACATACCTTTTTATCTTAACCATATTTCTGCAATTAATTTCAAACAGCTATGGAATCTGTTTATATGTTGAGTTGAGATCAAAGATGATATAGCTACACTATCACATTTCAGTTTCTAAAGCAGCTATGTCTCTCCTTTTAGCTGGAATCGATATGCTAAGACATGTTCTCAGAGATGTTCTCCATTTCTACAATTCACTTATTTCCCTGATCTGAGCTAAGTTGTGTCTAATTTCATGGGACATTCCTAAATATATTTGTGTGAGTTTACAGTAGTTACAGGAAAAGGAAGGAAAGGAACTTCTGAAAGATACCCCTAAAAAATGAAATGTCTTACTCAATCCAGACTTTATCTGTGTGTCAGCCTGGTTTACTATAAAAGCAATTTAGAGTCAGGTCACAACTAACTTATTTTTACATAGCCTAAGAGTATGCTGGGTTGTGATAAAGAATATGAAACACATCATGAGTAAAACCAATTGTTGTCCTAATTACCCAGACTCAGACACAGTTAATAGTAGCTTCAGTCTAGATGAGAGGGCTTGCTTTGAAGTTTTGGATTTTCTGAAAGATTATGAAAATTCTTGGTCTGTTGTTATTGACTGAATGCTGATCTTCAAGCCCCTGTATGGTGTTTTTTTAAGAGTTACAGCTGTGTTTCACTTAGCTTATGAAAGTCATTTAAACAAAAGGATTAGATTTCAGTCTGTGGGACTATGATCCAAATTTGACAATAAAAATGGATGTAAAGAAGATAGATAGGTGGTTTTGGCACCATATTGAATCCATTCATCATGTTTATTCAGCATTTTGAATGGAATTTTCACTATCCATTTAATGTTATAGTTTAGTACTGTCCTATAATAAAAAGTCAGCTGTTTACTGCACCACAACTGAAGTTTTCTTTAAAACATTGAAAAACCACTTTCACTGCACCACCACTGTTGAATAAATTATTTTCCAAATGAATCGAACGTGCAAGTTGCACTGTTAAATAGTCTTCTGTCCTACTACAGCTATAGTTATCATCAGATCAAACAATATTAATAAGTCATTCAAACCCATGATTTCCTTTTGATTGGACCTTTTGACTTTAGAACTGTGTGTAAATACAGTAAATGGTGACCACGATGTTCTATTAATTTTTTATATTTACCATTTATGGGTGTGTACAGTAAGTATAAACCTTTGAACTTCAAAGGAAATATTCTTTACAAATAGTCGAAACACCAAGAGGACCAAATCTGTCCCAAAGGTAACACAAGAGACATCTCATCAAGAATGGATCTGACCCCAAAAGCTTAATTCCCAAAATATTAACAAATTAACTCATCTGGAAGATGCAGCTTGAAAGTTTGATATAGACTGTATCAAAATACTTACATTATATATAAGCAAGCTGACCATCCAGAATGTACCTACGCATGGTAATTTCTGCCTTTTTGTGAATATTGATCTTTCTTCCTATCACAGAGGAAGCTGATTTCAGCTGAAGATAAGCTATACTGAACATACTTACATTCTGAATTAATACTGTCATCTCTAATGCATATTTATTCTGGTTATTCTGAATTCCTGTAATTTGGGGATCACATATGAAATAACTTTGATATTGCAGCTTGCTTAGCAATTTTTATTAGATTCAAGGAAGTGATTGAGTATGCAGAGCACTTTGAGTCAGAGATAAGAAAAAAACAAATTTATTTACTCAGTACTTGGCACATAATAAAATAATAATCCCTTACCGTGAAAGTGAAAAGTACTCATTTGTTATTACTTTTCTACACAATTTTGACAGAAGAAAAGAGAGGAAATCTTTAAACAAATTCTACGAGTATATGATTAATGTTAAAAATGAGTAGTTGGCTAAAACAGATCCTTTCTAACAAATCATGATGCAAAGTGATTTTTCCTAGAAGAGAAATGAAAGTGAGAGGTAAGACAATGTTTATTATTTCATATTGCATGTTTTTTTCAACATTTACAAGAAGCATCTGAGCAGTAATGATAAGAAAATAAAAAGTTAAAAAACCCTTAACAATGAATGCATCCTTTAGAGTGTAAAAATATGATGAAGCTGTGAAAGCAACGTATAATGTAATAGACTTACACTAAGCTATACCTGCAGATGCACTGAGTGTAACGTGTGATGTTTCGAAACAGTGGGCAGAGTGGCCCATGGAAAATTCCCTTTTCTGTTTTATGTGGACCATGATTCACAACATTATCTCTTAGCAGAATGGCACAGGTGAGAGAAGTTTATTAGCATATGCGAGCAAACATAAAAAAGCACCTCAGTGTCATGGCATGAGCTTTGTAATTGTTAATCCTTTGCAGATAAGTACACCATTTTATTTCTATTTGAGCAGAAACATTTACAGTAGACCCAGAGGAATCTGTTCAATACTGTGCCAATTTGCTTTTCAGAACAGAAGCAGTCAACAGGAGAACCTAGGTCTTGAGGTAGAAGGTCTACCTGGAACATGAAGTGCTGACTATAGTAATCAACATTTTAATCTTTTACCTGCTCTAAACTCTGATGGTCAGCAAATATTATAAGAATGAGAAAAATCATACTGCTTATAAGACTTTCGCCCATTTGACCAAAACCAGTTCTGTACTCTGAAAAGAGATGGGTGATTAGATCTCGTATATCCTATAATCCATAGCAGAGCTCCTATTGAAGGATGTTGTGTGGAAAACAAAACAAAGAAACTGAAGAAGAAAGAGAGAGGTGGCAAATCTGTTTCTACTTCCTTCCATCTCTCTAATGGGATTGTTAAGACTAACACACAAAGGACTCAAAATTCTGCACTCAGAGATCTCTAACATCAAAATTAACAGTACTGGTTGTTGTTCAGATGGACAATCTATGCCTTAAGTTTAACTTGGTTGAGAGAAAGGCTGAAGAAGCAGAAAGCACTGTAACAAAGAAGTTTTGATCCTTTGTTCTGGACCTCTCCATAATTCCAATTTAGTAAGACCATTTGGAGTTGAGGAAATAAATTTCCAATGAAGTTTTATCAAGATTACCTGGCAGTCAACTACTCCATAATTCACAATTTTTTATTTACACAATAAGCAAAGCATAGATGTTGCTCCCACAACTTGGGCTGGCATGTGTATGAGGAATTTCTTCCTTTTTCAGTTTTCCAGGCTGGGAATATTTGTCCTGATAGATTACTCACATCTGCCTTACCAGGCCCTGTATCCTCTTGTTGTTGCCATCTACACTTATCACAAGTCCTCACAGTGGAATTTTGTCCAGTGTGAAGGTTCCAAACCTTCACCTCCATTTATGCCTGAACCAAACATCTTCCTGTTTGCCATCTATACCTGTGGTGGCTTATCTCATGGAAACTTCCTTCTTTGGTAGCGCGTTGAGATATTTCACTGCATTCTTTAAGTCCTCAAAAGCCATCATAAACTTAAAACCAGTTTTTCAAAAATAATCAAGTGAATTAACCTCTGCTTTAAAGAAATACTCGTTTTTAAATGAACCGCTGGATCATTAAAGCTTCTAGATTAATGAGAATAAGAAATAAGAATTTTAGAGCAATTAAATTTCAGCCCAGTCAATACAAAAACTGACATAACCTTGCAGAAGCAACATATAATTCACTATATTTTCTTTGTTTATACACTAAAATGTAGGAGGTTTGTAAGCCTTGACAGATAAGCAATAAGTACAGTTTTTGAAAATGTGATGCCCATTTCCCAGTAAAAGGCTAGAATCTCCTAGGTTAGTTGTACAAAAACCGAGGAAAATGGAAAAAAAAGAAGGGATTTCCTTCGCTCTGATTTTTCCTTCAGGGTCAGTAAAATAAGAGCGACTTACTGCTCTCTGAATATTTTGTAGACTAATCTGGGCTTTGCTGATTCTTAGTGAAAGTGATACAGCAAGAAGTAAGCAATAAAGATTTGTCCTGTCCTTACGTTCCAAATTTTCCCCTGCTGCTGAGGTGAATCCTTGAAGCCATGTGGATATGTCTAGAATAAACATAGGAATCTTAGTTTTGCACAGAACAGGACAGCACAGATCAAAGCAAGGGAAGCTGGTTTGGTTTTTTTTCAGTTAGCCACATGCTCCTGAGAATTTTGTTAATTGAATCAGATATAGATAAAATATACGGAGCAAAATACATTCTGTAAGTAAAATATGGAAGTCAATAGTGAAATAGCAAAGCAGTATCTACTTCACAACTGCAGTAACCTTATGATTGTCACACATGATATAGTCCTAAA
Source organism: Edolisoma coerulescens (assembly GCA_013397115.1). NCBI lineage: Eukaryota > Metazoa > Chordata > Aves > Passeriformes > Campephagidae > Edolisoma > Edolisoma coerulescens. The sequence goes on from VWZW01004026.1 coordinate 2,472,417, forward strand.
AATATGTTTTCAAAAGACGTTGCTGATACCTGATTGAATGAAAATCACATTTATTTTTTTTGGTATGCAGGTAGGTAATTTTTCTCTACCAAGTGACTGAACTAAAAACAAAACAAAACAAAATAAAAAAAATTAAATGTGGCTAAGATGTCTTTGTAGATCATTATATTACTCTGAATATTTAGTATACCTTAATAGACCCTGAATTTTAAGGACAGGTGTACATCCATGTCAAGATTTTTCTCACCTGCAGCCATGAACATGTAACCAGCAAATTGTCAAGAGAGGCCAGTGTGGTCTTTTTTAGTTTTTTTTGAGGTAGGTAGCAAAATTTTATAAAATATGCCCTTCTTAGCAGTTTAGACTGGATATAGTTGTGTACTGTATTGGTTTTCATATTGAGCATATTCTGGGAACTACACTTCCTTATAAAAATGCAGCCTGTGGTAATCAAGGAAATATTAGTGGTTAGTTGTTTCTCCTCACTGATTTCTTGACCTGCATGTTTATACATGTACTTGCATCACCTCAGCTATTTTGTTAGGTCTGAGGAAAGAAAAAAACCCCATGAGAATGTCTCCTTAGTGCACTGTGACATCACTGAAAAGTTATTCCTCTCATTAACGATAATTAAAAAAAAAAAAAACATCTCAAGGGTCCTAATGTTTCCATGGAGTGAAAATACAGATTTTAAATAAATTTCACATATAAAGAGGGAACAGTGTTAAGAATACAAAGCTTTTGGTGTGTAAGTCACATTTTGCACTCTGCTGTGATGATTTCATCAAACTTAGCTTGCTTGAAAAGGAAAAGAATGTGTGATGAAGCCCTTGATCTTTGACTGAAAAAGGATTTAACCGGGAAAGAGTTTTCAAAGGCACAGATGGAAAGCTGCAGTAGTCACTTCCATTGACATACTGATCCACTTTTAAAGCACTGCTTGTGTCATTCAGGCGATCTCTGGTTGGAGGAAAGTTGAGGGTTCAAGTCTCTTGTGTACAAATATCTACAAGGCATGAGATAACTGATAAAATAGAGCCCAAGTTCAAATTAGGCCCTCTCTTTTCTGAAGGTTGGTGTACTTCCAGCAGTTTGCTTTCCTTGTGATCAGCAAGGATGCTCACTAATATATGGTGATCATTAAATATTTACTGATAAATATAATAAATATAGACTCTTTTTAAGCAGAAATATTGCTAATTATGTTAACTGTGTGGTTGTTTATTTACAGAGATGAAAAATATTCTTTTGAATGCTTTTATTTTTTTATCTTGCAGTGACTGTCTGGTTTGACATATTTCTGAATGAAGGCTCCTTTGTTTTCCTGAGAAAAAGCAGCCAAAAATTTCCATAATCAATCTGTTATAATATCCAGAATCAACAATTCAGCACGTGAATTTGTCAACATATGTCACTTACTGGAGCTACAATATGCCAGTTGAATGATGTCAATGAGTTTGGGGATTCCAAGGGAATGGGTTTTGCATAGAAAGATTCTTCCAAATGTAGAATGATATACTCTTCACCTTGAATTAAAAAAAAGAAGAACAAAACACTACAAATATGATTTTTTCATTTATGGTGACTTCATTTGCTCCTGGTCCTTTGATCTAGAAAACCTTTCATATTTTCTGAAGATTTTAATGCCTTCCTGTCTCAAATGGATTAAAACTTAAAGCAGAGTACTTGTAGAATACAAGTCTCAAGAAACCTATCTGGGTATTTGGTGAATATTTGCATATTATGCACTCAATGCAAATTCACAGATCACATCTTCAGCATCAACAGTTTAATGTACCTGGTATACCCTTTTTATTCTTTTAAAGGACAAGGAAATTCTTTTGCTCTTAAACAACTCTGTTCTTTTGTCTTTCCAGCTAATTCAAAGCATCAGTGCAGTGGATCGAGATGACTCAGACGAAGGTCACCATTTTTCTTTCTCATTGGCTCAGGAGGCCACAAACAGCTCACATTTTATTGTCAAAGACAATCAAGGTAGTGTCATTCATGCAGTGCTTTAAGACCTTCCTAATGGAAGAAGCATGCTTCTAGTGGGTCCTTAATTTCTTAAAACTTTCCACTTAAACAGAAATTTTCATTATAAGAATTAGACATGTCCTGAGGTCCATTTCAAAAAATCATTCAATAATATCAAAAATTTTATTTTCCTTTTAAACTGAATAACATAAACAGCAAAAGACAGTTTCATTTCAAGGAAAGAAAAAACAGCTAGATGAAAAATACACAGGTACTTCATAAAATTTATTTTCCTAATGTAGAATATGGTGGTCAGTTCCAGCCTTCCTGTTAAAACTATTTGCCTGAGAAATAAGATCATTAGAAAGAGAAGACTGAATTTAATATAGGACTGTTATTTCATTAATTCAGTAAGACCAAAATTATAAAAACAGATAACTAGGAATGCAATCTTATTTCATAATATATAATATCAAGCAAAACCAGACTGAGATGAAAATATAGGTGTGATATCTGATGGAATTTCAAGGAAGATGACCATTTAGAGTCAGTCTGCTGCGACTACAAAGAAAAGCTTCTTCAGACTCAAAGTACACATCGTTCTTATTGACCACACTAATCATTTGAATGTTCTGGCTAAGGGAACAAATCAATGGAAATAAGTTTTGGAAAGTTCCAACTATGTTGAATGGCAAACTGCTTCTCAATTATCTTCAAAGCTAGTCAATGTATCAATAAGAATTTCAATTCCCATCTTCATTAACCTCTCACTCCCTACCAAGAAGAGATAAGTCATTACATTAAGGTCAAATTGCATACAAGCCATGTGCATTTCCCACCTTTCCTCTTTCTGCCCAAAACCCAAGCAGACCCTCATACAAGGCAACCCATTCAGTTCCTTTTGATGGCTACTAAAGGGAAAAAAAAACTTTTTAAAATATGATGCAATCAGATTTCAATCTGTCCCTTTCTGCTGTATTCCACAGAAATGGCTGGTTGAATTGTGATAGCCCTAAGAGAAAAAGTGATTATAGACCTGTAGTATTTTATCTCAGATTTACTTTTTGAACTATGACAGCAACCTAGAAAAACTTAAATGTGAGGGAGTTAACTTCAGAAGACTGTTTTGATAGATGAATTATACAGATAATGGTAGAAACACTTTTTTTTCCTACTTCTACATATGCACACATGCAGTAATTCGCTCTGACCTGGGAAAAAATTCTGACATGGAAACATTTATAGATTCTCTTTTCTTCTTTTCATTACACACAGGACTATTTTGTTTTGCAACAAGCTACATTACATATTTGAATTGATTGATATGTGGCAGGAGCTGAATTTAAGCAGTTTACTGTGTTTTTTACAGAACAGATTTCTAAACACTAATAGTTACATACAAAGCAAAGGGAAAGTATCTAAAAATTTCTGCTATTTTAGGTAGTAGAAGTCCACTTAGCTCTAGTTTTTGAGTCAGGGAAAGAAACTGAAGACTACTTTAGTGGACTTTTTTCTTGTTTTCTGTCTCTGCCACCTGTTTTCACTATGTGCTGCTAAACACACTTTTTAACCTTTTTGATTGGCAAACTGTCTGTATTTTATCTGTGTACGGCTGGCTTGGTAGCAGCTGGATACGTGGAACCATTTTAAGAACCAATTAATTAGTCTGAGCAGGTGCCAGATACTGAAAGAGATGTCAATTTCTTTAGCTCTGAACATTAAAACCAGAGCTCCTAGGTCAAATTTTATTATTGCCCTTGGAATATGTATCTCAAAAATAAATGCAATTTATTCATGATTGACAAATGCACAAATATGCACCAAATGTCAGTACCTGCTTTTACTTTTTTAACTTTCTTAATACGTAGCTTTGCACAATACCATTGGTTTACATAGGTCAGTTTCCACTGAATATTATTGTTGTGGTTACAAAATATATAAATGCATATCATCACAACAATTTATCTTCTAGATAACACAGCTGGAATTTTCACAGGAAAAAGTGGCTTCAGGAGGAAAGAGCAGTTTTTTTTCTACTTGCCAATCTTAATTCAGGATAATGGAACCCCACCGCTGACGAGCACAAATACTCTCACTGTCACTCTCTGCGACTGTGATGCTGAAGTTAAAACCTTCTACTGTCGATATGGAGCTTTCATGTATTCCTTGGGTCTCAGCACAGAGGCTTTAGTCGCTGTTTTGGCTTGCATATTAATATTCCTAGGTAAGTATAAGTAAGACAAATGACTCAGTTTCCTTTTACAGAGGGGTTGGCTAAGTAACAAAGATGGACTCATGACTGGAAGACTGGAGGTACTGGGCCATTGGGAAAAATTGGAATAAGGCAAATGTTTAATTTCTTTCCTGTTTTCATAACTATAATTTCTCCCTTCCCCTCCCCAGTTTTCAGTAAAATTTGAACTCTAACACAATTTCCTAAAAGTCTGGTGTGGTTGAGTCATGGTCCTCTTTACTCTTCTGGCACTGAAATAACAAAGATTTCAGAGCCCAAAGTCTATATTGTTCCCAGGTAAAGCTGAAGGCAGCATTACACAAGAAAATTTGCTAGTGTAGGAATATATTAAAAGAAGCAGCACCCTACTCATTCTGCTTTAGGAATGGCAAATGTAGAACTGAGATCAAACATAAATAATAAAAGGAGAATCTGACATCAGTTCACAGAAAGCTTTGGACACAATTAGTTTCTCTGTCAATTAAGGTTACATCTTTAGACAGCATTTTCTCCCAATGTTGGACATCTCCTTTTTCCTCTCAGGTGACACCGACTTAATCTCCATTACATTTGGGCATTTGTGGATATGAAAACTGGGTTTGAGAGTGTTTCAAATGTACAGGAGTTTTTCTAGTACCTCTGTAAAGGGTCATGCACAGCAGGCAAATGGCACTCAAAACCAAACCAACAACCCACGGCTGGCTGTTCTAGACACCAGCCATTTCTTGACTCCATAGCAAAGCCCAGGGATGCACTAGTTCCCCTACATCCACGTCCTGGTTTCCAGCCGAGGATATGGGAACATTCAATAGAATTTGTTGTTTCTTGGCTTGCCTGCACTTCCAGAGTTGCCTTATGTGAATCTGAGCTTAGATATCTGCCTCGTGTCTTAGTCAGTTTAAGCTTACAGGTCAGTGTGCATTTCAAGTTTTGTTTGATTGTTGCAAGGTATCTGAACCTACTCACTTTGTGTTATTGACTTCATGGACTAAGGATCAGGCAAACTGTGTCACTGCATTATCCAGGCCATCAGGGGAATTATTCATCAAGGATTTCTTGGGTGTTTGCAGAGAGGTTCTCTCTCCAGGTGGAATAAACCCATGACATCTACTGGGCTTATTCATATCACAAAAGTCAAAGCAAGGATATAGATAAATATATCAGTCCAAAAGACGAAAAAAACCTAATCTACTACACTCTTTACAAACACACATATTTTAAATTCCTCAAATCTTTGGATGTATTTTTGTGATTATTTAAAATGAAATAATAAAATGTTCTATATATAATAAGTTTGCCATTTATCTCTGAAAACTAATTTTCAAGTGTGATGTGTACCATTAGAAGAGTTCACCATGCAAAACATTTGGGAAGTTAAAACCACCTGGGTTTTGTGACTATATAGTAGAAATTCTTGTTTCCAGTGCTTTCAAGTCTTGTGTTGATATCTCCCAGCCAAACGGAATAGCTTATTGTAAATAGGTAGAAAAGAGAACTACTTCAGGTTCCTCACATTCTTAATTTAAGTAAAATGCTGCAATTGTTGGTAGTTTATCATTTTATGTCCTGAGTAAAAAACTACAGTCCACAAAATACTTATTAAGTAGAACTGCAGCAACATAGAGTTAAAACTGAAAGAATTAATCTCTGTGAAAGTCATAGACTAATTCAAAGGGATCATTCATTTAAAATGAAATTATGTGGGATTAAAAAATAATGTTTTAAAAGAAAATTTAAGAAACTTTTCACATATGAAAGAAATAAGATCATCTGATTCATAGGCCTTGACAGTAAAATGACACAGAATTTAGTGAGTCTTCAAATTTGCAAACCATCACAACAGAAATAGTTGAATGCCATTCTGCATAGTCTGTGGAACTGTATGGTTCAGCCAGGTGAGGAGGATATCTTGCTCATTGCCTCATTTTTCATTTGCTCTTTATGGGGTTTTTATCTGAGAGACTGACAGTGATTAAGAATTTAAATTCTGAATGTGAAATGGATATATTATGTGATAAAAAAAAGCACTTTCAAAAAGCATAACCTGTGTTTCCATCAGTTTCAAATTTGCATCTACCAAAAGAGCTGCTCCATTTCCTTCGCCTTTTTTATAAGTCCCTTTGTAGCCATTTTCCCAACACAGCCATTGCTCATCTCAAAACCATAAAATCCATAAAAACTACAGCTCTATAAATTTGTTAAGATAGCTTCACTTTGCAACAGCATTGATACTAAGATAAGAAGCGATTTTTTTAATCTTTCCAAGCACATTCAAAGTCTCTAGTTCTGTTTAATTTTTCTTTTCCCTTCTCTTTTTATTTTTTCAGTGTTCTTTTTGGCAATTGCTGCCATAAGGCAGCAGCAGCAGAAGAAGCCTCCCTTTTCAGAGAAGATGGAAGAATTCGGAGAGAATATTGTCAGTTATGATGATGAAGGAGGGGGTGAGGAGGACACAGAAGCCTTTGATATTTCAGCACTGAGGACACGCACTGTCATGCGAACGCACAAACCTCGCAGGAAGGTGGCCTCTGAAATCCAGAGCCTCTACAGACAGTCTCTGCAGGTTGGCCCAGACAGCGCAATCTTCAGGCAATTCATTTCAGAAAAGCTCGAAGAAGCAAATACAGATCCTAGAGTTCCTCCCTATGACTCAATTCAGACCTATGCATTTGAGGGGACTGGCTCATTGGCAGGATCCCTCAGCTCGTTGGGTTCAAACACTTCAGACACGGATCAGAGCTACGACTACCTTGCAGACTGGGGACCTCACTTTAAACAGCTTGCAGGCATGTACACTTCCCATAGAAGTGTGGGGGATTAGGCACTCTTTGGTTTGTTCTTTTATTTTCCTAAGTCTCAGCAACCAAATGCAACTGCGGATTTTTAAAAAGGAGATCATCCCGCATTTAAATATGAAAAATAGGAGCCCAAGGGTTTTAGTATGGAAAGTCTTGGATGTGGAAATCTCTTGAAAAATCACACCAGGGGTGTTATGACATGAAGAAATGGAGGTTATTTTTTGGACACCTTGTGGTTATCTAAGTGCTTTAATGCAAACTCTGCTGCTTTGGATATCTAGGTCCTCTTCTGGATACTGAAAATCTGGATCTTGCATGTACAAAAGGAGGAGTAGAAGCCATAAATGGATGTTGTAAGCATTCTATCATCCATTACCTTTAAACAGTTTCCAAAGCTGACAGACTTTTGCTGTTGCAGTTGAATACAAACATTAACCAAAGTTAAACACGCATATTTGTATAATGCTTCATTATATAAATACAATTGTGTGAAAAAGTAGACCCTAGATATTCTAATATCATTGTCAGAAGAGCTCACAAAATCATCTATTTATTGTTCTTAGGATGATAAAACTAAAACAAATGCCTTTTCCTATCAGTATAAAAATAAAAACCCATTACAACATCAGCAAGTATTTGCTGCCCTTTCAGTTTTTAATGAAGCTATTGGAAAATGTGTAAACCAATACTTAATTTAGCAAATAAGATAGGAAAAAGAATCAATATTTAACTTAAATACTGCAATCGACCACGTTATATATTACTACACTTCGAACAAAATGCTGTCCAAATACAGGCATTTTTTCCTTTTATTAAGAGTTTAAAGGATGACTGATTTATCAGTACAGATTTATTTTTTTATTATGGAATATAAAATTAGCTGCAGTAGTCGGTTTTATTATAACAATATTAAGAATCTTTAAAATGCTAAACTGATGGTTATAAAACTTTATGTATGACATTAGATAATAAGATAATAAAATGCTTTAAATGTTAATCCACTTTGAAAATGATCCTGAATCATTCTGCAAGACTGAAGTAAGATTTCAAAATTAATTTCACACTGTATTTTTTCCAACCATTTCAGAACAAATATAAAGCTCTCTCAGAATATTTCTTTATTTATTACACTCAGCAGCAATTTTGGAACTGAGGTCATCAAATGTTTTCAAATGTTTTCCGTCTGGAAAAAGCAACCCACCTGTATTTTATTCACCTCTCTTTCACTGAGTACTCATTTTACAGAAATTATATCTTGTAATCAACTGATTCAATCATCTAAAAGCCGGCATCAGGATAACCAAATTATGAAACATATTTCTTTCTGTTTTCCTTTTTTTTTCTTTTTCTAAGTAAGATTTTAGGTAAGTGCAACTGAATTACAGAGCCAGGAAAGCTTATGCAAAGAAGAAACAAACAAATAAACCAGCCCCAACAAACAATCAAAAAAGGCATGCAACAAACAAATTCTGCAATGTTTACTACAGTTGCTCATCACTGAAGAAAACCAAGGTATGCAGGCTAAGTGGAAAAGTGCCAGTGCAGAGTTTAAATTCCTGGTACCTAAAAATAGAACATGAAGGAGTTTGAAAATCAGGAGAGATTTCCAGTGTGAAGTCTGGTCAGGACAGAAACACTATTCATTATATTCATAGCTGGAAAATTATGGTTAGGGGGGTACAGGGGTAGGGTGGCCATCCAACCAGGTGCAGATGAAGCAGAACCTGCTTGACAAGAAAAAAAAATATTCTTGTCAGTATCATGGTAGGATTCCAGTGTGAATGAGCAGCTGCAAAAGAGCTTTAAAATCTGCACAAGAGATGGTTTTTTTACTCCAATGGCTTTCAAACAGATGTGACAAAATTACTTTTATTTAAGATACCATATTACATATTAATAATTTGCTGCATGGAGAGGACTAAAAGGGAGAACAACTATACACCACTGATTGTTGACAATAGCAAAAACTACATGTTTAGGATTAGGTCTGTAGATTTATGCGGGTTATACCCTAAACAAATCCTTATTCCACAGATGGTCCCAGTGGCTTTAAGAGAATTCTTTGTGCTTTCAGGTTGTATTTAGTACAAAAAGGATAACAGTGTCTGATCCTTTCTCAATCAAGAGATTTTGTCCATTTATGTGGGGAAATAGTCTTGAACACTCAACCATATTTGTGTTTCTAATTTTCTCTCTTTACATTGAGGTATTTTAATACTAAATAATTTTTGTAACTAGTGCATACCACTAACATATAGTTTTTGTAACCCATGTATGCCATTGTCCGTAATTTCTGTGTGAAAAAGAATAATGACCTGCAATGGATCTTAAATGATGTTTACCTGAAAAAGCCTTAGATCATGTTTACATAACAGAGAAAGGGCATGCTTTGCTCTGAAACAAGAAGTTATTCCTAGCTGTTAGTGCAACACATCTTATTAAGTTCCTGGTATTCAGTCTAAGTCAACCTTGTCAATTTATTTCCATATGTGAGAAAAGAACCACTGAACTTACCTAGAAACTTCACACTTCCTGTAAGTTAGCTGAACAATGTGAAGAAAAAAAAAGGTTTTTAGAATTGTCTTCTTAATTGAAACAAGTAAACAGTCTAAGTAAGAAAAAATTTATCATATAAGAGATTGCAATCATGAGTAACATGATATTAATAAAGCGTAAGTTATAAGCTGGAGTTTCTGATGTTGAAATCTATTAAATTGTAGCATGGTTTTCCCAATAGAATCCTCCATTATCTTTATATTTCAAAATTTCATTAGTAGCTAGAATTCACTATGTTATTGGCTGAACTGCAGAGTGCAAGTATGGTGACAGATGATAAATAAATATTCAGCTGTTCATGACCTGTCCAAGGAAATATAAGGAAGAATTATTTGCTGGTTAAAGGAAGTATGATCACACACACTGTTTTTCTATATGAATACTTGGAAGAGATATTCCTGCAGATGCTTTTTCTGTAACCTGGTAAAGAGAGAGGTTAAGAACTGGTAAAATACCAGACAAAAGATTGGCTTTCTGTTTCAATCTCACTCATACGGATTCAGAATGTTGTGGGTTTTGTTTTATTATATAAAAGCCAAGGAAATTAAGACCATACATATATAATAAACATTTAACACTCAGATGTCTGAAGTAAAAAAAAAAAAGACTAGAAATCACTTCATAGCACATTGCAGCTTCATACTCATTGCTGTGAGTGGAAAAGTATATTTTGTTTATCAATCAAGCCAAAATAAAAATTTTCAAATTCGTTTTCACTTTACGTATCCTGATGCAGGTTTTTTATTATCATAACACTGAGAAGAAATCCTGCATGCTACTGAGGATAGTCTTAGTCTTCTATTCACGTAATTTTCCTACTGCATTTTCTCACAGGTATTGTCAAATACCTTTGCTTTCAAAATTTGCATTGGAAATCTGGTTGTTTTAACACTCATTCTTAATATAAGGGGTTACGCTGTCAGACGAGGGTAAAATTTGTTTGAAAACACAGCGTGCATTTTATGCTTGAAAGTCAGATCTAATATATGCTCTCTCAGGAGCAGAAGTTGAAGGAGTTTATGTAATTTTACTTTCTGGAAAAGAAGGCATTTCACCCTTGATCCAGATTATGAACAAATAGAAAAGAATTTATATGAAAAAATAATAGTAGCTATTAGTAAAGTCTGTAACATTTTTCTACCAGAAAATTGGTAAACCTATGTATTATAAAGAAAAATAAAGAGAATTAATGTTTATTAAAAAAAATGTTGACACATTTGAAAACAATAATTTGGTTGCCTTTGTATTGGTTTGGAAAAAGAGAAATTCTTCATACATGATTCTATATCAGCCTTCTGTCTCATACACAGAGTTCAAGGAACAGTAACATTTAACTCTAGTGCACAGAAGGATAAAACATGCATACAGAGAGATTACTGACATCAGTATGAAATACTTTACCCACAGCACATAGATAACAATATTAGTCAGAAATATATATAGGACTCAACAAGATGTCTGCCAGCAAAGGCAGTTGGATATATGGCACTAAGAGCAAAAATTAATAAATACAATTAGAAACCATCAGTACTTCAAAAAACTCTCAAATAGCAGAAACTGGAACAGAATATCAAAGACTCTGAATTCCCCATACATTTTAATTATTATTTAGATAATACTTCCATAATATTGATGTTTACAATTTAAGTAATACCCAACATATGGAGGTTCAAATTGATTTGGTTTGTAGAGAGATAATAAAGTCTGCATATATATATCTGACCAAATGGATACTACAAAAGTTATTGGATTAAAACTTAAAAGGATACATACTTACTTATTTATATATATTTATATATATATATATAAACTGTTAATGAAGCATTCCTTCTGACATTATTGTAATTAAATCAGTCTCTTTTATTAGCAATTCTTCTGAAAAGACTTTAAAAAGGATGTCTTTGACAAATGTTTTAGTAGCTTGGGAGCTGGAAAAGGAATTTTTTATACACTGATTCTGTAAATTGGACGTAGAAATTTAAAAAATATCCTGCATTATTAATAGTGAGGACACCTGAGAGATAAGCAAAAATTGGATTACCCTGAAGGAAGAAGAATAGAAAATGATTAAAATGTATTGACAAAAATAAAGATCGTCCACTCTGGAAATAGTACTCCAAAAAAAAATCTGCTATTATACTGGGTACTTATCCAGTAGGCAATTAAACAGGTCAAGGATATTCTAGCTGCTAAAATAACTGAAATGACAACAACATTCATTCCAGAAAAGAAAAAAAAAATCAAATATGAACCAAACCTGTATAATATAATAGATAATATAAAATGTTGACCATTATACTAAACTGAGATTAGACTACCTGTTTAATTACTTGACAGCTCATTCTGTTTGTCAGACTCTGACCAGCCACACTAATATTGTTTCTCAAATTCACATTCATTTAAAAAGTATGCCAAAGGTAGTTCCAATATTATTATTAAAGCATTTTCATGGGAAAAAAATCTAGTTTCTAATTTATTATTTATTGCATATGTACAAACACTTTGGCAAAGCAAGATAAGGTGTCCAACAGATGTAAAAGAGGTGATAAAAGAAGTTATCCTTAAACATCTCCTTCTAGACTTTCAACAGTCTAATTCAATATGCCCATGTTTCATTGGTATCTGATGAAGCTCATTTCATTGGTTGTAAATGACAATTTACTTATATCCCTTACAAATTCAAAGTATTATTACAACTACTTTATAACTATTTTTTGAGCATTCTCAAAGACTAGAGTGTCTAAAGTAATTAATTTTCCAGGTTCTTTTTGTAAAAATACCTTATTATCACAGAAGTCTTACCCTGCTTTTCCATCACTGAACAGAAAAACATCCTAGTCAGCTTGTATAAGCACTTGCATCCACTGTGGTACGTCTCGCTCAACCTCAGCCACCTAAAAATTGCATTAAGTTATTCAACTTGCTTCCCATCCTGTGTTGCCACTACCTAAGGCATCACAGAAATTCAAAGCAGGCTGGACTCTCCAGGACTTCAAAACGAGAGAGGCATCCTCCCTTATGGGAAAGGTTTAGACACGGTAGACCCTCCATAGGAAAGAACTCCTAATGCATCTCCTTCCTCTCAAGGAGGATATTAACTCACTGATAATCACCCCCAAAGCTTCATCTACTTTCCCCAATCTTATAGGGCTATAAGGATTCATCTTTGTCCTTTTACCTTCATGTACATTTGGATTTATTTTTAAAAACTCAATATTTTTCTGTGGTGATAGCTTCTGTCAGTCTCAAATGATTATTATCATTGCTTTGTATTTTCCTACTAACAGCTAAAGGTTTCCAAGTCAGCTCCTTGTGGAGATAGCTATTTTGATATTACAAATTTCAGGAAATACAGAGAAAGATATGTGAAACAAAGGCCAAAAGAGGTCAAATGATTGCTGTAGTTGGTTAGCTCCTGAGCTGGAAACAACCTGTAGATCCTGAAATATCATCCATCATTTTTATTTGTTTCAGTGGCCAGGCGGAACCGTGTCAAGGTGGTGAGCACCTTGTTTGTGTGTAAATAACCCTCTCTTTTGTATACTTTTGTTATTAATATTGTTGTTACTTTTCATTTCTCATCCCATGGGTGTTCTTTTTCAGTAATTTTTTATCTCAACCCATAGTCTCTGCCTTTGTCCCTCTCTCACCAGACAGGAGCACAGGGAAGGGGGCTGGATTATTTGGAGTTTAATTCCCATCTGATTTTAAACCACCACATTTCTTACAAAAATTCTATATCCACCTTAGTTGGTGAGTTCTGGTTTTGTAGGTCACTTGGAAAAACTTTTTTGCATGTGACCAAAATAATTGCTTGAGGACATTTTTATATATTTGCTAACATTCTTTACTCATTAATCTTTCCTCGCTGGTCTACAAGTTAGATTATACTTTATATAGTTTGTTCTACATAGACTGAATATTTCTTTATGCTAAAACTCCTTTTTACTAGGTTGTGATACTGCATCCCTTTGGTGATCAGAAGTTAAGCACTAGTAAGTTGTTTGCACCTTGGTCCTTGTTTTGCACTCCTGTTCCAATGGCAACATCCTGGGACAATATTTTCAAGGCCTCTCCTCATTTTCTGATTTTATTATATTCTGGATTTTATTCTAAGATCATAGGTTCATTCTAAAGTAAATAACTCTTTCAAAAAAAATACAAAAACACAAGTATATATATATATAGTTATACCACATGATTATATAAACCTAAGCAAAGCTGAAACAAATCAGATAGTAGTTACCTGACCATTAGGTAATTTTTTATGGTTAAAAAAGCGGTAACATACCTTCACTCAGGCCAAGATAAACCCAGAGAATAGCTGATGTCCTGGGGCCTGTGTTGTCTTGACCCTAAGCCTCTCACAAGCAGAACCTCTCCATAGTTGCTATCTACATGTCTACAATCACTAGAAGGTTTTTAAAGTTAAAACTCATTCAGAAACTAAGAATTAACTGTCTCCTAAAATTTCAAATATTTCTGGAAAACGAATTGCTCTGAAAGGAGGTAACAATATCCCTTACCTTTCTGTTGCTCCGCATTAACAGAGAAAAAATAAACAATATTAGAATTAATATAATTTTAAAGTCTTTGTCAGAAATGTATTTTCATCTTTGCTATTTCTTCAGAATGTTTTTGTGATATGAAATTCCTAATTGTTCACCACATATTTTGATTAGTGGATCCTTTGCCTAGCAGAAAATTCATTGGTCTTCTGCTGTCTAACTGCTCCTATGTGGTAGATGGTTTGGATTCACTAAAAAACCCCAAACAACCAATGAAGCAACCAACCAACTACAAGTAGTCTTCAAGATTTATCGCAACAGGATTGAAATATTTATTTTCCATTATTATTGAAGAGTGGTATGGACAACGAGAACCTGATGATTAAGAGTAGTAGTCTTCTAAAAAAGATCCACAAACTGAATGCTTCTGCAAAAATCTGCAAAATTTTGGAACAGCAAAAATTCAAAGAAGAATCTACTTGGCTGATGCTTTCTTCTTTGCTTTTTCTCCTGTCCAAGAAAATAACTTTACAATGCAAGTCATTTTAGGGATTTCCAAATGCCCCAAACAGGTGTTGTAGCAGAGCTCTCTGGAGACTTCATTCCTTAGGGATAAAGCAGATGTTTGCAGGCTGATATATTGGGTTGGAACTAAATGGCAGGGTAAATGAAAACAAATAATATTTCTGGGCACTGAAAATTAAATACAGTTTGTACCATCTTTATAATTTTCCTTTGCGTTGTCCAGGACATAAATTAACTCTTCCTGACATTCCTTGAAAAATACACACTGCATTTGAATATTGGTGTTCTCTAAAGATCATGTAGAAGAATTTTAGCTTTCCAGGTTTCTCCTCCTTATTGATTTGCTGGCTTGTAGGATTCTGACAAGTGTGCACTATTTGCTCTGAGCATTTTCTTGATGTTTCTTTAATGTGCACTTTTAAAAGAAAGAAAAAAAAAAAAGAAGAGAGAGAAAAAAAGAAAAGAGAAGGAGGGAACCAAAAACTCAGCAAGCAGGTAGAAGTATCATTGTGGAATGCAGCTTGAAAGAAAATCAGAAATGGAACCTACTGGGAGTTCTACAACTTAAGCTGCAATAAAAGAAGAATTTCAACCTTTATTTTCCCTTTATAGGACATAAAATACCCTTAGAGACACCTAACAACATCCCTGCTATTGCAGAGACCTGGGACATCAGAAATGCTTTCCATTTTATTGTTCTCTTAGAGTGGCATGTTACTGATATTTCACTGTAGATTTTAAGTTCATGATAGTGTGGTTGGAAGTATTTTTATAATCCTTACTAGGGAGTTGAAAATGGGAAAATTTTCAAAGATGTAATCAGGATCATTAAATACAAATGATTTGATCTCATAGTCCTTCGATTTTTATTATTAATACCTTCTATTATTATGACTTCTGAAGTCTGGCAGTTTAGCAAAGTCTCAGAATGGGTGCTCCTTGTCTACAGGTAATATTTCAAGAAAAGATAAGGAAATCTTTGTCAGTTTGCACAAAAAAAACCCCAAACAAACAGAAGTTCCATTGGTTCTTGTAGTGGACTTCAACCACCCCAAAATCTGCTTGTTGTTTTATTATTATTTAAGAGGTGCAAACAATATTGTGCATATGTAGGTAGATAAAGAATAAAAATTCTGTTTTCTTAGATAAATAACATCATTCTAATCCCAACAATTCTTGCTTTTTTCTTTCTTTGATCACAGTTAAGAAATTCTCATATGTTTTATTGCTTCTGACTTCCTGGGAATTTAATATTCCCTGCCATTTTTCAGAAGCTGGCGTACCCCAAATAAAGTTAGATTCTAGGCATACTCAAAGGACTTTTTGTATTCCTATCTATTTACTACTATCTCTCAGAGTAGTTGAAAGGAAGCCCTGCAACCTGTACCTTAGAGAAGAATGTGGGAGGACAAGAAAGAAAACAAATGTCATGCATCTCAAAACCAAAATAAGAAATTAAGTTATAACTCATCTTCAATAACAAAGCATAAAAACAAAGAAACCAGAAAAAACTCAGACCTTGAAAAGTCTTTAAAAGGTAAGCTTTAGAGATGAATCTGAGAGAGAAACATCAATTTTCTTTCCTCTGTGATTGCTTTAAAATGACACTATACCTTGATCCAACCTTTGAGCTTTCAAAAGTACATATGTGGCAAAAGTGTAAAGAGAGGAAGACATCATTTTCTGTCAGAACAACTATTTTCTTCAATGCTAGTTACACTTTGAGATTTCAGGCTAATCTTTGAGCACATTCCATGCAGCAGTCCAGCTCAATCTGACATTATAGCTTTCAAAAATTTCTTTTTTCTGGTCTCAGATGCCTTTTTTGACTATGCATGCTTCCTCATCAAAACAGCTAATTAAAAAACCCTAATTATCCAATTTACAACACATGTTCTATATTCCTACCACCTGAAACTGATATTCTGAAGCCCCAGAGCATACTTAACCCCGTCTTATGCAAAACAAGTGGAAAATAAACAAGTGTCTACTGATTTTCTTAGAAGGTATTTTTCTTTTTACTGAAGAGGATTCTCAGCTGGAGCAATCAATCATCTGTACACTGAGAAACCATATTTTAAAAGTCCTTAAAATAGTGACATTGTGGGGATATTTATAGTGGTTTTTTTTGGTTTTTTTAAGTGTGGAGCTTTTTACTGGGGGTTATGTTTCATGCAGACCTGCTTACAATAATGGATGGGAAAAAGATCACTAAACAGTTGTCCTGCCTGAAATCCTGTATGTCTATAGAAACATACTGGCTCAGTTAAGGCTGTACTCATATGCTTTAACACTGAGCAGTTTTATACAATGTTATACTGTTGAAAGAATTCTGAAAACGTTTGCCCAACAGCTTTATATTAACGTTATTCTGCATTTCGGGACTAACCTAAAAGCTCCATAAGATCCTTATCACTTGTCCATTGGGTTTCTGCACCTTGCTGCAAAACATTGGAGTAAAGCAATAGGACTAAGCTCTTGAGTTTTGAACTACTACTCTATCAGGTCTTTGTTGTTGCGGTACGGTATTTGTGGTGTTGAAATCTTCCATCAACTGAACTTATTTTGCAAAGTTATTGAAACAATCTTAATGAAATATAGCTAGGTCTGCTGGCTTTATTTATATATTTATTTATATTTCTCATGGTTGCAGAATAATTTTTTTCCATCTATTTAAGCAGAGAATTTTTATTGCTTTACTGAAGGCCCGAAGATCCAGTGCTTATTGAGAAATACTACACCAGCAGATTCCACTAAGTAGATGATTATATACATCCTTTCATGCTCCTATATTAACTTAAATGCTGATTATTGTGGTTCTTTTTCATTTTCTTTCTTTCTTTTTATTTTTTTTTTTAAATTTAAGATGGTTCGTATGGGTTCAAGTCTTAGCATGTAAAGCATAGATGTGCTACTGTAAGGGTCTACTTTATATACCGTGGAGCTTATTGGTGGGAAAATCCTGATATCCAGGATTAGCTTCACACTGTGATTAACTTTTGAGTAGCAACAGAATGGGATTTTTAATTCTAGGTTTTAATAAGTTTATGTCATTTATCAGTTGAACACTTTGGTTAGAAATACACCATTCTCACATAAAATGTTTTTATTCTACATCTTCTTTTTCAGCTTCTAGTAAACCAATTCTGCAAATAATTCTAATTCTTTCTTAAATGATTCATTTCAGAATAGACTCACACAAGGCTTTCAAATGTTAATATTTCAGTTATTTTCCTTTCCAAGTGATTTTTCAATCAAATGGCACATAACTGTTAATGCCACGACCACTGGTAAACAAATCAGGCTTGTTTGTGGCTTACCTATATGGGTTCAGCTGCAGGAAGAGAGGAGGAAAATAATAAATCTTTTTATTGCTATTCTGCATAAGAAATACCAAAGTATTTGATACTCTTCTTGACATAAGCATGAATGTCTAGTAGAGCTCTCAAGACATATATAATTCAAGGTTATTCCATGCAGCTGATATTCCACGCAGTGATATTTTGTCTCAGAAACGACCATAAATTCAATTTGATCATAGGATATACAAACTAACATCCTTTTTTTTTTTTCTTTTCCTTATCTAGGCCATTGTATGTACAACATCTTGCTGCCTCATGAACATTTTTACCTCCGATTACTAAAAGTATAGTCATAGTAAATCTAACTATAAAAACAAATTGTTAGTCTGGATATTGATCCACATCCTTCAACAGCTGAAAATTATTTACTTTGCTGCATACATAGACAGTAAGGGTTTCTGTGCAAGGGACTAGGAATGCTTGATGAGTTCACCAAAAATGCTATGAAAAGAGTTACCCAGTGCAGCACATGGAGTTATGGAATATGCTCTGCTTTACAAGACGCTACCAGGAAGGTGGCAAAAGAAGTGTGGCACAATTAGGACTCTGCACTGGAGGCGTTCTCTTCCTGTCACCCCTGTTCATGTGTCTGTATGTATGAATAACGAGAGTATCAGGTGAATACTCCCACCTCCCCCTGAGCTGTCCAGATGCCAGCCAGCTGTAGATATAGAAACCATATTATCATCCAAGCACATAAATAAATCCTTATTAGAAAACAATTGTGCTAACTTGTCCTAAACGCAGCTCCACTGTGCAGCTCTGAAATCATAACAGGCTTACATGTGGCTGCCTTGACATATCTACACCTGCCTGCCTGCACTTCTCTGCAGAGAGGTGCTCTAATAAGTAGCTTCATCCTGACTAATTCTGTGAGGATTATTTTACTGGTAGGGGTCAAATTCAAAAAAGCAGCTTCTCAGGGGAACATTCATCAGTATTTTGTTAACTATTTTAACAGCATCCAATAACACTGAAAATTGCAGAAGTGGACCTTCCATTATAAATCACTTGTTTCTTCAAGTGGTGCTCTGTTTTCTAATTAATTGATCATATAAGACTTATAGAAACTCAAGGCCAAAAATTGCTGGAAATTATGGGAGAGTAGCTGAGCACTTTAAACCAGACATGAAAGGTTAAATTCTGCCTTTGAGCAGTACTCATGGCAGGCATACTACAGCCTGAAAACACTCATTTTATGAAATAAACTTCAGCTATTTTTACTCTGCACAGAGAATGGAAAGCCAGATAATTTACTGCTGTTGAGCAGATGCTTGTTTTGTTTTGACATTATTATTGTTCTAAAGAATGAAAAATAAGCAATACCAGCCAATAGAGAAATGTTATTGCTATAAATGAAGAGCTTTGAAATACTGCACAAATTGAGGAATCAGACCAAGAGAGCATTATATGAAAAAATCTCTAAGAAAAAGACTAAAGCAAGAATTCTTATAAAAGAATGAAAAAAGAAGTAATAAAAGGGGTTATGGACTAAGCTTTCTTAGTTTCTCCACCATGATGGATCTCTCACTGTTTGGAGAGTGCAGTGGTTTCTGTAGGGGAGTTAGAGGCCAGGAAAGGGAACTGTGGATGAAACAACCAGCATCCCCTTAAAGAAGGCAGAGCTTAGAAAAGGCAAGGAGCACCCATCTTATCCTCCTCTTTGGTAATGAGGTCAGAGCTTACACAAAGTGCCTCACTCTAAGCAGCATGGTCGGCTGATGGTAAGTTAGGCTTGATAATTAATCTAAAATACCCAAACCTAGTGCTCAAAAAGTTAAACTGAAAGCCAGAAGGTACATGGTTCCAAAATGAGCTGCCCTAAAACATGATGAGTTTGTCTGTGCAAGGGGCATGAAAAAATTCCCATATATTCCAAATTGCCCAAAAGGCAATTCGGATAGAAGCTTTCATGCAGTTGGTATCTCTCCCCTTAACTTGGTTTACAAATTTGCACGAAGGGTCTATTGACCATCAGGTTCTTGGCCGGTATGCCAGGGAAGAAAACTGGCATCAAGTAAGAATGACAAATTCTAGCTGTTCAATATATGACACCAACTATCACAGCTGATGGCACTTGC
The DNA here is from genome assembly GCA_013397115.1 of Edolisoma coerulescens. Taxonomy (NCBI): domain Eukaryota; kingdom Metazoa; phylum Chordata; class Aves; order Passeriformes; family Campephagidae; genus Edolisoma; species Edolisoma coerulescens. The sequence continues at coordinate 2,492,457 of VWZW01004026.1, forward strand.
TCATTCAGCTTCATTGATATGATTCTTCTTTTTTTCTTTATTATTGCTCTTCCTGGTCGAGGATTCTGGAGTAAGATGTTTAACAACTATTATATCAGCTCCATATATGTGTATATATATGTAATATATACATCTTCTTAATGAACATTTGAGGCAATGTCAGGACATTGATTTGAGTTTGTCAGGTATGCTGGGACTCCAGCATGAGCCTAGAGAAAAACAAGGCTGCCTTAATCTACAGTAATGGTTGTTTTGGTGTGCTTCTCTTCCATACATTCTAATCTTTCAAGCATTCTTTTTAGTATTAACTTCCTCCTCAATTGTTGCCTTATCATTTCAATTGGTATTGCTTTTACAATATATTTTTGTTCTGTTATATATTAACATCCATCTCTAGGAGTCTGCTGTCAAAGTAGTGAAACTTGATTTTTTCAGTTCAGTAATATCTTCTCTGGCTTTAAGATTTTGTAGCTTTTGTTTTTAAATCTCACTCATAAATTTTCACTCTAGTATTTCTTTGAATGACTTTTTTTCAGAAAGATTATTATTATGCAGATGACTCATTATGAGACTCACATAATTTACCATTGACCTGCACTGGCGTATCTAGTGTTCGTAGGGGGTTTTAGGTTCCCCCTCTTACCTCTCCACAAGCCAAATATCTGTTTTGTGAAACAGAATGTGAATGTTTTCAGCACTTCATCCAGATCATTAATAAGATCTTGAAGAGGGCTGGACCCCGAACAGGTCCCTGGGATACACTGCCTGATACTGGCCTCTAACTAGACTTTATGCAACTGATCACCATGCTTTGAGCTCGGGCGCTCAACAGTTTTCAATCCACCTCCATGCTTATGCAGCCCATACTTCAGCAGCTTGTCTTTGAGGATCTCACAGGAGACAGCAACAAAAGCCTTCCCCAGGACAAAGTATCCAATGTCCACTGCTCTCCCCTCATCTACTCACTCAGTCATTTTATTGTAGAAGACTCTCAGAGTGGTCAAGCATGGCTTCCTCTCTGTGAATCCTTGCTGACCATTTTAACCACCTTCTTGTCTATCAAGTGCCTGGAAACAGTTTCCAGAATTAGTTATCCTAGGATTTTACCTTTTTTTATGACCTATGTTCTACTGTATTTGAATGCCAGTCTCACAGCAGAATCTCAACCAAGCCAACATTCAAATCTCTGGAATACTAGTGAATTTGAGACAACCTTGATTGATTTTTCTACCTGTAAAATATGCTAAGTAATATTTTACTGTTTTGTATGGAAGAGAACACATTTCTTTTAAATTGGCTCCTGAATTCAAAGTGCTCTGTAAAATCCAGGTCATTTTTTTCTTTTTTCTGATACATCTAGGCAAGTGGAAAATCTTTATCAATCTTTCATCAATTAATTTATTGTACAAATTGACTCAAGAATAGGTTAAAATAATGCAAAATACATTAAAAAATATGGTGCATTTACAATACAATTTTCTGTAGCTTCTAAATTGGTGAAGAGTCATATTCCAAGTTTAACAGAATCATAGAAAATTATCTGGGATTTCAAAGACAGAAAATTATTAGCTTGAACTTGTCATTCATTGAAATGTCTTTGCAGTCATTTATAAAGGCATTGATTTCATAGACTAGCTTCCAAATTCATGTTGGCAATAAATTCTTAGCATCAAATAGTAAATGTGAACACCAAGTGACATCACTAAGCTACAGAGAACATGGGAATTTTCCAGAAATTTATTTACAAATTTCAGATAATTAATTTGATGGAAGGCTTGTCAGTGTTCACTTTTCATATCAAATAGTGGCTCTATTAAAATTGTCTATTTTGAAGTGCTCCATTTTTTGTCTATCCACAATCACAAATGATGAGGGCAGAGAGGATTTTTTTTCTGGGAGTGAGTGGGTGGTGGGTGTTACTTGTTGGCTTGTTGTTTGTTGGTTTTTCTCTCCTGGTTTACAATAAAACATCTGACACTTGTAAGTAGTAGTAGCTATTATTCTAAAGATATCTTGATTGACATCACTAAAATTACCCTATAATAGTTAATACATTAACTATTTGAGGAATAAACTGTCAAAAGTAACTCGGAAAACTTTAGCTTCTTATTTTCAGAATCAATTAATTGGTACCTACCATATTAAACTTGAGTACACACTATTTTTTTTCTTTTCAAGAAAAAAAATGATGTGTTGCATTTACAGAGCTGTGGGGTTTAATCTGCATTTGGCATTATTTTCAACATTCTCCTCACAATTCATGTGCAGTAAAGTGTGTTCTCTGGAGAACCAGTTTTATGATATGTGTGCAGAGACACATTTTAATTTTAATTTTATAAATGTACTTTTAAATGCATTATCATAGCTCCTAGAAAGCCAGTCATGATTGAGTCCCTTTTGCACTTAGGAGTGAAGAAATTGTGATCCAAATGATCATATATGCTTCAAAGACTTCACAGGTTAACAATGCCAAAAAAATCCAAAAACATTGGCTATCTACATGCAAGGACTTCAGGGAAGAGAGAAAAACTGTTGGTTATATCTCATGAGTCTTTTGGTAACATTTCCTATTAGGAGGGGTCTTTTCCTTTTATTCAGGCCTAGATTGTATTTTTCGGGCAAACGAAACGGTGCAAAGCACCAAGAAGGAAAGAGCTAGTGAATTTGGAATACAGGCTTGCTTCCTTGCTTTTTTATATAGTAGTACAAAATTGGAGACCTGGAGAAGAAGATCCATCTTTTTCCATGAAAGTAAGCTGTGTTGAAAAAATCCTGTAAAATTCAAAATTCAATATGACTGCCACATATGTGAACTTGGACTTTCCAAATTGATAGAAAAATAAATCATATAAATTTAATGCCTATTTTTTTTCTTAGCTCAAGTTTCACCCCACAAGCTAAAAATAATGTAGTGTGAGCCAAACAAAGTGATCTAGTCTCTCTAATAAGGGTTGCTCTGTGAGTCAGATTACGCACCAACAGTACCGAAATTTTTTCTGGTATTTTAGAACTACTTCCCTTTGTAGAGGTTTCACCTTGCCTCTCATTCTTTATGCTGTTTTTTAAATGATGTGTTTTTTATATTATTATAAATGTGTTGGGTTTGGTTGTATACAGAATTACCATTCCGTGTTCTGCAAAATTTGCAAGGAAATTTGCTCTAAGTCTTTCACTTAAAGATTATTTCCGTCCAGCCAGTGTGGATAAACTCAGCCTCAAACCTAGGTATGAAGGTAATGTAGATCCAGCCTTCAGAAACAAAATATTTATTTGTATGGGAATATTTCAAAAATCTATAGAAGGAGAAGACCACAGGTGAAGTAATATGTCATAGCTACACAGTCTTTTCTGGTTTTCCATTATATTTAATTTACATTGATGTTCTATTTTCAAAATAAAGTTAGGCATAAGTCAATTATTTAAACATCTCTTTTTTTTTTTAATAGGAGCTGCTGTCTTGTTTTATTTACAACAATTCAATTATGATTGCATTCCAAAAAAACACCCTGGTCCCAGTTTCACTGGAAACAAAAGACAGGAAACAAGGACTCAGAAACCAAACAAACGAGCAAGTAAACACTGAATTTATTTCAAATTTCATCATATACTTATATTTTTTTTCTTGGGAATGAATGTTTCCTTATTGGTATGAACACTTAAATCTAAACTAAAATTGTTTTTGAGTAGAAGGCTAGAAGTTTAGTATTATTAATTGCATTGTACATCTTTTTTTGGACTGAAGAGACAAAACCCCCAAACTCTCGGAATTTTGAATTTTAAAAAGTTGGGGGAAAAAAGAAGTAAGTAAAAGATTAGAAGGAAAACTACTCTACTGTTGTACAATGTTTTGTTAAAGCTCAAGGAAGGCCCTGCAGCTGAAGTATTGCTTCTAATGCTGTTTCCCTTCTAGATTGTATTTTATTAATGTTTTCTTTTGTATCAAAGTATGAAGAGACATAAAGATTTTATCTTTTCTTAAAATAATGAGTGGCATATTACTTTACTGGCAAAGAACATCAGAAGAAAAATCTTTTCCCTTAGAAAAGGAAACAGGTTTGTAAGTAGATTTGGGTTTTGGTTCTGGATCTTCCTGGTTTGTGAGGTGAACTTTGAAAAATTATTTAAAGGCCTTGTGCTGAAGTTTCTGCATTTTTATGGTACACTGATATATGCAAAGTAAGCTCTTAGGTGCATTGTGTGCCTTGATTAAAATCTACATTGAGATAGCAAAATTTCAGGACAATAACACGTATTTTTTTAATGAATCAAAGGCTCTTGACTATGTATCTTCCATTCAGTTCAGATGTTCTGAAGCAATTTCTTGTAGATAAAGACATTAACCGCCAAAAATCTCTGAAAATGTTTGGTAATTTGAATTAATGGCTTTCCAGCTGAACCTGAAACAAATTCAACCCTCTCCATAAATATTCAGTCTTGCAATATGCCTATCTCTTCATATGTCACATGGGAAATACATCAGAGCTTCATAGCTCTGACAAAAGGAAACCCTAACATACAAGAAATCCCCAATCATGCCTGCAATTAAGTGTCCATCCTATGAAAATTTATTAATTAACCAGACTTTCTCTAAATTTATAAAATGTCTATTCATACAGTAGCTGCAGGTATCTTTCTCCTATGGTACAAGGTGCTTAAGAACCCTCTGAGCTCTCCAGCAGACATCTGAGATGCTGGGACTGTATATGTGAAATGTAAGAGTCACCTCAGTAGTTCTCCCCTCTCACCTTCCTTCCTCACCAGCCTTCCCAAAACCAGTGTTGTTACCAAAGTGTCAAAAAATTCTCTGTGAATTTCTCAGGACCAGTCAGTCTTCATCATAAGTATGTCAATATGATCAAATAAATAATTTATTTCTGCCAAATGGAACACTTCCAAAATTAGAAAAGCTCTCGACTAAATATTTTGACAGTTTTTTTTTTTTAAGTACCCTAGGAATTATACTGGTCTATTTTCTAAGTTTTTTTATGGAAGTCTGTTTTATCATGAATGATTGAAACACAGGACAATGTATTTATTTGACTCAGCAATTAATTCACTTTTAGCTTCATCACAATGAAATCTGGGGCAATTGATTTTAAGAAAGACATATTGGAACCTATGTGATTAAGAAAGGCAATATGCAACAGTCTCAGGAAAACAAAACAAGCACACAAAGCAAAGCATCATGAATAGAGGCAATAAGAATATAACAAGAAAATTGCAAGATTAATTATATTATACAATATTGTCTCCCTGAAACACCAGATAGAAAAGAAGTTGTCCAAACTGTTTTATTCGTGTGAGAATGGTATTAACAGCAAAGAAATGTAGGCATGATAGATAATCATCCCCTCAGCTGATATGGAGTCATGAGATATGGACGACATCTGATTTAATAACTTAAAAACTTTACATTGCAGATGAAGCCTAGTGCAAGAGATTCAGCAATCTCTTATGATTTAACAAAACTCATATTCATTTACTTTACTTTGTCCTGAGTTTCCATTTTAACAAAGTCAATTACTTTCAATTATTTGTTTCTATTTTTTCTGAAATGACTGCCATAGCCCCTAATTACCACAAAGTTCAGAAAAAAGATACTCATTAACAAGCTGCATTGATATCAGGAATGTCTGATTGCACTTTATTGGAAAAAAGAATTAAAAAACAACCAGATCCAGCATAGGTCGACATTCAACAGCAAATTTATCTGGAAAATAATAACAGTAATAACAAGAAGATTTTAACTGTATTTTGTGCCTGCACAGAATTTTTTTTCACCCGATTGTATATGGTACATACATATGCTCACTGAATGACATCAACATTATGAAGTGCAGTCATGTAACTTCTCATCCTCATTCAGAGCAGTTTTGGGTTTTATTTCAACCAGCTTCATGTCAAATAGCTTAAAATTGTTGTTTTCTCATCTGCTGGCAAAAGATTATAGGTTTTTATTCTAACATATAAGGGAAGGAAAATGCTGCAAAACAATTTACAAAATACTATAATCATCTTGGCTTATCACTATTCTTATTAAAGTTGATGCTCTTGTTATTTATTCTTTCTTTTCTGAGCTGATATTTCAAAAAAACATAGCTGTTTATTGCTCATATAAAATTGATCTTCTAATTTTCTTTGCATGTTTACTTATTTTATTTTTGTCTCCATTAAATACTAAGCCATGTTGAGACATCTGATTTTTCTAGGCTATTTTACCCATGTCTTTCTATCCAGGATGAAACACAGCAAGGTTTACAAAGTAAACAGAATTCCAGAAGAGGCTTAATTTTTTTTTCTTGGTTATGTTGTATTACATATTTTCTGATTAGGTAATTATTACAGTTTTATTCTTTTGGATTTTCTTTTGGTTTGCAAGGGGAAAAATTGATTAGGATTACTCTGACACTACACCTGAGAAACTTCCGGGTCTTCAAAACATATTAATTCAGCCATTTACTTGTTTTAAGGCATATCTTACAAAGATAAATCCTCAACAGTCAGTGCTGAAAAGCATATAATGGAAAAAAAAATTTACAAAACCAGCTGAACAGTCCTCCTCTACATTCCCTGGACACAGTTTTACACACTTTTTTAAGACTGTCTTTATACTACATGTGCTGCAGCATATGAAAAAATGGATAGCAAACAGGTTTTGGGTATTAGGAATTCAGAGGAGATGACTGACCTTTGTCAGGGTATTTCATCCATTTATGATATACCTTTCATTTGTTTGTGAAGAAAGTAAGTTTATTAAGGGAAGAAAGGCCCTAGAAAGCGAGTTAATATTCAAGCCTATCCAAGCTCAAGAGCAATGCATCCCAAAAAAGAAAAATTTGAGAAAAAAAAAAAAGCTGGCAGACCTGCATGGATGAACAAGTAGCTCCTGGACCAATTCAAGCACATGAAAAGGAAGCCTACAGAGGGTGGAAGCAAGGACAGGTAACCTGGGAGCAATACAGGGAAAATTTCTGAACAGCCAGGGATCAGAATAGGAAAGCTAAAGCCTGGACAGAATTAAATTTGGACAGGGACATCATGGACAAGAAGAAAATCTTCTGTAGGTATACTGGTGATGAAAGAAAGACTAGGGATAATGTGGACTGTCTCTGAAAGGAAATGGGAGACCTGACTACCGTGGTGTGTCATGAAGCCTGAGGCAGTCAATGACTTATTTGCTTCAGTCTTTACCAGCAATTGCTCCAGCCACACTGCCCAAGTTACAGAAGGCAAGGCAGGCAGAAGTCAAGGCAGGGATTAGGAAAATGAATAACCACTGTCCACTGTAGATGAAGACCAGGTCTGACGTAATTTAAAAAACCTGAAGGTACACAGGTCCTGAGGAGTTGATGAGATGCATCCATGGTACCTGATGAAATGTATCCACAGATCCAGCAGGAACCAGTGGATGAAGTGGCTAAGTAACTATCCATCATATTTGAGAAGTCATGACAATACAGTGAAGTTCCTACTGACAGGAAAAGGAGAAACATAACCCTCATCTTCAAAAAGGGAAATAAGGAAGACTGGGGAAACCACAAACTGGTCAGTTTCACCTTGGTGCCTGGCAAGATCATGTGGCAGATCATCCTGGAAACTACAAAAAATGAGAACATGGTTGATAACAGCCAACATGGCTTCACCAAGGGAAATTCATGCCTGTCAGCTTTGGATGTCTTCTGTGATGGGGTTATGGTGCTGGTGGATGAGGACGGAGTGACCAATGTCATCTACCTGGACTTGTGCACAGAATTTGACACTATCCTGCACATCATCTTTGTTTCTGAACTGGAGAGACATGTTTTTGATGGATGAACTACTAAGTGAATAAGAAATTGGCTAGATGGTCACGCTCAAAATTTGCAGTAAACAGCTTGTTGTCCAAGTGGGGGCCAGTGATGAATGATTCCCCAGGGGTCAGTATTGGTTCTGGTGCTGTTTTACATCTTTGTCAGTGGCATGGACAGTGGGATTGAGTGTACCCTCAGTACATTTGCTGGCAGCACTGAGCTGTGTGGGAAAGGATGCCATCCAAAGGTGGGACCCTGAGAAGCTGGAGAGATGTGCATGTGCAAACCTCATGAGGCTCAGCAAAGCCAAGTTTAAGGTCCTGCACCTGGTTTGGAGCACACTTAAGTACAAATACAGGCTATAGAAAGAATGGATCAAGAGCCCAGAGGAGAATAATTTGGGGGCCTTGGTTGACAAGAAGCTCAACATCAGCTGACAACGTGTACTTGCAGCCCAGAAAGCTACAACAGCAACCTGGCTTCATCAAAAACAGTGTGGGCAGCAGGAAGAGGGAGGTGATTCTGCCCTTCTACTCTGCTTTAGTGAGACTTCACCTGGAGTACTGCATCCAGCTCTGGGACTTGCAACATAAGAAGAATGTGGAACTCCACCTGTTGGAGTGGGTCCAGAGAAGAGCCATGAAGATGATCAGAGGGCTGGAGTACTTTTCTTATGAAGACAGGCTGAGAGAGTTGGCGTTGTTCAGCCTGGAGAAGAAAAAACTCCGGGGACACTTTACAGCAGCCTTCCAGTACCAAAATTTAGGCCTTCCAGGCCTAAAAGAGTGATGGAGAGGGACGTTTTACAAGGTCATGCAGTGATAGGACAAGAGGTAATAGCTTCAAACTGAAAGAGGGTTGGTTTAGATTAGGTATTAAGAAGAAATTCTCTACTGTGAGGGTGATGAGACTCTGGATGAGGGTGCATAGGGAAGTTTTGGATGCCCCATCCTTAGAAGTGTTCAAGGCCCAGTTAGATAAGACTTTGAGCAACCTGGTCTAGTGGAAGGTGTCCCTGGCCATGGCTGGGTGGTTGGAACTAAATAATCTTTAAGGTCCCTTCCAACCCAAACCATTCTATGATGACTGTATGATTTCATTGTTCAGAACACACAAGGACACATGCTTCATTGTGCTAAGTAAATTATATTTATTTTTTTCTTAGGAGAATCCTATTAGGGATTAAAAAAAAGAAAAGTGTATTAAAAGTTAATAAAGAGTGGAAAACATGTGGTAGACAATTAAAATAAAATGCACTCAAAAGTTATATTCTTTCTATGGCACTTTTTGGGCTTTTGAGATTGTTAGCACAAAATATTGTCCAAATAATTCTACAGAATTTTCATCAGAAAATCAGGGCTTGTCCGCACTGCTAAGAAATATCTAAGTTAATAACAACTGCATTTGAAATAAAAAAGTAGGATAGTGAGGTCAGAATATCTTTGAATTAATAGAGCATGTATATTTTTTGTACATTCAGGCACAAAAACATTCAGGCTTTCTGCATGCAGGTTAGACTACCTACAGCACAGCCTTCCTGCATATAGGAGGTTATGCTTGTACTGCTAGAGTTGAATAAAAATTTCAAACATTATACTTGCTTTCTGCCTTTCCACTGACTATATAACATGGCAAACAGTGCTGTTTAACTTGACTAATACCTGTAAACCAAAAGCATCCAAGACTGGCCAAGAATAATGCAGCGCAATTTGTGGGTTTATTTTTATAATAGCCTTTTCCTGCGGAAAATTGAAACTCTACTTCTTTTATTTGTTCTCTACAAATAAAACCTAAATATTTCAGTTCCTTCCTAAAAGTGAATACAAATGGAAAGCCCTATTTGCATATTCACCAAATAACCAATCTACACTAAGTGGCTGATGGCAATTACTTCTGAAATCAGAAAAAGATGTTACTAAACTAGTGAACCTCATTAGCCTTATTTGCACGAAGTGTAAAAAAACTGTAATCTTAGAGAAACAGTGAAAAAACCATATTTACTTGCAGTTACATTAGAATAATTTCAGTGTTGTGCCGTAACACATTATACTTTTATGTAAGTCTGTAAAATATGGGAATGCCACTGGTGCTATTTCGCATGTGCTATATTTCCACAAGCAACCAAATTGTGCATCATATTGTCTAAATAAGGATGTGTAAGCAGATGCTTCTGAGTGGTTATTTTATGAATGAGATGTTTTAATCTCCATTAGAGATAAGATGTTGATTCATCTCCATTTATTGTGTAAATACATGGCAGAACATTATGTGTACAAAGGAAAAGCTTCACTTTACTAATCAAAGAGATCTAAAAAGACTCTGCTGCTATCTGCAATCTTACTAACAGTTCAGTGTATGCCCTGTGCTGAAGTCATCATGCTTGTATTTCAAATGCTCATTATTCATCCTTCTCTTAGCAGAGCAGAAAATACTCTGGAAAGAAACACTTTTTAAAAAAATGTACTTTGTTTTAATAACATAAATTTTTAAGTAATTTATTAGGTATTTTTGTAGAGACATTCTCTTGTACAAGAAGTGAATTTAAAAAACGTGCTTTTCTTTTTTTATTTTTCTTAAATAATAACACACACTGTCCTAGTTTACCCTCTTAATCTGCATATCAGGAAACTAACACCCCCCTTCTGATCTGAGGAGGATTTCAGCGTATTCAGCTCCCTAAAGATATGGAGGTTTGAAGACTGTGTGCAGGTTTAACATGTGGGGGATCCTCCTCTAGATGCAAATGCCGGCTGGATTTCCCTGACTTCATGTGAAGAAGGTGTTTGCCAGCCCAGTCTCATAGCCAGATTGTCAAGCTGTGCCACCAACTGAACCACACTGGCTTGGCAGAGCAGAACCACACAAACACAGCCCTGTAGCTCCTCCGACAGAGGAGTCTCCTCTCAAATCTCTGCCTTGTTCTAATTCTACTCCAAGGAATCTCTAGCATAACTTAATGGAATTGCCTAATTTCAGTCTGAGACTCTTTTTCTACCTAGTTGGATCCCTTTGCCTTGATTTTTATCACACTTTTCTGGAGGCTATTTGAAGTGCCAGAGTAGCAAATTCAGCACAGCTCTCTCTCCAGCTGGGCTGAAGGCCTCCTCCATTAATCCATGGCTCTTTGAACAGGTCTCTGTGAAAGGAAGTATTAGCTCCTGCTGCAATTTGGATTGAGCCAGACTCAGCAGGTGTGAGCAGACCCACTTGTAAGAATAACCCCCTTCTTGAGCCTGAGATACAAATGTCAAGCTCGCCTGGAAGCTAAGACACAGGCACCTCAGGAAATGCCACACAGAAGACTCAAATGCTTTTCAAAATTAGGTTTTTGACAGACATGCAACACTTGAATGGGGACTGTATACAAACAGGCCAACAGTGACACAGCAGGGGCCTAATTATCTTACTGATAGGGGCCTATAATCCTTGGTTAAGGATTGCATTAAGGAGAATACTTTTAAAATTCCCTATAAATTTAATTTTTAGCACATTAAATAAAAATCTTAATTTGATTGTACTTAGCATATTTGTGCTCACCAGTATGTTACACAGAACTAATGAAATTTTCTCTTTTAGCTTGAAAAAATCCCCACACTCTAAACCAAGAAAAAAGTAAAAATATTTTCCCTAAAATGACATTTCATGCAACCCAACTGAGTTGGTCTCTCAACAGGTAAAGCACTAGGGCAAGAGAGGCTGACAAGCATTATACATAATTCTGTTTGGCAGATGTTAGTGTTCTTCTGTGTGTACAAGTGTGTGCATATCTTACATCACTCAGAAAGAGCAGGAAAGCAATTACTTTTTCAACAAGTCAGAATTAGTCCTCTTTCCTGTGTTTCCAATTTGGCTGTTTTTAAATAAATAGTTAACACACAAAGACAACTTTTTCCAGACAATTTGCTTTAGAAAAACTTTCACATGCTTCTCGCTTGTCTTTATTCTATTCAGTGCTATGGCACTTAACAATGAAATGAGTTAATAACCATCCATACTTTTTCTAACTTCATGCCCTAGCACTTACAGGCTTTTGGGTGATGGTTAAGCAATTGTTTTCCATTCATCAACACACAACCTTCCTGTACAATGAAAACCACAGAGGTGACTGGTTGGTTGTAAAAAAAAACCCAGCAAAACACACCAAAAAATTTTATCAGCTTTGCATTATGCAGTATGACTTAAATAGCTTTAATACTTCTGTGGTAGTTTGAAGGACCTTGTACTGAAGTACTTAAACCTTTGAACACATGGTGGATTTTTTGTCCTCCTCTAGCAAACTACCAATAGCTCAAAACACTCCAGTAAGTATTTATCTGCCCCTTATGCTTTTTGGCTCTCTCAGTGTCAGGAACACAGACACAGTCCCATCCTGCAGCTGTCTGATCCAGAGAGCTGCCAGCTCTTGGCCTCCTCCCTGTGTTGCCATGTAGCACAAGGCATCAGAGAAATTCACCAAGGTCATTCTCATAATGCTTTGTACTCGATGGGATGTGATATTCGTCTGTTGTTTTAAAGTCTCTGTTTGCAGGCAGTTCAAAGCAGCGGGGGACAGTAAATGCAGAATGCCTTTTCCAAGACTCTGCTGGCTCTTTTCTATTTACACAGTTTCTATCACACTTATCACAATGGCATATAAGCACTTTTCAGTGTTAAAGATGACAATTACACTGATGGCGTTTCTAAACCTATTGAAGCCTGCCACCAGTTGGCACAGCTTCCTCTCAGCTGCTAGATACAGTCTATGAGATTGCCAATAATTTCAGAGGCTGACAGACCAGCAGTGTTTCAGCCCAGGGATTACCCAAATGAATACCCCTTTGGCTAGTGTCTCAGCCTGTCAATTACAAGATTTCATATCAGAATGCCTCTACATGCCAATTTTAATTGCTATCAAAAAAACTGGTGCATGTAGCTGCAGATGCACAGTGCTGTCGAAGTTTACAGGACAACAGATAACAGTAGGATAGAATAGGTGAAATGTGGAAAAATTATGACACTATACAGTTGCATTGAGTTTCTATGACATTATTTGAATGCAAACAAAATAGACATGGTTGGACTTCATTCTTTTTTTCATTACACTTGTCTTTCAAAACAGACTTTAAAAAAAAGTAGCAATTATTTGTAGCCTGTTTGTTGCTCCACATTGTTAAACAAATTTGGGGAACATGATCCTTTTCATGAAGAAAACAAAGAGAAGTTTTTCTTCTCTGTTTACCTCATGCATCCATCATCCCTATAGCTCAGTAATAGTGTTTCAGTGCCATTTCAAAATTACATTCTGAAAAAAAAAATCCCTTCTTACCAAAATGCTGATTTCCAAAATGATATCCTTGGGAGATTCTGAAATGTCTACTTTATGGAGTTGAGAAGTTCATCTTGCCATGTAAATTTATGTATGAGAGCATTCAAAAATCTCTCTCCAAAAAGTTAATGATCCAGGCAATGACAAGTTAACCTTCTTCACTCAGCAGGATATGGAAACATGAGGAAAGCAGGGGTTTTAGTGCCTATGGGCTATTGTCTTAGCTGGTATAAATTTGCATGCTTTATGAAATCCACACTGACCTTTCAGGATCTGAGGATCTTCAGCAACAAGTTAAAATTAGATATCCCATTCCAGCCTATCTAAACTATAAAAAATAACACTGACACAAAGAAGATAAACAAGGTCTCATATGCTGTTAAGTGTATAAATTAAGCACACTGGATAAGCCAACTTCATAGGGCATTTTTTAGATACCTCAAAACTCAAATTAATATCCTTGAGCCTTGATTTATTAGGAACCTCTCCCATTCACTATGATCATTCAAATCTTATTGAAAGTGGCCATGAATTTACACTAGCTATCTCTCTCATCCTTTGTGGGAGCATCCTGCCTGGCCCATGGACTTACAGGTGTCAGGTTTGCTTAGGTACCTACTTGACAACCTGAGCTAACTTGGGTTTTGACTTTGTTTAGGGTTTACTTTTGTTTACAGATATTTGTTCACAGCAGATTACTCTTTGAGTAAAGAGGCTGGCCTTTATTTCTTTTGTTTCAAGGTACTTGATCTTCCCAAAAATTGCATCAGAAACCAAGGCTGTTTACTCGGGACTACAGACTGGGTAGGCCACAAGACAGGTGAAAGGCGTCCGCTGCTACGAAGAAAATTACAACTGAATTTTAAGATTGCAGAATACATCTAAAGCCTAAACAAAGACAAGGAAGCAGGAAGTGTATTTTGACTATATTTTAATGTACTTGATGCAACTGCAGTATAATCTTTGTAATACAATCTATTATACATTAAATTATATTTATTATATTTGTCACAGGAAGCAGCCCAAATAAAACCAAAAGTTTTATTACCAGCTGACATGAAACTAGAGTTGCATCTTTTGTCTTTTTTTCATTCATATTTCCATATTTTTCGATGCAAGAAAGACAACAAAAATGAGTGCATGTATCCAGAGAAAAATCTTATTTTTCAATATTTTTCTAGGCAGATTTATGACCTATGGTATCCTTGAAATGGGGAAGTTCAACCTTCTTAACACTTAACATATGCCGACATTGTTGGTAATACTACGGTTTTCAAATATGTCCTAGATATGTCACCCTCAAACAGAACGCCATGAACTCCCATTTGTTAATCTGAATTAATGAGCAGATGATGTCCAGCTAAGGCCAGAAAAAATAATCTTATATTGTTAGGGATGATTCATGTACATATACATAGAGTATTTTCTCATTATTAAATTCTTTACTACAAAATTGTCTATGTTTTTCCTTTTTATATAAGCATCCTTAATGATTTTTAGGGGTGTAAGGACATTTTGAGTAAATAGAGAAACTGCAGCTATATTATCTCTCTGGGTTTTTTTCTTGATTGATTTTTAGTGTAATTGTTGGCATCAGAAACAACAAGTATTGTGACATTTTTGTAAGTTTGTTTTTACAGGAGCAGAAAGCATTTGAATATTTGTTATTGAATATTTTCAAATAATAATTTAACGCACTACTAATCTATTTTAACACTTTTTAACAAAGCATATGAGATTTATTGAGAATAAATTAAAAGCATATATGACATTTTCTCATCCTCATCCTTGCTGTTCCATGTCTGAAATTCAATGTGTCCTTGTTTTTATGTTAATGGAGCATTTTTAGTTATTTTTATATTTTAATTATGGACAATTGTAGCAAATGAACATTTCTTGGGACTTTATTTTCTCAAGAGAAGGAGCACAGAAACAGTGCCTAGAGACATATTTGTTTAAATTATAGTGCAATTAATTTTCTTCTACTTTGTAAAATAAAAGTTGATTGAAATATTTAATGAAATAGCCATTGTAAAACAGTAAAGAAACATGGATAATTATCTCTCTCTAGAAAAACATATAGCTCTATTTTTGAATCATTTTCTGTCAGTATAGTGTTTTTCTTCAATCTAAAATGGCTATATGTATGATTATTAAAATTATATTGCTACTTCCCATGTCTTTTGCTACAGATTCTGTAATCATGATACGAACACTCCCTCAGAAGTATACATTTAATTTAATCCCACATGATGGGATGGTTCAGTAAATCTACTCTAGTTCAGATTAACAGAACAAAGTGCACAACCTTTCAACAAGAGGGATTCTGGAGCATTAGGCCACACTTTCCTCTCCCTAGTTCTGGATTGCTTCAGAAGTTGGAACTGCTCATGGAGCAGAGTGTGCAGTAAAATTAAGGGTCTTTGCAATGTCTTGAATTGCTGTCATGACTGACCCATCCTGACTCCTTGTGGTCCTTCCTAGACCCCAGCTCACACTCTGAGGATTTGTTCTTGAGCTTTTGAACACATTTGTCATGATAAAAAAAACCAACCTGAAAAAGTACTGAATGCAAAATGGAAAGTTTGAGATTTTTTCTTGCTTTGTCTTTCATCACTGTGTGTCTCAGGCTGGAAAAGATTGTGTCTCAGAGAGATGATAATAACAAGAAGGTGACATATTTCTTAAAAACCTGGGTATTTTAAAAGTTTTATTCACTACTGCCTTAGAAACAATTTCCTACATTTAGTTTCTGAACCCGTGCAAGTATTTTAACTCTATTGAGGCCCTCTTTTATAAGCCTGCTTGTGAAAACAAACTTGCCTGTAATTGCAGTGCTAGCTGCATAATATTTTTCTGACAATCTTTTCACTGGCATATTTTATGTTATTATTGTAACTTGAAACTTATAACTGCTGTTCTGTGTCATTAAGAAATGATGGACAGAAGTGTTTTGACACTTGTCAGAGAGCTGCAAGAAAATGGGAAAAGTGGAATTGTGTGTTTTCTAGAGCTGGATTCATCTGGTCAAAAAAGAAAAAACAAAACCATAAATAATAAATAAGCAAAATGTGTTTTATTAACCAAAATGTATTGCAAAAATGTATATGTCTTAGCTTTTCGTGTTTCTTTCAAAAGCATTTTCAACTGTAGTTTTAAGAAAATTAACTCAATAGGCAAGGAAAAATCAGAAAGGGAAAAAAAAATAATCTTTTAATACGCAAGAACAGTCAGATCAGGTAAAAAAAGACTTAGCTGCACTCCTCCATGCTCTTCTCCTTTCACTGGCCTGCTCAGTAAAACAGCTGTCGGACCAGCCCTCTGAGTGCTCTCTTGAATGATCATCTATGCTGAGGAGATGTCCTTCACTGGGGACACTGGTGGTTCTTCCAGCTTTGCCTGTGCCACAGAAAAGTTCTCATCATTCAGAACTCTCCAGATTTCACTGGTTGTATTTCCTCTTCACCCCAGTCTGGGGACAGGACATTTGCAGAGAGGTACTCTCTTTTCCTGTGTACACATATCCCCAGTGCCGTGACTCTGAAATAAAGCCAAGGGACCAAGGGTTAATCTCTGCCATAAAGAGCAACTCTTTGGCTAAGGTTGATTGCTGCCGATATCCTGTGTTTACCAGTTACCTAGTGCTTATCCAGGGAATCCGTTTGTGTCATTCCCACAGCAGATTATTCATTTTCTGTGGTAGGTGTTAGAGAGTTTTCCTTGCATAAAAAACCCCCAACAACAAAACAAACAAGCTAATACAAACACTAAAAAAGCAGATATAAATCTCTATAATCAATTACACATGTTTTGGAAATCAGACTTTTGCAGCCTGTTATCTTCAGGACCTTCGTAGAAGTACGTGTTACACTGACTGAGACCTACCTTTAAGACACTCGTTAATTTCTAGACAAATATATGGGTTACAGGATTACTGGAAACAGATATGACAACAGATATGCTAAAACAGAATATCTTCATTCTTTATCAAAGGTTGGCATTTGAATAAAATTACCTTGTCTGAAAAGGTTCAACTGTGTTCGGTATCTATCAAGGAGCAGCTTGGGAAATACATTTTAAGAAGAAAATTAAATCAAGTTGTTATGATATCTGTAAGTTCTATTGTTGAAGGTATTATTGTAGATGAAGAAAGGAAAAGAAATAAAAAATCAGAAACAAAATTACAGGAATTGAATATATTTTTTCACTTGAAATTCTGTGCTATTGAAAGAATAATGTCAAAGTGATATACTTCCTCTAATTTATAAATCAATCCTTTTAAGACTTTTCTAAGTATTTTATGACTAAGTAATTAAATTTATCATGAGAGTTTATAATAGATTTAAAATATATTATTATTTTAAACATGAGGTATTCAGCTTTCAGAGCTTTATTTTGGTGGTATGAATACAGATTTTAAGTGACCATATTAAACTCTCTTCTCCAAAATGCATTTTTACCAGAATAAAATGTAAATATTTAAACTGAATAAGTTTTCATTCATTTTAAGAAGTAACTACTAAGTTCTAAGGAGCTTTTACAAGACTGTATTTCGGTTGCTAGAAATTAAGATGGTTCTACTGGAACAATCTTGATTTATGACATAAGTAACCCACAGATTTATCTTTCTGGTTTCACTCTTGCAAAATATTGAGTACCTCCAATTTTCACAGAAATCAGAGCTAATTACAGGCAAAAAAAATCTTATCAGATACCTCAGTAGGTTACAGAAACAAACTTCTGAGCCCAAAGGCTATATAATATCTGCTAATGAAAATACTATTTTTCACTCTCTTGCATGGATGTCACACTATAGTTTAGAAGGTAAACACAATAGTCTATAAATCTGCCTCCTATTCCTGGCTGAACCATTGATTTACTGTTTTTCTAGCACACAAGATAGATCTTAACAACATTCTCAAAGTCCAAATCATATCATCCAGCAGAAAACAGGGCCCTCTTGGTTTCTCAAGAATCCAGGAGGGTTAGTTGTTTTTGCCCAAAGTCTCCCAGATGCCTTAGGATTTTAGCTTTTATATTTTTCATATATTTGTGAGCCTGCAATTCTTTAGTGCATGACTCCAAACTCCATATACAGTGTTAGCTACTGTTCTCCCATTTTGGTCAGACAAAACAATTCCTCTCTCAGCCTGAAACTCAAGGACACCTTACTGTCTCAGGCCCTGACAAATAAAAGTGAGTTGGGGGGAGCAAACTTGGGGTAAATGACTTCATTACCTGAAGCTGTAATTGGAAGATTAACCCTCAATATGCAAATGGACCAAGCTTATAAAGGTATGGAAACTTGTGACCCGTCATCCATTTTTTGGTGTAGCCCCTGGGGGGGCTTCACCTGCCCTAAATGTACCCGATGGCCCTTCAATAAATATAACCTCTTTTTATTCTCTTAATTTTGTCTAGCCTCTGTTTTTAGGTAGTCCCATAAGGCATCATCCCCTCAGAAACTGCATGACGGAGTTTGGAACCTTGCTACAGGTCTCACTCAAAGACACATTTTCTATGAACTTAAAAAAGCCCTTTTGTTGATTCTTGCATTTATTTTTCTATCTATGAGACTGGATTCATGTCCATGGAGTATGGATAATGTCCTCTGTCTATATGTTTGCACATTGTCTCTGGAAAGAAGAGACTAACCTCAGCTGAGAGCTCTCTATGCTTTTATAGAATAGAAACACTACAGCATAATTATTTTAAGTGGAACTAATTGCATGGGTACAGCAATAACATCTCCAGAACACTTTGTTGTTGTTTTCTAGGGTTTTACAAAAGATGTCTGTATCTAGTCATTCTGATCTGCTTTTTGCAACTGCTGTTCCTAATTACTGAAAATTTAATGGAATATTTCTTAAAAGAAGAAAAAATAATAATAATTTTGAAAAATTGAGTCAATGAATACTCATATGAAAACCTTCTTTAACAGGATACAGAGGCTCTTTCCAAGATTTTAGTTACATGATTCATCAAAAATACACAATGAACTTGAAGAACTGGGCTCAGTTTGTTCATAATGATTGCTAATTGCTTTGTACCACTAAGATGAGCATAAGTATTTTTAACGTCTTTTTTGCCACATAACTTGACCTGTGTGCCTACCAGTCAATGTGCACATCATGACATAACAAACTGCCTGACTGATGTCTAACCTGCCTGTGTGATAACTTCTAAATGTGTCAGATGGTACTTTCTGAAATTGTCTTGACCAAATAAAGAGGTTCTATTACCAGTGTATGGGTTATATCTGCCACATTCAGGGTGAAATATATGTATAGAAATAGGCAATTTTGTATTTATCAAGTAAATATGGCAGTATGCCACACATACAGCTCTTACAAAATACCTGTCATACTCAAAGAATGTGAATCACAACTTTAAAATACTTTATATATAAGTGAATTCAGTTGAGAGAAGAAAACAAAAACTTAAATTTTTGAAATATTTTTTCTTAAGAAATTTATCAAGAACACCTATTCCTACTTCTATCTATTTGAAATTCTTTTCTGATATTTTAATTGATTTTTGTTCTTTAACAGAAAGAAAATACTTCCATCTTTTTTAACTTAACTCATAGAAGCTTGTTAAGAAAGCACACAGTCTAATTTCATTGCAAATGCAATCATCCTGTCTCATTATAAAGTTCAAAGCACTTAAAAAACTTTAATGGAGATTGATAGTCATGTTGAAAATGTCAGCACAGAATTTTTATTTGTTATTAAAATAAATAATACCATTTAAAAATAATTTTACATTGCCAGCAAGATCTTTATTTTGAAAGGCTGAAAAATATTTATTGTTATAATTATCAAGCTCCTTCATCTGAGACCAAAAACTTACTGTGTAAACTATAATAAAATGCCTAAAATTTATTTTCATGAAAAAAGAGTCCTTTTACACAGTTTGGGAGAGTGGGAACAAGACTACATGATAGAATACAGCCTGGTAAAAAGATTAGGTTAAATTATGTTGAATTTTATAATGTCTTGATTTTTTTCCTCGCTACGAAAAACTATTTTACGCATTTCTTTCTACTTTAACTTTCACTGTTCTACAAAACGTGTCATTTTGACTGGCAATATTATTTGCTTTCATGAATTTGTCTTTGCATATTTTAAAATAATAGGGCATATTTTCTGTACAAAGAAATTTCTAAGATGCCTTAGAAAATATTGTTCTGATGGTTTAATTTGGGTGAGACATATTTTCAAAAAATTAAGTTAACTGTTAGGTAGTTATAGATAAACATTTTTAAAAATCCTTGGATTTTGAAAGAAATATATTTTATTACACATACACACATATACAAAGACAAGTTATAATATTGATAGAATAAATATACCTCATTTTGTGTATTCGGGGGGTCACCTGAATAACAGCACCAAATGAAAGAAGACTAGAGAAGGACACAAAGATGGGGAAAAAAAATCAAACACATATCCAAACTGGTATGAACATAATTTTACTTCTGATGGTCTTTTCACATCCCTCTAGCTCACCCCGTACTACTTTAGGCAAACAGGCATCATCAGCTCTTCACATTGAAGATTGCTCTTTTAATTTCACAGATATCTGTAGGAAAGTGGGGATAGTTGGTGTCTCATTTTATTTCCTAAAGTATTCAATTATATATAACATGTCAGTGACCAATAATGGAGATGAATAAAAGACAATACTGGCTACAAAATTTTTATTACTACCTTTGAAAGAATTTGGGGTCATCCTCATACTTAAAATCATGAGCAAATGGATGATTTAATAGAAGGCTTGCCACATACACTGCTTACACTCTTTTCCCATTAAAAGAGAGAAATACCCTTGGAAAATGCCTTTAGATTTTGGAAATTCTTTCAGAAACTCAGAAATTCTATTATTATTATATGACCAACGTATTCTAGCACAACAGAGTCAAGGCAAATGGGGTTTCAGCTGCTACTGCAATATTAAAATTAAATAATAAAGACTTTTGTTGAGTATTTTTTGAAACAGGAGAGGTTTTTTATTTGCTCAGACCCTAATTCAAATGTACTTAAGATTTAAATTTATTGACTTTGACATTAAGCCTTTGAGTTGAAATGTACTAAAGGAGATTATTTTAGAACAGGGTTGTCTCTTGCTCTGGTCTCAGTGCCTGCAAATACAAAGCTTTGAGCACATGTAAAGAACTCTGTATATCTTGGGCACTGGTCATAGCTTTCCTACGGACATTATGTAAAGTCCTCTGTACATTCATAGGTCAGCTTTAAGCTCAGACATTCCAGCACATCATACAGCCATCACCTGTCTTTTCCCTTTCAGCTATGATATATCCTTGATACCAGACCCATCCCTTAAAAGTGTATTGCAAGGCCAGTCCCTGTGTCTTGGCCTAGATCATTAATGAATGTAGAGACAAAGAAATACTGCTCATCCCTTAGAGACATCTGAAATGCTACATAAATATGACAGGATCAAGCCACATTATAGGCCCTGGTCAGAGAATCAATTACATATTTGAGTTGTAAAACAGCTAAATATATGTTCCTGAGTTTTTACCCTCCTGCACATTCCAGAATTGCCAATTTACTTGCTTTTTATGATCTCAAAGAGAGACTGGTCTCACGCAGAGAAAGCAATTCTGATAAATACATACTTCTCAAACTGCACTGCCTCATATGCCATCAAAGCAATTTGAAATTCAATTTGATGTTTGACAGGGAGCCAGTGTACTCCCTTCAGGATACATTGACATGCTGAGGCCACTTAGTGAGAGGAAAATTCGGACAATACTATTTTGCCAAAGTTGGAGTGTCTGCAGTGTTTCTCAGAAATACCATAGAATGAATATGTTAAGAGATAAAAACTGCAAGTCAAAGTTCAGAACATTAGTAGCTTTCAGCTCTTTTCTGACTAGATGTTACCATTGCATTCTCCTTTTGTATCCCACAGATGTGATAGACCTATCAAGAGATGCAGTGAAGTGGCCAAAAGTTGTTTATTAAGCAGTAGGCATTAACAAGCTAGAGAAAAAATTCCATAGTCTATTGGGGTCACTCATTGATACTTTAAAATAATTTCTGCAGAGATGACTTAAAAGTCTGATTCTTGAGAACAAGAGCTTCTTTCTTTGTTTTGTTTTGTTTTGTTTTCTCCTCTGAAATGGTCAGTGTGTACAAGATTATTGGCATTTATAAACCATTTCCTATTGAAAATGTCTTTTATTTTTTGGACTCTATTGTGTAGTTATTTTGAATTATGTCACTTAGATCTCCAGGAACCTGATAATTCTATAGTTATATTAAAATTAGTGGTATTACTTTGAATTACATAAAATGAGATATAGACCCAGTTGTCTGTGCTTTTAGTTGAGAAGTTGCAGCAAAAGTCATATTTTCAAATGGAAAAGAGCAGCAATATTCTCACAGCTTAAAATGTATCTGGTTGGAAACAGAGAATTCTACCAAACCAGGAAAGACAAAATTTGAGGTATTCTTTTCAAGGCTATAGGGAAGAAAATGGTTGTAAATGGTATAAATCCAAAACAATTATATATCACTTCTCAAAAGACTAATCAATCAAGGATTGCTCACAGATCACAGATGAGGGGAAACTGCCAAAACCATACAAATTAAAATTGTAGTTTAATACATATTGTAGTTTAATAGATATTGCCAAGGTTGATCAAAATATATGTTTGAGAAATTTTTTAAGCATAAATGAAAAAATTAAAAACTTCTGATTAGAAACTGACAGATTAACAAGCACAAAAAAAAAAAAAAAAAGGAAAAGCTTGGAAAAGCTGTAAATTTATCCTTATTGAAAGTGGGCATAACTGTGAATGACATTGGCAGTCTTGACAATATGAATTTATTGTAGTCATCCACAGATCACAGATTAGAATTTTCATGGATGCACTGTGACATGGAAGAGTTAAGGTATTTGTCCAAGGTCGCATGGGATGTCTCTTGCGGAGGCAGGAATAAAAGTACTTCACCGTCCTATCCTTAATACTATTTACCTTTCCACTAAGTCATTCTCCTGTCACAAGACGAACAGCTTTCCTGTTAAAAAACATAAAACCAGCTGAGGATCATTTTGGCACCCGCTGGAAATGAGGGTGAGTAAAGGATAGTGTGTCAGCTACTGCTCTGAATTTCCTTTCAGCTAGACATGCAGCATAATGCCATTTGAACTTCTGTTGATTTACTGATATATATTTTCTCCTATTCATTTCCCATAGTCTGCTATGTCATGTGAGTAATTTATTTCTTGAGAGATGTAGCTGTTATTACACTTGGGGCCATCTAGCTGTATTTTTCTTTGTCTTTAATGCTTCTGTGCTCAGTTATACTTACAGAACTCTGAGGAAAAGATGGTATACTTTGTCATAAGGTATAAATCTTCTTCACAAAGCCTACTTTAAACTCTTAATACATGCTTAGGGAAGGGAACTGCATTAGTAGTTCAGTTGTACACCAGATAACATAGTTAACACTATAGGCTATGGCAATTGTGATTATTAGTACCATCGCAATAGTGCCTTAAACGTTGCTGCGCAACCCAGACCCCAGGAAAGATTTGTAAGGAGCAAACTGACAGTGTGAGTAAGTTACCTCATTTGTGGTGCTGTTCTTCATTCTTTCAGAAAGGAGAATGAAAAAAAGACGAAGATTTGCTATAGGATGACATAAAGCAAAGTATAAAGCAAAATGATCTGTATAATGAAAAGATGTGCTATTAACTACAGCGGTTAGTTTGATTTTAGCAAGTGATAATTAATTTCTTTTTCCCCAGTTTCCGGGCCTGCATGAAGTGTCTTCCTCTTGCCTCTTGAAAATCTACTGTCATTTAGTCAGGGTAGCTTTAGACCTACAGATCAAATTATTGCTTTAGTAAGTCCTACTGAACTAGCCATTTTCACCTTTTAGTCTTTGTGCTAATGCGTTTTCAATGATTGTGTTAATTTAGGTGAGAAGTAACTCATTTCACTAACGCAAATCAATGCAATTTCTTTGGAGTAATTTGATGTACAGGTAGCCCAGTAACCAGTGGCAAATGAACAGACATTAATATTAGTGAAATTTAGCTAATACTGTGTCAGCTCATAATTTCACATAACCTAAGGGTGAACAGGAAGGCAAAATATGGGCAAATCATTTAAGTGAAGAGTCATCTAAAACACAAATTTATGTTCATATGTGAAGTAGAGATCTAAAATTTATCAGGTGCTTTGTACTCCTCAGAAATTAGATTTTATAACTAGAGGTCTAATGTAAGTCAATAACCTGGTTCTTATCTATTCAATTCTGTTTAAAAAAAAAAAAAAAAGAAAAAAAGAAACATATTGAATATATGTATTCCATCAGGGTAAGTATACGTGATGTAAAGTATCCTCAACATAGCAAAAACCCATCAGGTCAAATCCTGAGATACCTGTCTGTGCAGAATTAAAATACAACTCCACAAAGACAAACATACGCAGTGGGATTTTTCATTTGTTATTTTATGTGATAAGGAACAAGACTTTCCATCAGAACTCTACATGCTGCATATAAATAAGGGTGAGGTCAATAGGTCAATTTCCAAAAAGAACTACTATTGCAGTGCACTTGGCTAAAGCCACGTTGGAGGCAAAGTGGTGGATAGGCACTGGAGACACTGCAGTCTAATCCCTACATTTTAGTTAGGGCGAGTTCCCAGCTCCCCAATCACTTATACTTCACAGGTTTTCAGTTTATTGGTTGAAGTAGTTTCCACCCAGTTTTATGTATGACACTATGTTTATGCATATCCCCTTGTTAAATATGTATGTTTCCAGAATGTTCTTTCTTCTTCGATGCCCCATTGGTTGTCTCCTGTGTTCCTCTCCCCTAAATTGTCCCCATTGGTCATTCTCCTGTTATCTCCTCCCATGTTATCTTTCCCCATTGGTTGTTCCCCTTCTCTCCACCCCTTTTTGCCCCCGTATAAAACCCCTGGGCACTGCATTGTCCTGTGTCTTTTCCTCCTGGGCTCTCCAGTGGAATAAACTTGCTGGGACCCATACAAAAGATCCCTCTCTCCTTCTTTGCCTCTGCCGGCGCCAGAGCATCACCTTTGTTTAGGGCTTGCCCCTCGAGGAGGAGACAGCTGTTCCGTGTGCTGCAGCAGAGCCAGGGACGTCTGCAGCGGGACACTGTGGCTCTCGAGCAGCCCTAACAGCATCAAACTACTAGTATTATCATGGGAGAGCAAAAGAGAATATCGGTTGTCACTAAATACTCTTTTCTCTGTAAGGTAAGAAGTAGTTCTCCAGGTAATAAACTTCAATAGTGTTAACTAGAGAAGTCAAAGAAAGACCCCTGAGCAACTAGAGAAATGGCAGGCACTAATAGCAATAATTTTAATGCCTAAATGCTTGAATGCTTATCTTTAGCCCTAAATTCAGGGTAATTGCATTGTCATTTGTTTTGTTCACTATTGAGCTATTGGTATTTGGTGCAAATTAAAACTCAAATATATGTAGTTAGTGAGAAGATACTATTCATCAAGGACCAGAGCAATCTCATTTAGCACATTTTTTAATAAATCACAGAATTGCCAAGGTTTAAAGGAAGAGCCATGAACTCTTTATTATCAGTTACTGTCAGGAAGATCCTGCATGACTGTCAATCATCAGGACAATTATCAATACAGGAGTCTCAAACTGAGGGTCAAAGCTGGACATGCTGCAAGTGAACTAAAACGTGAATGTATTGCAAGTTTAAACACATAAGGGTGTATTTCATTTAATGATGCAATTTTACCTCAGCTATCATCCTTATCTATCTTCTGCCAAATGTTATAATCTATTGAGAGAAAAACTAGACAACTGTTACAATGTGTTAGGGGCAAAGGTATGATGGGAAGAGATGGTGTAGTAGCTTTCTACAACTGCCTGAAAGGAGGTTTTATCAAGGTGGGTGTCAGCTTCTTCTCCCAGGCAACCAGCGACAGGAGAAGAGAACGAAGCTTTAAGCTGTGCCAGGGGATGTTCAGGCTGAATATCAGGAATAGTATCTTCATGGAAGGGGTTGTTAAGCATCGGAATGGAGTGGCCAAGGAGGTGGTGGAGTCACCACCCTGGAGGTGTTCAAGAAACAAATGGACGTGTTGTGTAGTGCTATGGTCTACTTGACAAGGTGGTCATCGTTTAAAAGTTGGCCTTGATGATCTTAGAGGTCTGTCCAACCTAAAGGATTATGTGATTCTGTGATTATTCCTTCCTGTTCTCTCCACATTTCATTGTTTCCACCCTTCAAATAAGATTAGGAGTGATAAAAGGATTTAGCACTTTTCAAGAAAAGAACTTTTTTTTATTCTTTGTCACAATGGTCAGTAAGTTGTCCAGAAATGATAGGATAAATCAAACATCTCATTGAGTATCTACCTATCTTTGGTTAGGCATGTATATGGTTATCTTTCTGACAGTATTAACAATGCCAAGAAAAAGTATACTCTAAGATTTAAAACTGGCCTTCTACTACATTCAAGAAAGGAATATAAGGTCTACCCCTCTGAATCACTTAGGACTATTTAGCTTACACTGAAGTGAAAAAAAAAAATCAACCAAAACAGAACCACAAAGCCAAAAACTCCTCAGGATGGACAAGATGCAGCGATGAGAAAACCTTTGCATCCACCTGTGGAGTTTGCTGATACCATTTGCATGAGTCTGCCCTCCCAAAATGGGCAAAACCCTACCAGGGCTGTAGCAGCAGTTTTCAGAGAGAAGAAGTTGTTGCATAAGTGTCTTAGTAAAAGATTCAAGATGACAACTGCATTTCTTCTTTTTAGTAACATATCTTCATGTTAAAACTACAGAAACAGAAGCGAAGACGTATATCAAAAAATATTCATCCAGCTTGATTTAAAGTTGACTTATTCATTTGGTTTCATTGATTCATCCTGGCCTAATTATTTTTAATATAGTGCCAGCAAATAACATTTTCTGTGAAACAACTGCTTCTGGAGTTCTTACTAGCTAGCAAATTCAGCAGAAAATATGTGTGCCAGAACTGTGCTGAGAATCTGTGTATGCCACAGCATGTCCATCTGCTGTATACAATACGTGCCAGTTTTTTCAGTATGTGCTGGAAAGGCAAGGATGGAGTGTAGGGAAGCAGAAGAATTAAATTTAGAATATAAATAAGACATATCATACATGATTACCACACCCCTTCCTTTAGGTTNTCTTTTTTTTTTTTTTTTTTTTTTTTTTTAATTTTAATGCATCTTTTAACATTACTCTGTTAAGGTCATTGGTTATATGTCATTTTCTAAGCATAAGACATAAATGATAACTTTGCACTAAAATGAGTTATTCATACCATTCATGATAGTACTAAGCTTTCAAAATTCCAGAAATAAGCAGGATTAGAGCTGCCAGTTTCTGCTATGTATTCCTGCTTCTGTGGTCACAATTTCTGGCACGTTTCAAAAACACAAATCTGTTTTTTGAAATTTTGCTATTACATGGAAAATAGGACAACTTAAATCAATCATTTAGTATGAGCCAGGCTCTGTAAAATCCATATAATGATGAATTTCTTTGCATCTGTGTGGTCCCACTGAGGATAGCTACTGCTGTATATAACACCCAAATCTGTGTGGAGGTCAAAGAAGAGATGGTGGGACTGTCTAGAAAAGGGCAATCTTACCAACCAAGCAACCAACCAGCCAACAGCAACCTATTTTTTACGCAGACAAAGCCTGCACAGATGACACCCCAATATCTGTTTGCTGCTATGCAGCTGTGCAGTTGAAATTTATATGATTACTAAGATGTGAATTTTTGTTTCGTCCATCTGGGAAGTTCTTCAATTAGGACACAATCTCTAGACATACTCAGACAGGAAATTACACCTCTCAGAAATTGTGTAGAAAATTGATAATGCTAAATCCCAGGAAAGGGATGCAATCACTTTGAAACTCTTGTCAGAAAAGCAATACAGAGCTCAGCCATACCACTTAGGCACAACCTGGTGTTGTGAAACTAAAGTGTGTCAGAAGCAGCAAAGGAGGGTATTTGTGAGATGGCTAGTTCACTTTTAAGTGGCAAGTGACCTCCCATCTTCACTGGAGGTGAGTAAAGATAGCCAGAGAAGGCAAAGAGCTCTTGCTTCTCTTGCTCTCCCCCCCGCCTTTTTTTTTTTTTTTTTTTTTTTTTTTTTTTTTTTTTTTTT
>VWZW01004026.1:2520752-2593138 GCA_013397115.1 Edolisoma coerulescens
TTGTTCATTTCAGGGTTTCACCTTGGCAGGTTAGAGAAAGCAGTATATTTCAGTATGCTTCTCAGAGAGGCTACATTAATTTGTCATTTGTATTACAGTAGGAAACAACCTTGATGCAGTCTGGTAGTACAGCTGGTTTCAGGGACTTCCATCACTTATGCAAATTTTTGTGCAGGAAATGAAAGACAAATTGGTTTGGTCAGTGGTTTTCATTGCAGTGTCTGTGTTTTATGCTGACAACAGCCAGATGCAAGCAGAGATGTAACTTTTTCAGAGGTATATTGGACTTAAAATTGAGGCCCATATTCAATGTTCATTTAGTTCTCATGAAAAGAGTTCTGACTGATTGATTTCATTGTGAATTTCAGTCTAGAGGGCCTGAGTTAAAATAGAGTGATAGTTTTCCAGGATAGCTTTTCACTTTGTGTCGTCTTTGGAAGGCTAAGCATCTTTTTGTATAAATGTAGGCAATTTGTTTTAGAATATGAGTTTCATTTTATGATAACAAGTCCATAATAACATCAGTTGCACAGTTTAATAATTATTGCTTACATATTTAAACACACAATTTTTTGAAAAAACTATATTTTCTTTGTGTGTCTAAATAAAAACTCAATGAAGGCAAATCTGTAGTCATAGAAAGATTCCTTAAAGAAATGCAGATCATCGGCATTTCAGTTCATACTTGATTAAATTGCCATCCTTTGCACAGAAACACTTCTTGCAATGTAAACACTCTTTTTCTGTCTTTTGAAGGGGCATTTGTTCATAGTGTTTTTTCACTCTGCAAGAACTCACACTTTAGTGGAATACTTATTCTGTGGTCTCACCATATACCCTTAAAGAAAAGAGTCCCATGTTTTGATAGCTACTTTCATCCTCCCTCTTCCACAATTCTCTTTTTTATCTAAGCATATAATGTAGAGAGTTGCAAAGAAGTCAAAACCAAAATGATTTCAGTGAAAGGACCAGAGTCAATGGACTCAAAGTGAAACACAAGAGGTTTCCCCTGAACATCAGGAAACATTTTTTTACTGTGAGGGTGACTGAGCACTGGCAGTGTTGCTCAGATAATTTGGGAAGTGTCCCACCTTCGAGACATTAAGAGGTCATCTGATCATAGTCCAAAGTAACTGACTAGAAATGCTACTGTTTGAGCAGGAAGGTTGGATCAGACAAACTCCAGAGGTCTTTTCAAACCTCAACCCTTCTATGTTCCTGTAGTACTGAGTTTGCTTTTGAAAACTGCTTAACAATGCCTTCTGGAGCAGAAGAAAAATTTTTTAACTGTTTTTCTTTCCCTGATCCTAGTTAACAGTACTTAATGAAATATCTCTTAGCTGGAAAACAATCTAAAACACTGGCCCTGAGCAAACACATCAGCCTTTTAACTTTGCTGCAGAATTACTGAGTCCAGAAATTTCACAGCATTGTTTACATGAGTGTGGTGCTTAGTCAGACCTCATATGGAATACCAGCTACATGTTACAGAAGGAGAATTTATATATACTGTGCATTCAAGGCTTTTCAGGCTTACTGCTAAGTCCTGTCACTATAAATGCATTGACTTGGGAAAGGGGAGAAATGAGCTAAAAAATATGTGTCTATTTCTAATGCTCCTTCCAATCTTTAAAAAGCTTGTTTAAGTCTTACTTATTATTTAAGTCAGAAACTATACTCTGAGCTGGCTCCTGAAATCAGTCAATAAGTTTTTCTTTACTGTTCCACTATATCTTGTTTCTTTCTTTGCTTCAGCCATCCTGACATGTATCTTAGTCCTCATGGCATCGACCCTCAGCCTCTCTGCTGCTCTTGCTCTGATCCCAGAGCTCTCTCTAGTGTTTTTACCTTTCTAGCCTCCAGTATTGCCCCCATTCCCCTTCTTCTTGAAACTCCATAAAAAGTCCATTACCACTGCTAACATGACACTTTGTTCTGGCATAAAATACTCATTCTAAATTTACACAATCTTTCTCTTTCACTGGAAATAGAAAGTCTGAATATGTAATGTAGGAGGCTTTAGTTAAACACTAAGAATTTTAGTTAAACTCCTTGTTGCTATTTGCAGTATCTGTCACATACTTCTTTTACAACTCACAGTGGAACCAGTTACACATAAGTATACTGAACAGATATGAGAACTATGTCGATGAGGGAAAGCAACTTTTAAAGTCTTTCTCAGTTGAGAAAAATGTTTTATTTTCCAAATATGGTTTTTTAAAATGTTTTATAACTTGCAAATCAAAGGAACAGTTATAATGGCCATACTGAATATAATTAGCATTTCCCTTTTTTATTTGATATTTTTAATATGTCACTGGTTCTTGGTATCTCTGACTAAATAATGGAGCTAGCAATGTTTTGCTAACTGTCATACTTGTAGTGAAGATTAGGCAGTTATAAATGTCAGATAGAAATTGTAAACAAATATTTTTTCAGCTATGTGTATATTTGTGAGTGCAAATTACACACCCAATCTTTCTTTTAATATTTTATTTTTGCCTTACAATTTTCCATTTGGATTTTTGCATGTCTCAGATGTACTGAGTTATGTTTTCTTGGTAGAAAAGGTCATGGTCTCCAAATAGGATCCATAGTGATTTCAACACTAAGTACATGATTTCTGAGAACATTGGCATACATTTATCTTCAGCTATTTGACATACAATATGAAACCACTTGGCTGTAACCTTTTTCAAGCAACTTAAAGGCTAAAGTGTACTTGTTTCCCTGTTCTCTTTCCCAGCTGGCAAACTCTAATGAGGGTTGAAGCAAGCACAAAATGAATCTGTTCTCACAAGTCATTAACAAGGAATGAGACTAAAACAATGGTATTAATTCCTTGCAACAGCCTTTCTCTTGTGATCACAGATGCTTTTAGGAGACAGTAAAAAAGCATTTTCCAAAGCTCTGTGATTGCAAGTTTTTCTAGGCACAAGAGAAAAGCCTTGCAATGAGGCACAGAAATTCTGAAATTGGAAGCACTTTCTGACAGGATGACCTTCACAATCTAACAAAATATTTCAGCACATAGAGAGTCCAAGAATGAGCAGTGAAAATCATCAGGAGACACAAGGGATTATGCCCTTCTAAGGCAACATGACAGTCTGAATTTGTGGCTCATCAAACCAACAAGACTGGACACTCAGAGCGATGATGAAAACCATCAATAGACAGTGCAAGCTGTAGCAGGTCAAAACAACAGGACAATTTGAACTTCTGGTTTGGTAATACCTGTAAAACCTGCCCAGAAGACTCTGCCGTTGTGAGCAACAGGAATGGTTATATTTGGTCAGGATTTAGGAAAGGCGCAGACAGGAAATAGGGAAAGAGTATTGCTGCCTTTGGCCAAACACACACTTAGGCAAGCTCTGCTTTCTCTAATCAGAGATAATTAACTCACATTTTTTCTATTGCAGAATTAAGCTCTAAAAAAGTGTGAAAGGTCTAATAGGTCCTAGAAGATCACTAAAAGTGTGATCTTCCTACCTTCTTCCAACCCAAGCTGTTGGAGAATCTAATATTCTTGAAAAGCTACTGGCAACATTCTAATAAAAGTTGAACCAAGTCTTTGGTAATCAATACGGTCAAGCTGGACTACCATAAAAGTTTTCTCAGAAAAAATTTAAGAAAAATATAAGATTTAAAAATGAAGGATTTGATTTTAGAATATTTTGACTTTTCAGTAATAATCTTAAGAAGGAAAGAAACCCCCCTGCAGCTGAAAAATGAAAAGTTAGATATTCATCAGAGCCACTATTTAGCAACCTGCTATTAAAACACCATTTATCCAAGAGGTTTTTATCAACATTTTTAAATGTTTAATATCAACATATATTACTATTGTATTGTGATTTTGGTTATATTTATTAATGATTTATGAACTGAACTAAACTGAATGATAATCATGGATCCAGCTCTACTCACATCCATTATAATATCAGAAAGTCTTTAATTTTGCAGTAAAATGGACCCATAAATATTTTTAGACAGTCAGGACGGTGTTGTATGACTATTTAAAGATGGTACAGATAGGATAAAGTGAGATATCATATGAAAAAATGTGAGAGTAGATATTACCGTTATAGAATTTTTTCTCCATTCTGCCAAAAGTGAAATGTGATGAAGGATATTGCTGGAAAAGAGAGTGAATTTGAACATATTTGTGTTCTGCAAGGCCTTAGTGCACATGGTCAACTAGGATCCTAAAAATCTATGCTTTTGTCAAGTTTTGTGGTTATATCTCTTCTGTATTATCCTTTTCTGGATAATATATGTGATCCTTTTTGTCATTTGCAATAAAATAAATCCATCATGTTGTTTCTAGAAATCAGTAAAGCCAGTCTTCACTCAAGGCTGCAACTCTGGGTGAGACCATTACTGATAACAGTCCTGTGAAGGATCGGGTAGAAATCCAAACAGATGTAAAGGTGCCAGGAAAGGTTGTGTGTGATAATATCGGTACAAGATACATTATCATGCATAGTGTACTAAGAGTAGATTGTATAATAGTAGCTCCAGTAGTTTTCTTTTGATACATGTCAAAATATACTGTTTGATTAGAGGTGGTTAATTTGAAAAGGTATAAACTGAATAAATTGAAAGATCATGTGCATTGATACAGAAGCCAGATGACATAATGTAAACAGATATATCTATACCATGCATCCTGTATCAAGTGCTGAGTCCACAGTGACTGAATACTTGTGGTTTTATGTCCTGAAAGACATTTACTGTGGAGAGTGGATACAAAATCATGGTCAAAAAACATCCTGCTGAAATAAATAGTGAGAAGCGGAATAAAATTACTGAGAACATACACCAAGAGATCTGCATGGTCACTTCCACTTTTCCTCTTTTTCTTGGAACATGTGATGCCTTACAAGCATAGTATAGATTAGAGAATGAAGATAGATCAGAGATACAGAAAGACATGGATACTGATTGATGGAGATATATGTAGCTGTTGTTAAAGTCTGTTTAAGTTTTTTTAGTCTCCCTTCAGAATGTATACTGTCATTTCACTTCTCTGCTAGTGTGAGTCAAAAAAAAAAAAATACAAAATAAAAAAATAATAGCAACACTAAACAGGAAAGAGAGAATCCACATGCAGTGTGGAAGCAGAAATAGATTAATGAAATGGGAAGTTTCAAGGAGACAACAGATGATAAATTTTTCTTAAAAAGGATACCATGTCTTGGGCAGGTGCAGAATATCTGTAAAAGGAGGTAGGAGCCATCTCAATTTTATCGACACAGAGTTATTTCATGTTATCAGCTGGCATGTGGTACAAAAAATACCAAAGACTATTTCCTAGGAAATATAAACAGGTTTGGGTTTTGTTTTTAATTCCTTGTTACAATGAGTACTTTGTCACAAATATGCTGTAGCTATAAATATTCTCCCTTTTTTTCATATTTTAAATGAGAAAAAAAAAATCCCACAAAGCCAAGAATTACTTAGAAAGGAAATAACACAACATTAATTTAGTTTGTATGAACCAAAGAAAAAACAAAACTGTAGTTTCTGAAGGATTGAATAGTTTTAAAATTAGGGAATGTTGAATGAGTTTTATTTCAAGAGTCAAATTTATTGCTGTAAGAATGCAGGATATTTGAGATAAACTAGTCCCAAAGGAATAAATCTGCAATCCAGAGAGAGCTGCAAGGAATAAAAGCTTCTGCATTGATTTACTAAACTATCTCTTTCCCTTTATCTTCAGGTCTTTTTTTTTTTTTTTTTAACCACAATGAATTAAAAATATAAATGAGAAATTTAGCTGCAGTGTGGAAATCAATAAGCTGTTCAAGAGGAGTCTGCAGGATTTGTTTCCTTGACCTCAGTGTTGCCTTTGGTAATCCATTTGAATAGGGTTTTTGTGTAATGGCAGGAGACAACTGGAAAGTGCTAAAAGAAATGCCACAATTTATTATATATATGAATTAAATAGACAATGCTTAATTTTGTAGTTCTTCTTTCAGAATGGTTTTCTGTTTGACTGAAAAACTGCAACTCTGCTTTTCACTGAGTGAAATCACTGAAGACTGTGACAAGACAAGCCTAATTTATTTTCTTTCTCTTCTCTTCCATCCACTCCCAACATCTTTTTTCCCTGTCTAATTTTAAATGCATTGATTATTCCCTATTAGGCTCAGTGAAGGCAGACTAACAACTGCTAACAGAATTCCATAAACAATGAATTAGCTTGTAGATTAAGCTCTCTTGCATTATTTTTTTTAAGCCTGAGATAAGACCTGCATGGGTCTCAGAGTGCTAAAACTAAATAAAAGCTATCCCTCATGCCTAGTGCCCAGAAAGAGGACTGAAATACACTTTTCTAGTGGTTTCAGGAGAATGCTGTTGTATTGGGTCTGATGAGATGGCATTTTTCTCCCCGCAGCAGCCCTCACAGTGCCGTGCTTTGCATTGGTAGCTGGAAGGTGTTGATGACACACTGTTTTTTTTGGCTACTGCTGAGCAGCACTGGCACAGCATCAGCGCTGTCTCTCAACGTTCCCCACACTCACCAGTAGGCTGGGGGTTGGGTGAGATTTTGTGAGGTGACATAGCCAGGACAGCAGACCCCAAATGATCAAAAGGTTATTCCAGACCATACAGTGGCTTCTCAGACATAAAATTTAAGAGAAAAGAGAAGGAAGGAAACACATTCATTATTTATGATGTTTTTCTTCCAGAGCAACCACTGTGTGCGCTGAAACCTTGCTTCCCGGCAAGTGGTTGGACACCGTGTGCTGATGGAAAATAGAGAAAGAAATCTTTGGTTTTCCTTTGCTCCCATGTGCATGAGTTTTGTTTTTTCTTTATTTAATCACCTTGATCCATGAGGAGTTTTTTCCATGTTATTTTCTCCCTGTCCTGCTGAAGAGGGCTGTGATAGAACAGCTTTGTGGACACCTAGCATCCAGCCAAACAACTGCTTGAAGATCAAACACTTTCTTAAACGGCCAGAATGTTATAATATGGTAAAATATTCCAGGAGTGGGGTGTCCTGACCTTTATCTGTGGAAAAAGCAGTGTAAGCTGACAGACTTATCTGCAATGAGCCTGTGCCTGTTTTATCACAGTCACAGGAGCAGAGTCTACTTCATGTTCAAAAGACTGCCAGTCCAGCTGCTTGCTCAGAGCATGGCCATCTATGAGGTCAGGCCAGGTTGCTCAGAGCTTTGCTCAGCCAGAATTTGAAAGCCTCAAAGGGCAGAGAACACAGCCTCTCTGGGTAGCCAACTTCACTACATCACTGTCTTCATGGGGAAACAACTTCCTTGCTGCAATTTATGTCCATTGTCTCATTACCCTGCCAAGAATGGGTGTGAAGAGTCTGTCTTTGTCTTGCCAACAACCTAATTGACTGGGAAGGTGAAGTTAGGTCCCCCAAAGTTCTCTAGGATGAGCCAATTCTGGTCCTTCAGCCCCTTCCCCCAGGGCAAATGCTCATCTCTGAGCATCCCATGTGCCCTCTGTTGAAGTTACGTCAGCTTGCTAATACATTTCTCATCCTGGGGTAGAGGGAAATATTTCTATAACAGTTCAAAGATAGAGAGTGGCCCTGGCAGGACTTACAAATATATGTATTCATTTTAGAATATATATATATTTTAAAAATCTTTCATATATTCCCTTCTTATATCTTTCAGAATTTGATCCTTTGGGAGATACTATAACTAGAACGTTACAACTTATTCTCAAGAGACTTGCAGTGAGATTTTATTTTATTAAAGGTATTTTTGTAGATAACAAACATATTCATTTAGCCTTCCTAACTTACCTAAAAAAAAAAAAAAAAGAAAAATTGTTTTTCCTTCCTGCTGTTCTTCCTTTTTCTTTCTTTAAGAATGTCTTTCGATTCAGAACTGTTGCTTGGTATCTCCTACATAAAGCCAAGCATTACAAGAAATTTGAGCAGCAGCCTCTAAAAGTCATTGAATTGTAAACAATAAAGTACGTTGACAATTAAATGAAGTATTTATCTATATTTTAACAAACTGTTCTGACGCTACAAGTATGTTTAAATACTGTTGCACACTAGTTTGCAAAGATATTGGAGTTGATCTTGAACAAATTGTGACTCAACCAACTCACTTATCAATGAAAGACCAATGTGATATTGAAGACTATTCAAGACTGACAGAATCAGGGATTTTTTCTACTTTAAGCTTTCTTCTGAATTCTTATTTTAACAGGGTTACTGCTGTCATTAATAGCAGACAAAAACAAAATGTCAAAGTAGTCACATAATATATATATCATTTAATAGACATTTCCTAGTTTTGTAGAAATCCTGGTAAAATGGCATTGGTTTGAAAAATTGCAACTCTGCTTTTAAATAAATAAATTCCAATTATAATTTTGGTTACTAAAGGCATAATAAGCAAGCTTGGACTGCTTATTTAGGAGCATCTTGGTTACCCCTAGCAAACACTCTGTCATGATATGAAGAAACAAACTTAAAGCATCCTATATTCAGTCATATTCCACCTCTTTTCATCAAAATTACTGAAAAATTAGCATCTGTATTATTATGGAACAAAATACCTGTAAAGCTGCTTCTGGAAAATTTAACTCAGAAAAAGCTTAAGAGTAAATATAATTTTGATAACAAACATTAATGGAATTTTTTAATGATCATAAACTTTTACTTACATTAGTTTTCTCCAAAGCAGGACAGTAATCAAAATAGTTGCTAAAAATAATGTAATAAACCATGAATAATGCAATGAGAAGCAGAGTTGGAAGTCATAGTTATGTAGAGGAGTATACCCATTATAACCTTAGTCCTTGCATGACATCAGCTAGAACTTGAATTGGGATGGGTATGTTGAACAATTCTCAGAAGATGAAATTGATATTTTGATCTAAACAAGCAGAATGTGGCCTGTGTAGTTCTTTGGTCTTGGGACATTAAATAATGGAACACCACCAGAAGAACGCCATAATATATGGGAAAAAAAATTCTAAGAAAATGTTGGAGCTTCTAAAGAAAACAGTTAAATCACAGGGGAAGCCTTCAGAGAACCCCTGAACAAGATATTTGCATTAAAAAAGTAATCTAGGAATACTTACTAGAAGAAGAAAATCCACAGTCAACATCTAAGCATTTCTGTGGATAAAATGACAGGTTGAAAAAAAAAAACAGGTTTAAAAATTTATATTTGATGTACTATTTAGAACCTGAAAGATAGAAATTAATTTTAAAAGAGCCTAGTATTTTTTAAAATAAATTATTTCATTGGACTTTAGTGTGGGCAAAAGTACATGAAGACTGGCTGTACAAAGGCTTCTGAAATCTCAAAAGTCCAAGCAAATTTTAATTCATTGCTTCCTCTCCAGTGAAGTGAATTTCTCTCAAGATCCCTGGAAATCTATTTAGCACATTGAAGAAATGCCCTCTTAGGATGTTGCTGCATGACAAGGGACGTGCTGAGGGACATGATTGTCTTGCTCACTGACATATGAAGCAATAGATTAGAAAAATATCAAATACCCACCAAAAAAATAGAATAAATGAGCACTGGAAGAAATTAATAAATGTGAACTTTTCATTCCATCACATATTGCTAACATATCAACAGCATTGATGCCTCTGGATTTTTAATTTTGATGTGTCAATGCAGATCATACTGTTTCTGGAGAAGGGCAAATTTATCAAATATGAATACTTCTATGAAAACTGTGAGTTAATCAAAAATCACAAAGAAAAACTCCAGAAATGGAGCACAAAATATTCTTTCAGTATTCAGAGGGACACTAGGAAAAGCAGTATCATGATACCATGCTATAAACTGATATCACGTCGCTGACAAATGTATTTGTCTAGGTGATGCTTTTTCTTATTAATAATCAGGGAGTACAATAGCTTGTGTTGAACAGATTAAAAAAATCATTAATCAAAAAAGTCTCACAATAAAACACATTCAGTAAATATTTCAGTTCCTTTTTATTTTCCCTCTTCTTTCCTTTTTGCTTTGTTGTGAATTTTTGGTTTATTTTTTTGTTTTAAATGGCAACATGAAGCAAGATACTCAGTGTACCATTGCCACTTTAAACCTGCCAAATAATTATCTACAAGAAATCCCTGCACCATGATAGATATTAAATGATTAGATAGATAGATAGATGAAAGATAGATTTTGTATGAAAAAAAAGCCTCTGTGAATTCTCGCACACAGATATTCTCACAGATATTCTCTATTTGTTCCAGTTATAGTATAGCTACTTTGTAAATGAGGTTTGTTTGAAAAGGTTAAATAAAAAAGGAACTTATTTTCATTAATAGGATACACTGAGTCTGAATGCCACTTAAGGCTTTAAAAATGATGTTAATTGATAGTAACAGGTATTTGGACATGAAAGATATTTTTTTATTCCATTTTTCTTCTGTACTCTGGTTTTATACTTAAGCCAAATGAAAAAGATTTTCTTCTCAAAAATGTTTTCTTACTAGTTCTGCTTCTGAAAAAATTTGCTCTTTTTCTAACATTGAAAATTACCATTTCTAACTAAGTGTTCAAAAAATAGCGTAATCTCAAAAAGTATATAAAGCTGCTTCTTCTCTCTGATTACTGAACTCTTACATCTATCATTAATAGAAAAACAACTGAAAGAGAAAACATCCAGCCCTCAGTACTGATTTTACACTGCAAAACCTCTGTAAGCACTTATGGCAGCCCCATTATCACAAAGTTATTTCATCATGATTAATTTTACTACAAAGATTAGCAAATTTATTAAAAATTATTAAACAATGTCTTTACAATGTCAACCAGTAAGTTTTAAATACAATCAGACATCATTTTAGTAAATAAATCTGTAATAGATTTCTGGAAGTAAAATCCTTACCCTGCTACAAATATTTTAGCTTTCAAACGATGCATTCTTACAGAATATGAATAAATTTCAGCTGTTAAGAACTAAGTATGTGCACCTGAAGAGTTCATACGTATATTTTATTCCATGGCAACTCTGGACATACATGAAAAAAAAAAACCCACCTTAATCTTCCTTTCTGTGTTCCCTGTGCACTAATTGTGCTGCATATATATAATGGAGACTAAGGTGGATGGATGGCTTTCACATAGGAACACTTTACACACAGAACTTACATTCCCCCTCCTCCCATTTCATACCATAATTTCAACTGTGATGAGATAATTCTCTTTTAGCCTTCCCTAGCTGTATTTTCATTGGGGTTTTTGATCATTTTAATTATATTTTATGTCTTTCCTAGAGTTGGAAAATTTTTAATCTTTTTCAAGGATCGAATACAAAGCTATGAAGAAAATACTGTGCCTACTAACTAAAATGTTAGTACCTTTTTACCTAACATTCTCTAAAACAAAGTCAGCAAGATATTGGGAACTTTGTTCAGTGGAAATGTCATTCAAGACACAATATTGTGAACAAATTTATTTCATCACAAGGCAAGCCGTGCAGATCATCAAAAATCATGCATTATTTCTCTGGTCCTTTAGTCTGTATTTAAAGATATGATTTTCTGGTAAATCTTACTAGCAGAAGAAGGCCTAATAAGTAGTAGGGGAATCTTAACTATCTACATTCACATGTCAAATTAGCCTGAAAACAGTCTTTTTGATGGTTTCATTCAATTTATCTAATAAGCTGTTGTTTCTGTGATGTGGGTGATGGAAGTACTGCTGTTTCACTTGCCTGATGGATCAAGATTTGGTGGAGAGACCCTGATCTACAAGACAATGTGGCTTCACATACAGCATCTCTGCCTGTTTTACTTACTGATGTTTGAGAAAAAAAACCTCATCTGCTTGAAAACTAATTCGCATTGCTCATGATACTGGAGATCTTGTAATAAACAAGCTGTCATTTGAATGCAGAAACCCTTCTCATTAAAATCTACCATCTCTTCTCTCTCTTTATCTTGACCCAAGACCCAGAATGAATCATAATGCTTCAATTGTTGTGGCTAAAATTCCTCTAATTAAAAAAAAAGTGGTGTAAGACACTTGTACAATACACCGGCATAAAAAGAATATATTTTTGTGTTTAGGTGACACAGTATTTAAAGTGGAAGGGTTAATACAAATATAAAAAAAGAAAATCTGTAAGTGGGAAATGATTAGCTGTTTCCTTGTGACCCTTCTTATTAGGAAACTCTTCCATGCTGTTAAGACTGAAAGAAAAAAACCAAAAACAAAGATCAAAACCTAAACAAATCCACCCTCCCAATTTATTTTTGAGTCAGTTCATAAATGCTAGCTGGCAGCTTCTGCTGAAAAATGAGTGAATACTCTTTGTCTGTACTCTATTTTTCTATAAAAGCTTGATACCTGTGCAATCATCTGAAGACTTAACCACCTGGAGGCACCTACAAAATTTGTGAGTTTATTTATTCCAGTGTAAAAGTTCACTTGAAACTTAAAAGTTCTGCTCCTGCCTTTGGCACCTGGCAGCTTGAAATCTCTCTCATCTCTAAACCCCACTGAGAACTGTAAAGCAGGAATTCCTCAAACTACCTCACTTGAAGGAATCAATCCAGCAAGTGTCACAAGGTGACACATACCTTATGTATTGTGGTCACACTCCAGAGACTGCCAACTCACCTCTGAAAGATCAAAGAGAAATGTGTTTATATGGGGTCCTGAAATACTCAGATGTAAACCTTGGCTTTAAACCTTGCACATAGGTGATTTTCTCCACTTATGAAAGCAAGCCTCCTGTGAGGAAAATTAGCACCACGAAACAGCTTTTGTTAAAATGGTATTTCATATAATATTCCATACATAATTTCCAATAATTTATAAGAATATGTATTAAATGTTCACTCTGCCAGGACATATATTCTGTTATTTTTGCTAAGGCCATAGGAACTGTAACCCCAGGTAGAATTCTAATTTCCTAAACCACTCTGAAATACTGAATTCCAGCATTTGCTAGAGAAAAGGAATAATGAAATGAAGGAAAATGCTGCTTAGTTTGATTCAACATCCTTTAGCTCCATTACATAGGAGCCTTCAATGTGCTTTAACCTGAAAAATGCTTCATAATAGAGTAAAAATGTTGTCAGGTGTAACTACCATTCTTGGATAGGAACAAACGAGGCAGTAACTGTTTCGAGGTACAGTGAAAATGGACTCATTCAGAGAAGAGAACACTTTGGATAAAAAATCACCCAAAGTGTGGCTTTAGAAATTCCAACCAACACTTAAGAAATCGCAAATAAATAAGGGCTCTTATTGATTATTTACTCAAACTGTTCAATTCCACTAAGTGGTATCAAAATTGCTAGGTTTCTTTTTTTGGATTTGGGAAAAAATAATCCCTTCATGCTCTGAACTGCAGCTGAGAAGATTCCTCTGTGCAGCAGGGATAGAAGCATAGGCTCTATGTGATGAGTTCAACTCAATTACACTATAACTGAGTGAAGTCTGCAATGCGGACAAGACCTGTGTGGGGTATTGAGCAGTTCAAGGACTGAACCATCCAATTTACTGAAGATAATGAAATGTGTCATAATCATTCCCACTGCAAATGCTCATGTGGAGAGGATTTTTCATTGATGACAAACATATGGACTGACAAAGGGAGCAGGTGTGAAATTGACTTAGTTAAAGCAGAGCCTCAAATCTAGGCTAACTTCCCTTTGATATGTCAAACTAGTCTCAGTTCTGCCCTAAAAAATCACACAGTGCTTAGGATCACTAATAGTCATCACAATAATACTTAACACTTGCATAGGAGTTTATGTTTTCAAAGTATGTACAAATTTGCATTTCTGTCTTACTTGTGTGTGGTCTTGGAATTGATGCTCAAGATGAGCATTGAAACTACACACTTTTCGCAGTGACAGGGCTTCAGTTATTTATCATTTTCCAAAATGAAAGAAGGGTGAGGAGAGGGTAAGAAGGAAAGATTGGTTTCAGATGGGAGCTGACAGTCCTTCCTGTTGTCTATCAGCTAAGCTTCATCAAGAGGAGAAATATCTGGAGAAATTAATCTTTTCCTTTTATAAGTGTATGAGATAGGGATATGGGGTCCTAACTCATCCTCTTCCTAATCCTACCTCATCCATCCCCACAGAGGAGGAGGATAGATAGGGTGGTAAAGAGAGGTGGCACAATGCTAGTAACAGAGTTGAACAAGGAACAGAGGACGACTTGAATATCAAATATAGAAAAAAAATCTCAAACAGGCTAAAAAGAGGACAGACGAGAAAACTCAGACATTCAAGAACTATGAGGAAAATTAGTTTTGCAGTGGCACAAAGAAACTAGTATGTGGTTTTTCTACTCCTTGCTATGAGACACAGATATCATACTGAGAATAAAAGAGGGAGAAATAAGGGGAATAGGGTTTGTTGCTCTTACTGAGCTAGAGAAACAGACAGTAGGAAGAAATGCTTGTTAATGGAAACCATCCAACAGTGGCAGATATTAATCCACCCTATGAGATGATACCCTGCCTCATGTTCCTGTAAAATGAAACCTGGCGTAGACAGTGTAACACACAGGATCTCTTCCATGTTTCCAAATTTTTGGTGTCAAATTAAATTGCATATTTTTAATTGATAAACAAAAAGAAGCATAAGAGGGAACATGGGGAAAAAAAGAGGGAGGAGGGTATACATTGTGTAAAGTTAAAAAAAATTAAAATAGCATAGGATAACATAGATAAAAGGATAAAAGAATAATAATAGGCAAGAGAATGGGTACCACGAATTTAAAAATTAATCTCAAGACAAGCAGAATTATAGAAAAAAATAAAAATCTGCAATAGGAAAGACATGGGAAAGTTAGAATCTAAAATTAAAAAGCATTCATCTTGATCTCTTATTGACAAACATTCAGAAAAAAAGGGTAAGAAAGTGAGAAAATAGGACATGGCATACAATCAATAATATTAGACTATTATTATTTTTATCTACTTCATCAATATTATAGTATATTTATTTTCAATACAGACTTCGGAAAAGGTTTCCACCCTATAATTTTTTTTTTTTTTACAGGGAATAAAACTGATTTTTATTTTTAACAGTTTTAGTCTCATAGAATCATATTTGACTGGGTCTGAATAAAGGAGAGTACTATGGAAGCCTCACACTTACAAATAGCGCCCTTTTCTACCAAAGAAGCTCCTAAACACTTCTATAAAAAGTAAGAGACCATATTTTACACAGGAATGTAATAAAATATGTGACAAAAATGTTAATACCCAATCAGTTCTGATTTTTATTTGTTACTGATTTTTCACTGTGAAAACTCAAATCTGAATTATATTCACTGAGGTATATAGGTGCAGAACAAATAAGTAGAATCAAAGTGAAATGATAGAGGATATAAATGCACCTATCTGTGACAGTACATCTTAGGTTGCTCTGATGAAGCCATTTCTACATTTCTAAAGTGGTTTATGCAGAAAGATGATGAGAGATATCTGGAGGAAATTTATCAATATTCTTTTCTTACGCCTGCTCTGCAGCAAAATATTTCTAGTTCAACATATACTACTCTGTATAGGGGATGTTTTAATACTTGAATATATTATGCCCTGAGGAAAGGTGGGGTATTCACTTCAAGCTTTGTGATTGAGGCAACCAGTTTGAACGTGATAACTCCTTTTGAAATGACCAACAAACACATGTGCTGGCTTGCACGGTTCTTTTTTTCGTCTTGCACTGTTTTCGGCTAGGATAGAGTTACATTTATTCATAGTAGCTTGTAAAGGGGTATGTTTTGGATCTGTGCTGAAAATGTCATTGGTAACACACCGATACTGTAGTTGCAGCTGGGCATAGCTTACAGTGTCAAGGCCTTTTCTGTGACTCACCCCACCCCACCAGTGAGTGGGCGGAGGGTGCACAAGGAGTTGTGAGGTGACACAGCCACTACAGCTGACCCCAAATGACCAAAGGGACATTCTGCACCATTTGGCATCATGCTCAGCAGTCACACTAGGGAGGAGGCTGGCGGTGGGTGGCTCTGCTTGGGGAATGGTGGGATATCAGTCACGTGGTGGTGGTGAGCAATGGTTTTCATTGCCATCACTTGTC
This sequence comes from Edolisoma coerulescens, assembly GCA_013397115.1. NCBI lineage: Eukaryota > Metazoa > Chordata > Aves > Passeriformes > Campephagidae > Edolisoma > Edolisoma coerulescens. Next base: position 2,536,792 of record VWZW01004026.1, read on the forward strand.
TTTATTGGGTCTTATAGTTCTCTATTTTTTTCATTTTTCATCATGGTTTTATATTATTAGTAGTATTACTGAAATTTCTTTTTTATTATTAAACTGTCTTTAGTGAGTTTTCTGACTTACAGCCACGAGGCCTACTCCACTAAGAGATGACTGACTAGCAGACAGCCTTGTTTTAAACACAAACAACATGATTGTAGTTGCATCAGACAGCAGCAACACAAAGGGCTGATAGGTGTTACCCTTTATTCAGGAGAGAGAACCCCATCTGCAAGGACCGTGGGGGCTACCAATACTGCAGCCAACTGTACCTCCAGTGGCTGAGCCACTGAACTCATCTGAGTTTTCCACACAGGAGTATTTGCACAGTTGTCTTTGAAGTGACCCCCTAGAAATGTCCCCCGAGGAAGGTTAGATTGAATTGAAACGCTGTTTTAGCTCCCACCTTGCCTGAGGAGGCCGTACTGCTCAGGCACAGAGCATTACCGTGTCTGCCTTTGATCCCTTTTGCACACCACTTTCCCTGCATGATGTGCTCCTCTGCTGTTCTCATTGTCATGGTTCTTTGAGAGAATTAGGTATTACACTGACCTTTCATGCGTTTTTGTAAACTCCTATGGGCAGAAAAATCCCCTTCTGCCTGTACTGCGTGGGTGGAACCTGTGTAACAACTGCATAACATATTGCAAGTGAACAAAGTACCAAATGCCTCAGGTCTTTGACATAGAATACAACTGATAAATATTAATAAAGCAAAGAGATAATCATCTCTTTACATGTCAGACACACACACAAAAATAATAACAAACAAGTGAAATCCTTCAGTCAGTTTGATAGCTTTCAGACATTTAAAAACGCTTCATGAATTGTCATGCAGTGAAATTTAGTCTGTCTTGAACTTATAAATCAAGCAATCTTTGTCAGAAACGTTTCACAGTGTCCACATTTAGTACAGGTTATTTTACAAAATATTAGAAGCAGTTTAAGCAAATGATGATCTAAAAAATAATTATGTTTCCTATATGACAATTAAATGAATGTAACTAAACCATGTGAACAATTTTTTCTTGTTTTTCAAACAAGATAAAAACAAACGACAAGAAAAGCCAGTTTTGGCCTGACTCCTTAAAGTTTTCTCAGGTGGTAGAAGCAAAGTCTCTTAAGTATCTCATTCTGTATCCATCTTTGTTTAAAGACAGACATTAATTACTGGAAAAGTACAATTATAGGCGACATAGTTGAGATCATATCTTGAGTCCAGGGCAACCTGCAAAAGACAAACCATGTGCTTTTTCAGTGCATTGTTCTTCTTCCTCTTCTCTAAGTTACTCGGCATGATACTCATGAGAAGATGATCCCAGACTTCATTCCTAATAACTGACTTAAAATCATGCACTATTCACAAGAACGCTGAATATCTTCACTTATTTTACCACAGTAGCAGGTCTTTTGAGTTGTATTTCTCCTAAAATCTTAAATGTATGTGAGAGACAGAGCAGGAGTGGGGGAAGGGAGGTGGGTTGGAGAAGGAAAGAAGTGTTTAAAAGTCAGTTTGACAGAGGGAATAATGAGGTCATATGAAAATGCAAGTGCTCTTATGTATCCCTGTGTCTTCATACGACATTCAAAATAGTGCTTCTGAGCATAATATTTCAAAATAAAAACGTAATAAAGAAGAAAACAACAACATAATAAAGAATCAAGGACCTTGAAATACTGAGTTAACCCAACCACAGAAAAATCAAATCAATTGAAAGCCTTGAGGTAACTTGCATCTCTAATACACTGTATGTGCAAGAAAATGCTCTGTCTCTGGAGTTTCTTTCCCCTCTGGAATGATTCTGCTATTGTGATTTATTTGTTTTTTCTAATATTTCTCTAGGCAATGATATCAGTGGTATATTTTTTTTTCTCAGATAAGTGAATTCATTTCAGATTTTACCCCCAGAGAACTTTGAGGAATCCCATAAATACATCAAAAAAGGCTGCACTAAGAAATCCAATGCTGTTTAAAAAAAAAAAAAAAAATCCAGGACAGATTTCAGTTATGTAAATTAGAAAAGTCCAGTTTATATCAAGTGCATTGGCCAAGTTCTGCTTTCTTTCTGCCTTTTTTTTTTCTCCTGTTAAGACCATTCTTTTTTTCTGTTCAGCTATGAATTAATCCTAGTACAGTTTTCCAAGATTTTCATTTTTAGCCTTCTGTAATGTCTTATGGAGAAAAGTAGTAACATTGGAGGAAGAAATGGGAAATAGGAAACACTCTTCCTACAAACCCAACACCATTTTATTTGTTTAAAAACTGTACTTGAATCTCTACTGTTAGCAGATGAACAATGAAATTTTTTTTGAGGCTAGGAAATTTTTTGAGGCCATCTCAGGAGAAAAAGACAACTCAGAATTTCTATACTAACAAAAATTGCTGATGGTCATTGTACCAGAGTCTTCAAGAGTGCTAAAACATGCAGTTATGTCAGACGAGGATCTCCTTCATAATAAGTAGACAGAATCCTCTGCAGCAGCTAAAGGGACTCATGAAAGGTGTGGACACATCTATCTAATCAAGAGATTTAATCTTTAAATTCAGTTTAACTTTCTTATAAAAACCTAATAACTATGTTCCCTAAACAAAGCTCAAACCTGAAAGGGTTTGGGGGTGGTTTTTTTTGTTTGTTTGTTTGTTTTTTGGTGTTTTTAAAATATTTTTTTCTCCTGACAGGCTATGCTAAAGTATCAATCAATGATATTTTTTTCCCACATACAAAATTTGGTACTCTCAACCAGTTAAGAATTGCCTTTTTTCTGAGAAAAGGTCTAAAATTGTTAACATGGTTTGCTTCCAATTGTATGAACCACATAAGGACACCTGTAAGGTCTAAGACAGAGCTTTTTGGAATCAATGGAAAAATTCCAATTTTTTTCAGTTTTGTGTCATGCCCGAAGATAGGGTGGACCACTGAGAAGACAGTCTCATAATTTCTATCCTCTTGTACAATTGAAAATTTATTGAACCATTAGTTCCCTAATGTCCCTAATCTGGAAACAGATATTTTGTGTCTCAATAAATCTCCCTAATCTTAAGAGCAGGCTTAATCTAGATAAGGACAATTCTATTAAAAAAAGCGGATGTGCCTGATTTAAAGTTTGTCTTTACCGGAAATAGATTGTGAAAAGAATGAGCAGGTTTTCATTCATATTTCGTAGTACAATAGTAATCCGCTATTGCATTTGCTAATTGAATACATACCTGAAATCTTTCTGCTTTAAAGTGTTCAGCAGATCACTTTACTTTTGAGTTCTAATAACTATTTTATGGATCAGACATTCAGCAACAATGCTACAAAAACTTTGACATCTCTTTCTGAGCTCAGGCACTTTTCATGGGAGCTGACTTTCTGCAGTTCAACTGGTGATCCATAAAGTAAGCAATTTTCCTGTCAGTTTCCCTTCCAGATCTGATAAGAGTCAAAATAATGAAAACATGGAATCATAGACAACTGACACTAACTAACAACTTACATAAATAAATTGTAATTTTTCTTTTTCAGTCTAGGTTTATTTTATATATTTCTCTTTATCATATAGCTTAGAAATAAAACTAGAAAATAAACTTTTCTATCAGTGAACAGTGTTCTAAGTACAAATAATGAGAACTAGATCATGTCAAGTGATCAAGAGTGATGGCCTCAGAAATTAGGAAACACATTGAAAAGCCTGTTAGGTGTGCTGTTTTCTCTACTACTCACAAACATACCTCCCCGAAGCACACTCAGAGTTTTGCAAGGGCCTTTGCCATCCTGAGAAAAAAGGTAAGCTTATGTCATGTTGTTGCCAAAGTATTTGCTCAGCAGTGAAAGAATTCATTGAAGTTGTGTCTATTTTACAGTGGCCTGTGTTGGAGTGAATATTATCCCTGTAGGCTGCTCTGACTCCATACATCAAACAGTTACAAGGGCCACAGAGTGCAATAGCTTCTCCTCTGGACTGCGAAGTAGTGTTAGAGGAGTACAAGATGGCATCAGAGTGGTGAGTTTTCTTGGCATCCTCCCTGCTGCTGAGACTCATATCAAAGCCTCCCACAACAGTATGGGTGAGAAGGGTGAAATCAGAGACAGAGGTATTCACTCTGATTCTCAACTTACTTTCGTCTCCTTATAACACACTATGGCTCTGAAAAGCTACCCACAAAGCTAACACTTGTGTCAAGACGTACAAAGAACTATTCCTGTCTTTTCCTTATCTCAGGCAGAGGAGTCTGTCTCAGGGTCAGGGGCTTTGTGTGCCAGAAATATTCTTGGGCTGAGCAGCCTTAAAGATTTTCACTTCCAGAGGGAGGATAACACACAATCAACCAGCAGCAGCCAGATTACACTGCAGATTATTGATACAAGGTGCTACAACTGAGACCTGAATATTTGTGGTTAAAAAACCCATAGATTTATCTTGAGTGTCTAGGAGAGGAAGCACGCCACAAAATGTGAAAAAAAATTGATTACCCAGAAATTATTTGTTTTTCAATCAGTTTGTGTTGAAACAACACTTTCATGATTCTTGATGTAGATTTTATACTGCTAATATTTTCTGTAAATAACTGTGATTTAATAATTATTTAATTAACATGTGATTAGCGATGTTCAGTGCAATACTCCCAGACCTCATGATTTCATGTAAAGGATATGTAGTACTTATAAGGGCTTTTTCTAATATTAACATTATGTAGGCTAACTGATCAAAATGTCTGATAGGGTCAGATTTTTACTAGTGATCTAATATGAAGTCTGAAAGAGGATGCTTGAAGTTTTCTTAATATGTCTTTGGTGTCAGGAAGCTTGATCTAATTATAAAGGGTCTCTGGAAATTTTACTACTAATTGCTGGAAAATTGAAAAACTCCATGCATAACCATGGAAAGCAAAGTTAACTTAAAAATTTTCTATAGTTTTTCATTGTCTTGTCATAAAGATGATTAATATTTGGAAATTCACAAAAAAACTATGGGGCCAATGCCATTTCATATTTTCATTGATATAGGATGATGAGATATATTGATAAGACAAAGATGGAAAATATCAGTACAAGGAGCCTGAAAAAAATCATATAGAAGGACTTAAAAGACATTGATAAATGAACCACATGAAAAACGATGGGAAAAGATCAAATAGTCTAAAGTGCAAGATCATGGAACTTGGATAATAGTTAGCTTCTATAAACTGAAAGAAAATAACAGATAGGAAGAAAACCCTGACTTAATTACATTACTATTGAAGATGCAGTCAGGTTGGAGGGGGTTTAGAAAAGGAACACAAAGACGACTGAAGAGCCACAAAGATGATCCAAGGATTAGGATGCCTGCCCTTTAGAGGAAAGGCTCAGAGAACTATGTTTGATCAGGCTTGAGAAAAGAAGGCTTAGAAGATATCTTATCATCATGTTCCAGTATTTAAAGGGTGGCTACAAAGAAGATGGAGGTCCTCTTTTTACAAGGAGTCACATGGAAAAGACAAGGGGTATTGTGTACAAGTTAATCCTGTGAAGTTTCCAACTGGACACAAAAGGAACATTTTTTACAATGATAACAATCAGCCGTTGGAATAATCTCCCCAGGGAAATGGTGGATTCCCCAACCTTGGATAATTTTACGATTCATGTGGACATGTTACTGGGACAGTTTGTCTAGACCATGCTTTTGCCAAGAAAGGTTGAACCAGGTGATCCTTCCAACCCCTTTTGATTCTATGATTCTAAGAATCAAAAAAGACTATGGAAAAGTAAGCATGCTCATACAAATTTTAAAATTAATAACAGAGCTAAAAGAATATTGGGAAAACATCTGTAGAAAAATGATATATGATGCTACACCAAGTAGGAAGGTAAACTCCTGGAATCTTTTCCAAATCTACTTTCTATTAGTCTAGTGAGCCTGATAAGATTCATTTAGAAATACTGCGTCCAATTTCTATAACTGAAATTTAGAAAACTAGAATTTTATCTCAGGAAAAAAGATCTTTTAATAAAGCTCTGCAATGACCTCTCATATGGAACACTTGTTCTATAGTAGAAGCTAAAGCTTGGCAAAACATAAACCAAGAAAGGATTTTGTTTCTCTTTGCAACAAAACAGGAGGTGGAAAAACACCACAGACATATTTAAATGAAGTTAAGTGTTGATTTTTAAAAATAACCTTTTAGCAAGAGGCTGAGAAGTAGCAGGCATCAAGGCAATGAGGTTGTGAAAGATTTACAATGACGGTATACAAAAACTGAGAAATTTCATAATGGATCTTGGTACTGGAAAGGGAAGGATGACACATTACGAGGATCCACAGAATCAAATTAATAGAGGTGGAAAATCAAGAGATCCCTGGATTTTCACATGCTGAAATGGAGTCCTTTGAACTTTGTTGTAAACTGTATTTGTAAGTAAACAGATGATAACATATTATCATATTCAGATTCTTATAATTTCTGTACTATAGGCAGGAACTGAGTTCCTTTTCTACAGTGAGAAAATCGAGCCCAGTGAAACCTTTCTCTTGAATGAACAGAAAAAGTTTTTCAGCAGTGAAAAGGTTTAAATTTTCTCTCAATCCAGATGTGGAAAAGCAATTTCTACTTTGGTGCTGCAATAATGTCTTGGCTGGTAGGGTAACAAGAAACATGGGCTTTCATGTCCTGCCTTTGTTTTTTGCAGTACTGTTCATGCTCTCTGAAGTTCATCCAAGTTGTGCTTTGCAGCTGAGGAGCTGATGTTAATAATTAATTAAATTAAATATTTCATTTTCTAATAGAGACTTTGTAATTTATTAGTGTGATACAGCAGCACTTTCTTCATAAACACTTCCTCACAGCGTTTCCAAGACAATGAGGTCTTTACCATTTTTTTGGGTTACTTTTAGTCATACAGATCTCTTACTGTCTTCTGATAGGATGACTGTCCTTGTCAAAACTGTTTGCTGGCTTTTGTCAATTAATTTTATCAGTTAAAAGAGAATTAAAAAGACTTGCACATTTTGGAACAAATTCTGGAACAATTCTGATTTCAGATACTAAGATGAAAAAATATGAACTTTAAAAGATATTCACAGCTCCATATAGTACCAAGGAGATTTTACTGTGCTTTTCTTAAAAATAAGAAAGTTCCTGCATATAGTAACATGTAGTAATGCATACACAGCCCGAGATGCTACTGCATCTCAAAAGAAGAGTGTGTTCCATAGTAATGCACATGCTCAATTTGCATAATATGAAACAGATTCTTTGGAATTGACTGTGAAAGCTGCAAATGCTGGGTTCTGAAAGGCTTGTAAAATACTAGAGAGTAATACACTAGAAAGTAATGGTGGGAAGGGCTTAAAAAAAAAAGTAGACAAAAAAGCAGAACATTCAGAATAGAAAATAACAAAGCAAAGAAATATAGAAGAACTGTGGGAAAAGGGCAATAGGCAAGGAGAGAGCTGCGACAAAAACTTCTCTATACCACATGCAAGTTAGATTCTAATTATGTCTGGGACACCTAAGCTCTAAATATCCATACACTGCACTACATATCCTACACTGGTCACCATTTTCTCTCTTGCTCCTTTCTTAGCCTATGATGAATCCTTTGGAATTTTAACCTTATAATTAAATTTCCCAATATGCTTTCCTATTTGTGAAATGTGAAACACTTTGGGAAAAAAATAATCATGTAGACACACACAAAAAATCAATAAACATTACACAGTCTTTTGACTATGCTAAAAGACAGGTTTTCTAAACTACTTCGGACTGCAAGATCATTTCAAGGTACAATACATCTTCATCTGTCACAAATTGGCATAGCCATTATGGAAGCAGAGAAGATATGATTTGCAGTGATGAAAATCTGCCCCTATGAAGTTCATGGATTCTACTTCTGTCTGAATAATATTTGAAAAAAGAAAAATCTCTATTATTTTGGGTACCAAATGACCTCACTATTCACTTTAAATTGCCTTTGTACCTTTCTATCCTCTTGTCTTGCTCTTCCTTTTTCTTCTACAGATAGATTGCCACATAACACCCCTCAAGAAAACAAAGATTTTGAAGACTGGCCACTAAATGTGTAGGTGTGGTGGGTTGACTGTGGCTGGCTGCCAAACAGACACCCAGGTGCTCTCTTGCTTCTCAGTGAAACAGGGAGAAAAAATAAGACAAAAACCCTCATGAGTCAAAATAAATACAGGGGAATCATTTACCAGTTACCATTATCACGGACAAAACAGAATCTACTTAGGGAAAATTTATCTCATTTTCTGCTAATTAAAATACATTCAAATGGTGAGAAACAAAACCTAAAACACCTCCCCACCCTTCGTCCGAGGCCTGACTGAACTCTTTCATTCTTGACTCACCTCACCGCCAAGTGGAGTAGGGTAATGGGGAATGGGAGTTGTGGTCAGTTCCTAACAGTTCTTCCATGCTGTTCCTTCTGCCTCACACTTTTACCCTCCTCCATCATGGGTCCTTCCCATGGGACACAGACATGGGCTCTCCACAGACTGCAGCTTCCTTCAGGAAATATCTATCCACTCCATGGCTTGCAGTGTGGCTATCTGCTCTGGTGTAGTCTCCATGAACTGCAGCGGAACCTCTGCCCTGCTCTGGCACCTGGAGCACCTCCTCCCTCTGCTTCTCTCACCTTGCTGTCTGTAGGGCTATTTCTCACCCTTTTCTTTCACACTCACCCCTCTCCCACAGCTACTGTGCAGTGTTTTGCCATTTCTTGAGTATGCTTGGCTGAGGGACTCTGCCATGCCCTGTGCTGGATCCACTGGAGCCAGCTGGAACCAGCTGTATCCAGCACAGGACGGGCCCTCCTCTGCAGCCCTCTCATTACCAAGGCGTTGCCATTGATACCCAGTACATTGGGTAAAACGTGTGGAAAGGTACAGTAAAAATACTGATGCCAGGATGCTTCCTTGGCCTACTTCCTTGACATAAGTACATCTACTTCCTATCTCTCATGAGTACAATCCGCTTCTCTGTTTCATGTAGAGGCAAGTTTATGAATCTAATTTTTTACCAGATTGTTGTTCCTTTAGCTGATAACAAGAAACTGAAGATCAGTTAAAAGCCTTATGTTTTAAGCACCATATTTCTTGGCAGAGCAACCAGGATACTGTAAAATTGAAAATATTCCAATATTTAGGAAGTAGTGCTGCTGAAATTATATTCAGATAAGTGCCAGTAAATTAGTGTAATTAGCTCTGAGAAACTTCTCTGACCTATTTCAGACCATCTATTCATCTCCATTCAAACTTTTTTGAAGAGTCATCATGAATTTTACTTGTTAGTATGAGTGAGCAAGAGAACTGTATCTTGCGTTAATTAAAGGAAAATCAAAGAAGGACTTGGCAGATAGGAAAAATCTAGAACAGACTTAGGTTTCTCTAACTTGCATGCATATATCACTTCTGGAAACTGCTTTTATTTTCCCTAAGACACTACCACTGATAAAATAGAGTGTCACAGTGTTGGGGGTTTTTGTTTGATTTGGGTATTTTACCTTTCCATAGGAGAAGTATACATTTTAAATGTAAAATTGATACAATTATCATGCCTTCAGACTTTCCCAGTGCTGAAGTGGTTAAAATATACTAAACAACAAACAGGACATTTTTCATCTTCTGTCATACTTTTCCTGTCAGGTAGAGAAAGAATGAAAAAAAAGATTAAAAATAAAAAAAGAGTGATATTTGGTAGGAAGATCACATTAAGTTAATTATGCCTGTACTAGTGGTGAACCATGATCCATAGCTTGCAGTAAAGGCCAGGCTTGGGCATCTAGCTTACAAGAGAAAACAATTGCATCATTATAGTGGGATTCAGCAAGGGCTTAGACAGGACCAACGAAGATGAACTTTCAGGTTCAACCACTGTAGCATCGTGAATTGCGGGTTCCCACAGCCTCCCTGCAGCCCTGCCCTCAGCTCCCCATTGGCTGTCTGTAATCCCTCCCCTGTTCCATCCTCACTGACTGGTTCCCTGTTGATCCCTCCCATGTTCCCTTTCCCTATTGGATTGTACCCCTCACCCTGCCTCCCTATGTCCCAGNCCGTCCCCCCCCCAGCAGCCGGCCTGGCAGAGCTGCTGACGGCATCCTGGTATGGTGGCAGCACAGCCACAAACCGCTGTGCTGCACAGTCCAGCAATAACACCCTTAAATTTATCTTTTTCTCATAACATACCTAAATTCTTCCTCAGTGAGTCGATGATAAAGGTATTCCTTCATCAGGAACTGTAGTTATAGGACAAGGAGTAATGGTTTCAAACTGAAAGAGGGGAAATTTATGTTAGATATGCAGAAGAAATTCTTTACTGTGAGAGTGGTGAGGCAGTGGAAGACGCTGCCCAGAGAAGCTGGGCAACCCTGGCCGGATTGGATGGGACTTTGAGCAACCTGGTCTACTGCAAGGTATCCCTGCCCATGGCAGGAGGGTTGGAACTAGATGATCTTTAAGGTCCCTTCCAAACCAAATCAATTCTGTGATTCTGTGGTTCTGTAGAAACCACATGAGTTATGAGGCACTGTATTGTGAAGTCTAGTCTTCAGCCTGCTATATATTTGGCAAAGTAGGTGTTTTTGAGAACTAAAATTGAAAATATCAAGGTCTCATGAATCTAAAAAGGTAGTCAGCATCCAAAAATGACAAGGAAGAAGAAAAAGGTTTTACATAGAAAAGATGGTAGTAACATAGCAGTACAATCTCTATTCTGGACAAAGAATAGTGAAAAAGAATTCTCTCATGGAAATAAAATGAGGTTTCATACCAGAGTTTCAACATTTTGCCTTAAAAAATTACCTTCCTCGAAGAATAAGCCTTCTTTGAAGCTTTCTTATCATAGTTCAGTTTTTCATTAAAAAATTCTGTCTATTAATTATCAACTTACACAATTTCAAAATAATAAAAATAAAAAAAAAACCAAACAAAAAACACCCTGGAAATACTCTTTTCAATATCAGCAGTAAGTGAACAAGATGATTTCTGCCCACACAAAGAAGCTTGAAAAATTCTCATTACTACACAAAGGGATGCAGCATATTGAGAAGACCTGTGCTTCAGGAGCAAGTTGTCCTACTGGGAAGCAGCTGCACTAGACTTTGTAGCTTCTGTTACTGAATGTGAGTATGGAAAGCTATGGGATGTCTATCATTAGTGCCTCAGCACCTTGTAGAATTTCATGTTACGTAGACTTCTATACGAAGAGAGAACTTGTGGTAACGTTTGTAGCATGCATCAAATGTTTCATTTCTTGAACAAGGGAATGTTTTATCCTACAGTGGACATAATGCTATTCACATCATCTCATAATGCATCATGTAATATAACTTTCTTATTATGTCAGTTGGTGATTCACTCATCTTATGTCAGGGAGAGCATCAGCTGGTGCTATCAATGAGCTTTTTCTAAACTGTTTTGAAATTTCAAAAATGTAGTTGAACAAAAATAAAAGAGATATTTTTAATTCATATATGAACTAGAAAACATTGTCCATCACCACACTTGAAGGCTGACAAAGTGCTTCCTGAAGCTAGTCTGTGGGGTTTAGTATTTTTAAATTCATATTGTATGTCTTCAAGTATCTTCTTTGGGTGTCTGTTTTTGGGAGTTTTTTTGTGATAGTCTGTACCAGTTTGAGTTATCATAAGCCACTTAAAATTACCTAATTTTATTTACTTCATAGAAGAACAAACACTGGAATATAATGAAAGCCTTCAAAACTAGCCTTGATTTTTGTCAAAGTCATGGATACAATTCAGTTTGGGGGCAGGGGGTCATAGACCTTCGCCCATAGAACACAAAGAGTATGCATCCTCCTAAAGCATTTGTATTTTAGCTGATTGCACCACAGTAGTGTGTGCTAAACTATCAGAATCTCAGTGATTTGTAATAAAGGTAGGCCATTGACTAGAGGGATGGAGCACCTCTCCTTTGAGGATAGGCTAAGAGAATTCGATTTGTTCAGCCTGGAGAAGAAAAGGCATCTGGGTGACCTAATTTTGCCCTTCCAGTACCTGAAGGCAGCCTAAAGAAAGATGGAAAGGGACTATTTACAAGGCCGTGTAGGGACAGGACAAGGGGAAAGGGCTTCAAACAGAAAGACAGTAAGTTTAGATTAGATGTCAGGAAAAAAATTCTTTAATGTGAGGGTGGTAAGTCACTGGAACAGGTTGCCTAGAGCACTTGTGGATATACTATCCCTGGGCCAGGGCCAGGCTGGATGGAGCTCTGGGCCATATGGTCTAGTGAAAGATGTCCCTGCCCATGTCAGGCAGGTTGAACTAGATGATCTTTAAGGTCCCTTCCAACCCAAGCCATTCTATGATTCAATAATTCTATAGTTTCATCACTGTCACAGGAGGAGTTCTTTAGGACAACAATACATTAAATTACTTACAAGGAGGTATCTATGTGTATTGCAACGTACTTCAAACTATTTTGTGCAGACCTACTTGAAGCTGCCGGTAATGTGATAGAATTGGGAATAGCCCAGAGCGCGAGTCTCCATCTACTACTATTTCTATGGTAATATAGAAAAAGTAGATTTGATTATTTGATGCTTTGACAGATTGGGTTTTTTTTCTTTATGCTTAAACAAAAAAATAAATCACAAAATACCCTTTACTGGTCATGAAAATGTCAGCCCAGTCTCAGTGCTGGCTATAAGCCAGTATGATTTCTGTTAGTTCTTTCTAAGTATCAACTCCATGAATTTCTGTGTTTAGCAACACATAATTAAATACAATTCTTCCTAGTGATGGTACTTGCTCTTTCATATAGCTGTCAACTTGTTTTCCAACATCAGCTATACATTAGGCAATATGTAACCATGACACCAATTAAACAGAAAAACATGCAAAAGCCAGACTGATTTCTTGAGTTTACAGTCTCTGTGTTCTGGTAGATTCTTGTAGGTTATAAGATAGCAACATTTTCTGTAAATTTTCTATGGAAGTAATTTCGGCATTACTTTGAATGCTGTTTAAGTTGTTATCTATACTAGACAAAACACTTATTAGCACTTTCTAAAAATACTTAGAATTTAACTGTTGGTATTGTACAGTATGCAAAACTGTTCTTTATTTACTTTAAATGTAAACCCTTTGGAATTAAAGGTTATATTTTAAAGTGTTATTTTTTTAATTCTCTAGAATAAAAACCAAAGTGTCTTCCTTATTTCATTGAATAATTAAAGCTTAATGCATCATGTCACTGTGCACTGTTGAAAGTTAACTTAGATCTTAAATTATTTATGGGAAACAAAAAGATGTTGCCTTTGACTCTTCTTTATAATGATAGTTTTGTATTTTAGCTAGTGTACTACATAGAATATTGGTAATTATTCTTTTTCATGTACACAGAGAATGTGTCAGTAATAGACAGGAGAACAGCAAATTCTTATTGTATTTAAAAAATGTATATACTAGCTAGTTTTCCATCAGGTGTAAATCACTGCCTTCATGCAACCTATGCAGTTTCTGTCAGTATTATCACTCACACTGCTTTTCCTAACCTTTCCTTGTTTTATCCCTGCACAGTGTATGTGTTATTATGAATGGAGTGCAGACCCTGACAGAGAACCTGGTACAGCGGATGAGGCAAGAAAGAGAAATACAAATTGATTATGGTGTGTTTTGGACCAGCACTGTAACAACTTTCCCTTCAAACCTCATTAGGCATTTTCCTTTCTTCAGTCTGTTCTGCCTGCTTCTGCTCCTGCCAGTAGAAAATGTCACACTTCCAAAGATGTGCAGACATTTTAAACCTCTCTGTCACATGCCTTCAACCCAGCACATTGTTTTCTTCAGATAACTACACTTTTATTCCACTAATGATGGACTGTATTTATATCTGCTGTAACACTATTCTGGGCCACAAGGCTTTCTTTAAATCTAACGTGCCTAAGTTATAGACAGAGCCAGGAAATGCATTCTATACAAACACACTGAACATGAATGCCAAGTCTTTCACAAAATCTTCTCTTTGGTGCTCAGCATTACATTTATCAGTGTCTGTGTTTAACATCATGATAAATAAAAATAATACATTAAAATTGTATTGTTAAAGAGTATACATTATACTTATGTAATTTTTCAACAAAACTGAATTGCCTTTACTTCTGGGAATACTCTTATCTTTATTTTGGTTAATTTTTTTTTTTTAAAGGGGAAAAAGAAAACATTCCAGGAAAAAAAGTCTTCTAATTTTTAATTTAAAAAAAAAGCAAAAAAAAAGCTAGGAAAAAAAAAAAAAAAAGCTCTAATGCAATTAATTTCTTTGGACTTATTTTTGTCATACCACTCTGTGTGTGTGTGTATATATATATACACACACACACATATATATATATGTATATATATATATATATGGTTCTTCCCTTGTAATTTCTAATTTCCTAGAGTTCAAAGGTTTCATAATTATGGGTTTTCATAAGGTCCATAATTTCAAAAGTTTACTTGATCTAATGACTTCTGGAAGTTCTTGCCAAAGGATAGTGCAAGAGGAAGAAGAGTGTCCAAGCAGTTATATTTGGCTTTTGCCTACATGTGGTGTACGATTCTATTAAGCGTTTAAGTGTAAGGTAATTGTGGACTTGCCCAGATTTTAAAAAAGTGTGCAATAAAGTAGGTAGAGAATGTATAGCTACTTAGAGCTAATTGTCTATGTGGATTATTTTAGCATGAAAAAATAGTGTATTTGTAAAACTAACTGACTTTAAAGTGATTTATTCAATATGTGCTTGATATTTCCACTCTGGAAATGAGCCCCTATTAGCAATGATACATCAATTTAGCTGTACGGGCAAATTCTCTGAGGATATGTGAAATTAGGAGTTTAAATTATGTAAGAGTTTCTTACAAATTGAGGTCATGTACCCTATAAACAATGGGGAGTGAGTTTGTTTCTTCCTTCAAATAATTGTCTTAGATTTCTACAGCTTTCCTCATCTTTCCTTTGCCATCATGGCACTGTCTATATTCTTTATATGTGTTCAATCTCTCGTCATACATATATGTGCATATGTGTGTAAATATATATACATATGTCTCTCTGTGTGTTTATGTATTCCTACTAAGTTTTGAGATTTTAGCTGCAACCTTATGTGCTTAAATGAAGATGTATTTAAACTGATGTATCCACTGAGGTGTCAGCCAGGAAACTCCAGGGACACCTTTTTCTGGGACAGGTCACCTTCTATCTCAATCTGATGACAGCTGTTACTCCAGCTTCTTTTTCAGTATGTCGGGTTTTTTTATTTTAAATGTCCAGGGACATTTTCGTAAGACAGTCACTTCTTTCTGCCTCCCCCACCCCTGTCTCTTAGTCCTCTCCTATATACTCCTGTCTATTGTACTTTATTTTATTTTATTTTATTTTATTTTATTTTATTTTATTTTGTTTTGTTTTGTTTTGTTTTAGTAAAATGAGACTGTGACACCTCAAATCTTATTCCAGGTACTGAACAGATTCCTGTAGCATGACATCTTTTTGCAGTGCTGGCCAGCAGCAATGGCATTTTTCTGTCCGACAGGAGGTGTTCTAATGATACACAGCAGTAGCACTAGCCAGAGCCTAAGTGGCAGCCAATGTAGCATCAGCCCAGTCACTTCAAATTAGGTTTGGATGATGAATCTGTAGAACTGCAGAGCTTATGAGGCTGAGACACAGAGTTTATGTGATTACTTCTCTTTTATGTTTTTTTCCCTTTTTCTATTACATTTGACTTTTTAAATCAAACCATGATATACATGGTTAACTTAAGGCTTCTAGATGGCAGGATGGAACTTAACTGGGATATAGAAAAGATACAAAAACTTGGAAAAATTGAACTTGCAAGCCTGAATGGGTAGCTGGTGGCTGAAACTGTTGTAAATGAAGATTCAGATACAGGAGCTACTCAGGGTTTCATTGTTGCCCAGCAAAACACTTTGCCTAAAATTCACTATCCTGGGAAAGGAATATAAGAAAAATGAGGTTAATATCTTGTTCTTAAAGGAACAAAACTCTCTGACACATCATTTTATTTCTGTTAAGCTTGTTAAAAATAAGCCAGTCTTGCAGTAATTTTGGAAGAACTGAAAATATAGTTGCATTACTTCATTCAAAAAAATAAGAAACAAGCCAACAAAATAAAAATTTTTATTTATCATGATCATTTACTATGTTATAAAAATAGGTATAAAATACAACTGGAACAAACCCTACATTATAGTATACAAAATAATACTGTGTGCTTCTCTAATACATTTCAAAGATCACAAAAAGTCTCAAAAGATATGTATATGCAACACTCTTTTAGAGCATAGAAATGTTTTTTCATACCAATTTAGAGATGAGGTACCATAAATTAAAAGTTTCGTGTCACAAAAGGATTTTGCTTCAACAGGAATAAAATTTTTATCTCCAGAGAATAGACTTTGCCAGGATAAACAGATTTTTTTCCCTTGGACCTCTTTTCATTTATTAGTGAGATGTTCTCAGCAGTATATAATGAGTCACATTGCCACTGTGTACCAGTCTTTTCTGTTATTTGGATGAATACAGTCCATTTACAGGTGTTTTTGTTTATTTCTGTGATATATCTTTTTGCTTATAAAGGAAAAATAAACAAAACAAACCCTCTCATTAACAACTATGTTTCTGTCATTGTCACTGTGCTTGCACATAGAGGACAAGTGAATTATACTCTAAGTAGGGCAAGGAGAGGACTGGAGTATCTCTCCCTAGGACCAACGGATATAAAACAAGTGGATTTTGCCAGCTTGTTTATACCACAGTGTTACAGTCTGATTATTAAAATTATTAGAGAGATACCTCTGCCCAAATTAAGGTGCAAACAAGACCATAGGCTGAAGTCAATAGTATGGATTTTATTTAGCTGTAAAAATGAGGGGGAGAGAGAGAGAGAAATAAATGGAAAAGTGAGGAGAGTGAGGGGGCGTGGTAGTGAGGGAGAGAGAAGAAAGAAAGTGAAAGACACAGTAAGCAGAACAATAATCATCAGCCCCATAGATCCCATGGTGTCCCGTCAGTCCTCATCGTCTGTTCTTCTCAGTGGTGGGGGTTGCACAGTTCCATGGATTAGTGTAGTTCAGGTGCATTTGGGAATGCCCAAGAACCTCCCTGGCCTTATCAAATGAGTCTGTGGGGTATGGCCTCCCCCACAACAAACCCAACCAGAACTGATTTTCAGAACAGCTGCTGTTGGCTTTCCTTGTCGACACATTCTTCTCCCTAAGCCTTGTTTACTTCTCCTTAGACTTGAGATAATTGGATAATAGTGCCACCTTTATCTTATCTCAGGTTCCTACCAGGTGTCTTAAAATCCAACTTCCCAAAATCCAGGAGGCATATTCAGGCAGGGTGTGCTTCAGTGGTCACAGCTTCTTTATGCAGTTTGCCAAAGGCCTTTGGTGATCTTAACAGTGCGTAAGACAATTATGATTTTTAACTCTCTTTACAGATGCTTGTAAGCATCTCACTTGTACCAGCTACTCAGCCAGATCCAATCATCTCTATCAGTCAGAGAACTCACATGGATCCTCCCAAAGATGTCAGCCTGGCTTCTCAAATCATAGAATCATAGAATGTTAAGAGGTTGGAAGGGACCTTAAAATCTTCTAGTCCCAACTCACTCTGCCATGAGCTGGGACACCTCCCCCTGGGCCAGGCTGCTCAAGGCCCTATCCACACGTACAGATTGGGCAGAGAAAAGGTTGAGAGAAGCCCTGCGAAGAACACTATTGAAAAGTTTCTAAAATGCAGGGATTTTTCTATTTAGAAACAAATTTTTTAGTTGTATTCTCTTTTGTTTCATAGAAATATCCCACTAAATTTATATTATTTCATATTCCACAATGTGCAAGGGAATGAGGACATTTAGCTTTGTGACTCTTCCACATTAATAAGGTGAAAGAATACGTCTAAGAAACACAAAAAACCATAGAATGGGAAAGTTTACCAAGCCCAAAAGGAGAAAACCTGTAGAATCAAATAATCATAGAATGGTTTGATTTGGAAGAGACCTAAAATATAGATCCAATTCCCCCACCATGGTCAGGGATGCCAGCCACTAGATCAAGTTGCCCAAGACCCTGTATCTTTAAGGGGAAAAAAATGTTTAGATAAGCTTTCTGTAGTCATGCATTTGGATCTGATATTTTCAGTCCCTTTTGAAGATCATACAGTGTAAATGACTCCTCTAATATAAATCTGAAGACTTCTGCAGGGCTTGATCAATTACAAACAAAACTCAAGTTCACAGCTTTTTGTTTCACAAATAGTTTTTTACTTCAGACAGTGTTTGTAGGGATCTGGGCATATTTACATGCAGACACATCTATATGTGCACTTATAGTTGCAATATGCTCAAGGGAGGAAAATCAATTTAAAAATAGCTTTGTGCTATAGAGTAATGTTAAGAATATGCAACAAGCAGTGTAATACACATATAATAAATATTTCACTACTGTGTTTTAAGATGGCCAGTTTTCAGTCAGGTTTCATTCAGATTTAGGATCATCACTCTCATCTAGTAAATACCAAGAGCTAGCAAGGTATTTTTACTCATTTTCTCTGCAAATTAATTTACATTTAAAACACTTCTGTAGTACTCCATACATCTACTCACTCTCTATTTAGACACTAACACAAACTGGCAAGAATATTAGTAAATAGTCCCACATATTATAAGAGATTAAAAATTCCAGTTAAACTTTGTAAATTACTTAATATTAAGCCTTAGGAAAAAAAGAATGGGTTTTGAAGACAAAAGAAACCAAAACTTCAATTTTGTTGATAATATCCAGTAATTCAAATTTAAATACATATTATCATGAGTACACTTGCCTTATCATTATATTACCCAACCTTTTCTGAAAAGTAAAAGGTGGCTTGATGGAGAAGAAACTTTCTGTTGCCCCATTCACTCTGCGACTCTCTCACTCTAAGTCCTTAAACACTACAGTCCAGGTTTTTTTACTTCTCTTATCCTTTCCACAGTTCACTGCATGAAGGTTTTGTGCATGTCTCTTGACTATCCAGAAACATTTTTCATGACTTTGACATATCGATTGCACAGTTAATGCCTTGTTTAGTATTTGAACAAAGAATCTCAGAACAATCTTGTCTCAGTGTATTGGAACTGCAATAGAATGATTTTAGAGTTCTTTTTTTAACCAAGAAAACAAACTGCAAAATAAAATTATATTTCTTGAACTATATGTAACAGTAGGTGTGCACCCATAGAGTAGAAAGTGGTGTAGCCTACAGAGAAAATATCCTGTCTTCATTCAGTGCAAAGCATATCATCAGTATAGCATAGCCAGAATTAAGGATATTAATTCAGAATCAGGGACATTAATGGCAAGTTATCAGCAGTATAATACAGTCTTTTCCTCCTTCCAGGAAATAGCTAATAAAATTTTAAATTCTTTTCTGCTTGTGGCTTAAATTGGATAGGTGGGCAATATAACAGAGTGTACTCAGATTAACATTTTTTTGTAGTAAGTAGAATATTTTTAAAGAGGCAAAATACACTGTTGTACATTCTGGAAAAGCTGTAGTTGTTACAGCTGTCACTGCAGCTGTAAAAATAACAACATCAAGAAGAATTATCCCAAAATGTGAGCACATATCTTACTTCTATTTGACATGGGCTCAATACTTTGCCATATAGCTCAGAAAATCTAGGTTATCAACTTCATAAAAAAGCAAACAGTTTAACTAGGGACCCAATGAAGCAATACAATGACTTACAACTGAAAATCTTCACAAACTTCTTTTGAAGGAAGCAAAAAGTCTGTATTCTTACTTTTCCCCCTTGTATTACCAGTGTTGTTTTACTGAAAAGTATATTCTATTTTTACAGTGTTGGGTTTTTTCCCTTCTACACATGAAAAATATCAGAAAAAAGAATCCATTCTTTCCAGTGTCTTCAACTTAATGTAGATATTTTCTGGATATTTGGTCCTCGTCTTCAGTAAAAAGACAGAAAAATACTCACTATTTATTTCATAGTTCACATGGATATATATTATCATGTTTTAGAAGCATCTTACTTCAATAACTGGAATATGTATTTTACAAGAATATTTACAAGGTAAACACAGATGCCAGATGTTAAAGATACAACGTGTCTAAGGATATGAGATGGCTGAAGAAACTTAGGTAACTAAGGATATAGGCGATTAATGTAGCCTTAGGTGACTCCAGGATATCAGAAGATCAAAGCTAAAAAAAATGCAGCTTTAAAGATATCAAATTTCTTCACTTAAAAAAACAACTAAAAAATTCCATCAACAAACCCTTTAAGATTTGGTTTAGGGTTTGGTTGGTGGGGTTTTTTCCTTGTGTTTTTAGGAATAAATTTTATGATTATTCATAAGGACTATTTCCCTTTTTTTTGTTAGCTGTTATCACAGGCAGCCTTATGAGTTTTACCTCAGCATCTCAATTACTTTAACTTCTCACCAGTTCTGTGTGAAACATTCAATTTTATCATAAATAGTTTTAGATAGGGGCAGTGTCTCCTGTCCTGGAACTAACGTGTTTTTGTGACAGAGAAGTGCTGTGTAAGGTGATCAGTTTTAGGGACTTGCAGAAGGGAATTCAGTGATGTTGTAGTCTCCATTGGAAATGTAACTCCTCCATGTACTGAACAAAGAACTCAAGGCACTGTGTTTACTTCAGTAAAATCCTTAGATTTTCTAAGTCAACACACCATATTCATCATAGCATGACAGCTACAGCTAGAAGTGATGAATGCTGATCAGGTTAGTGCTGTTCTACTGCATGAGACATACAGTGCGTTAAATGAGTATTTTTCTATCCTTTAAAAATGTGTAAGTTATTTCCAAGTTTTTTGTTACAGTTTTGTTGTTGTTGTTGTTGTTGTTGTTTTTTTCCATAAGTATCCAAACAAAATTATAGGCAGTTATATTGAACACACGGATATCAAGGAAATTGGTTTCCATGGGAACCTTATCCACATGACAGTTTTCAAATGCTTTTCTGCTTTACAGGTGACATTTCAGTAATTCTAACAGTATTAATATTGCAAGTGGACATGAAATATATGACATAAAATGATTTGTTTGTGTGTGTGTGGACAGAACCTAAGCAAACAGCATATTGATTGAACAGCTTTTTCAACTCTGTGTCTGTGACAGTTTGTCTGTTTATTGTAAACTATTCCAAACATCTCATTTTGGGACAAATCTGAATATCATTTGTTCTGCCTCTAAGTTTTAAGCACACATACATTTCTAGAAGAAAGAAAATTAGTTTCAGCACAATGCATAATAAGGTCACTATACATTAAGGGATTGCTTCATTATGAAGCATTCACATCTGAAACCAATTTTCTTCCTGCAGGAGGAGGCTACATTAAGAGTGCTGCAGACTAATTGAGATAGCAACATGGCAACAAAGCTGGAAATCTGTACAGAAATGTGGCAACTGGTGAACCCTGCTGCCTTGATTAGCACATTAATTACAAAGCAGGTGTTAGCGGACTGTGTTAATGGGCTGCGCAAAAGGTCAAGAGGGCTTAGCTATCATTTTTTCCTCATCAAATTATTTAATATTTATTTCACCGCTCTTCTGATTTGAATATGTCTGAGGAGGACTGATGATCTTCATAGAGCAAAGTCACTTTTCCCTTTTTTCCCTCTCTCTTTCTTCTTCATTTTGTTTGTGTTAGACAAGAGGTCATTTTGAATAAGAGTTTGTAGTAGCTTGTCAAAAGGAAACCACTTTACAAAAACCAGGGACTAATACCCAAGGGATACAGCACTTTGGTGTTAAAACCGTACCAATGTGTGTTTATCTGGCCTGAACGTACATCTCAGTATGTTTCTCTGTAGCAAAGGAGACAATCCTGAGATTATGAATGCAATTTTTTTTTTCATGGTGTGGATACTTAATGGGTCTGTTATTTCTCTTTTAACTGAGGGAAAATTATGATTTTCAGATGCAAATATTGATGTTAGTCTCATCCCTGAGGAGAAGTATCTAGATCTCCTTTCTTCCTCTTTGAGGGATGCAAATCTTCTTCTGGCTTGAAGACAATTACCTCTTCAAAAGAGAAGAGTGTATGAACAATTTAAAGAAAAGAGACGAGTACAATGTTTGCTGGAAAATTGAGTGAGTAATCATCATTTATTTCTAATTTATATTGGGTCAAATAGTTCCAGAGTACAGTAAAATTAAGGAGAAAAAACAACACAGATATTGAAGATGGCAGTAATAAATGGAAGCAAAAGTTGGTTTTATTTGAGTCAGAGAAAAGCTACCAAATAAAAATGAAAGGTAAGGCTTTATTTGATTATATAATTACTTAGAACACAAGATTGGTATTATAAGATAATATCAATGGTCTAAATTGAATGACTTCAGAAAAATATTTTCAGAGTTAATTTCTAAACATTTTGGGAAATCACACCATTTTGGCATATGTACACTGTACATAATTTTCCATAAATAGTAACAATGAAGTAATCCATTAAAGATTATGCCTCGATTAGATATTTCCAATCTACTTTCATGGATGTAGGTAAGCAAATATATTTTTTCTTTTTGGGTCTCTTTATAGCACTTACAGAATCAGTGCTTCAAATCTTTAAAATTTGAAGAAATCTGCTCAAGTATTTTTTCTATCATATCATGAAATCTTTATTGACACTTGTTCATAATTTCCTTCTAAAACAATTTACCTCCTGAGTCACAAGCCATTCTGGTCTTCTCTTGAAAGACATGATTTAAAGATTTTTCTTTCTGTTCTCTAGATATAGCGGAATGCACAACCAAGCAAAATGTTGTCTTTCTTTAGTATGCTGCTCTGTCCTGCAACAGAAATGTACATATATGCCCAGATGTGAGATACTTCTTCCACTGCTCTGAAAACTGCAGTTTGATTTATGCTAAGGGATGTTCCATGTGAAAGTACCGTTTTTGCTGTTTTCACACGTCAGAATCTCATGTGTGAACGTAAAGCCCTGTGCAGATGAGTAAGAAAAAGAAAAGTATTTAAGAACAGTAAGTAATTGACTACCTTTTCCACATAGTAGCTGCTTACTGTGGAGGATAAACAGAAGCAACTCTTCCCCACAGTGTATCCTAACCTACAAGGCATGGACCTTGCAGTCAAGGTGACTGATGGATCAGACTGAAGATAGGTTATCTGAATGTCATGGGAGAGAGAACCAAACTCAGTTTTGAAGAGAAGATACTGAAATAAATTGACTCAGACATTTTTTTAGCATCAAACTCTAGAGGATGCACAAAGGGCAACTGGAGAAGGCTCTCACAGGTTAGGTTCACACAGAGACTGAAGTATATCTTTAGTGCAACCTCTCACCATCTACAGTAAAAATAAGCTGAATAAGTGTCATGCTTGTCCTCCTTCTTGTCCACAGCAGATGGGATCCCTGATCTTACTGGTCCGTTTACATGTGATCACTGGATATTGCATGTATATCCTATCTAGGAAACAGTCGTCTTATGAGGGTATGTTTAAGTAAAACACGTCCTGCATTCTTAACTGCTAGGCAACAAGTTGATGTTTTATTATATGTGTACAAGCAGCAAAAATTTCAGATTAATTAATGTGAAGATCCTTCTACATTCCCTATGGAATACACTAAACCATGTACTTTTTTCATTCTAGAAAGCTGTTACTAATTTTTCCTTGCAGATAATTTTTAGTATCTTCAAAAAGACTTTAATCCATTCCATCTTTTCCAAACAGAATTTTGAGTTGTAAGCCATTACTATTGTTGTACTAATAGAGTTTTTTAAAACATGCATTCAGAATTCTTTTCTGGACTACAGTCTTTCCAAGAAGAATCTGAGGACAAAAAGATAAAAGATAATAACCATCTCAACTTAATTGCCTTCTTTCAAAAGGTGAAACATATTTCAAATTTAAGTAATGCTGATGGAACAATAAGAAATTAAATTGCCTGAAGACAGTTTCTAGAGCTTATGCCTTTTTCAGATAAACACTTAAAGTCTCTTTTTCTTAGAAAGGGAGTATACATGAATCGGGAATCAGATTAACTAATCTGATTTCAGAAACCAGCCTTTTAAAAGAACACATAACCAGTCCTGTGATATCATCTTTTTTTTTTTTTTTCCAGTGTATACAGGCATATACACCTTACATTCTCAGTGGTTGCAAGACATTTAATATCCATTAATTTCAGTAAGAGTTATCTTCCTAAATATTTATTGAGGCTCTAAACAACATCTAATCAAATTTCTGTCTTCAACTGTTTTTCAATGGGTCTTTAAGTGATAAATCACATAAAACTTCTGTTCTATAAAAGTCAAGATGCTATACACAATCAACCTTTAATCTGATTCCAAAAAAGGTGGCCCTAGAAAGTTTGCCATATAGTCTTCTGTAAAATCTAAATCTGGCTTTGTCATTGCACATAAATTATTCATGGCAACTGTTGATTTATTTCAATATTCCTGTTTCTGTCATCTATTAAATTTTAGGGGAAAAAAGCACAACAGATTTTTTTTTTTTAAAGAAATTTCTGAAACATTATACACCTTATTTATTTTTTCATAAGACAAATACTTCACCCTAGGCTACATTTTCTTTAATTTCAGAATAACATTTAAGGACAGTTACCATCTACAAAAGAAATCTCTTCTCTTACGCTAATTATACAGGAAGCCTGGGGTGATTAAAACTAACTGTAAACACCTAAAGATGGGGTGTGTGTGAACATATTTTATGTCTGTGAAAGAATCTAGCTTTGATCTATCACAAACATTCAAATAAGTGAGACTGCCAAACCCAAATCCAGACCAAGTCTGAGGACTTGTAAAGCATTGGCAAACTGATATGTGGTGTTGCTGGTCCAATATGGTAGTCCTTAGCAATTAATATCTTCTGAGCAAACAACTACAGATTATTTTCTCATACTGGACTGTACATAGCAGTCCTTAATGTATCATTACTCACTGTTATTTTTATTGTTATATTACCAAGGATAAGTTTTAAATGTCTGAGAGATCTTGTCATCAGTTAATCAGCTTCCTACAAAGGGAAGAACATTTGTGATTTTAGTGTTAAAGGTTGAATTTGTTAAAGTCATCAGGGCGACAATGTATTAGTGTTATGAAAAAAACACAAAGGCATAATTTTAAATTATTTGAAATTTCTCAGTTTAAAATTATGCCTATAACCACCAGGACTGATGTGTTTCATTTTCAAGTTTTGAATCATTTAAAATTAAGTTCAAATTGAAGTGTCATTGAACCGTGCCCTTGTGGATCCTGGTCGTGTCAGGTTGTCAAATGCGCCATCCAGAGTTTTTCAAACAAATCTACGTTTTGAGTTTATTCCAAAATTAGCTAACATTCTTAAAATTACACCTGAGGGTAGGAATGTGTGATATGCACACCATATATGCATAGATTTTACCCTAGTTGTACATTTGCATGTTTCTTTCTGCAAAGATTAAAAAAAAAAAAAAATAGAAAAGATCACTTCCAAAGCAACTATTTCCCCCAGTATATCCTTTCTTTCTCTATCTTGCCTCCCTTACTTCCACTGCCTGATACTAAGTGAGTCTATCAAGGTCCCTTCGGTATCTGTAAGCTCCAGTTTGATTGCATAGAAGCACTTGCTCCTTTTCAGTGCTGAATCAGGTCAACTGCAGAACAGCAGCAGAGTGATTTTGTGATTGACAAGTCTGCCTTTGGGATAGCAGCAGACATGAAAGTACATTGGAAGCAGAGGCTTCAATTAATTTGATAGAGAAACAGCACAAGAACTGACCAGCTACACATTTTTTGTTACATGAATCTTAAGAAATAACTAGATGAATACATTCAATCTCAGAAGCAATCTTTGGAAATCAGTCTGACACAAATTATCTGTTAGAAATTTTGATCAGGAAAGGATTTTTCTTCAAGCTCACTCCTGCAGCATTTATCCCTGGTGGTTCATTTGTGATAGTCTTAAAGAAAATGCTCAGGTAAGGTTAAAACACTGACTGGAGTTACAGAAAAGTTGAAGCCATTTAGGCACTTAGACAGCAAGTTTGTTATTTACTTTGATAGGTGAAAAAGGGCCAAACTGCATTAAACCAATCCCTAGTGCATTATATAAACATTTCCGTTTGTAATCCAAGTCATCTACTGGCTCAATAATTGTAGTATCAAGGATGTGGTAAGCTTAAAATAGCGCTACAGTACTGAGTTGTAGCAAAGACAAGCACATGCTAAATTTGTGCACCAGATTGTAGACTAGTCAGACATACTCAAAAGAGAGTACACGTCCTAGTGGTGAGGGCAATATTATTTTAAATTCAACATGCAATTCTCATTTTATTTTTTACCTGAATTCCATTTCAAGTTCTGGTTGGAGCCTTTTTTATTTGTGCCATTTGCCTCCATGTTTCAAAGTGGTCTGAGAACCATTTTTACCTTTGATGGATTCGTTAGTACATAGAAAATATCTTTGTTAGGTGAACCTCATGCTTGAATGTTTTCAGTTTATTAACTTGGAAATAATAAACTTAACTTTTTCAAAAACTTTTTACATTCTTAGTGAGTTCTTCACAGCATTGGTTTTTTTGTCCTATGCCATTGGGAGTGAAGTCTGCTGAAGGCAGACTGAATGAAAATTGTTTTGACACTTTTGCTGAAAGAACTTTAAGACCCTTTTTGTCAGCTGCAATTATACTGTTGGGTAAGGCATCCAAAACCAATGGTCTCATTAGTAAGTGTTTCAGTAAAAACTGCCATCCAGTGTGACAAGATATATTAGATGTTATAAATTCTCTTGCAGTCAATGATAGCTTTTGTATATATAAAAATATATTTTCTCCACGCATGCCAAAAATCTCTCACATTTTAGCTTATATCATCAAAAATTAAATTAGCAATTAGTTTAATTCTCAGAGATAATCTTTTCATATGATTGCACTGACAATGTGATTTCTGTAGGATGGAAAAAAACTATTGAGATGAATACTGAGTACAACTGTTCATGCGTTTCATACCTATGCAGAAAAAGTATACCAAATGCAAAACAATTTCTTTTGTCTTTATCTTATCCCAATTACTTTTACATCTCCACTTCTGGCAGTATGAGTTGGCTTGTGCTGACCCTGCATACTTCTGTTATCTGATCCACCTAGCCTCACAATCTCCCAAGAGTGATTTGCTTGAAATAATTTGATCTTATGTGGATGATGTATCTTTGTAAACTAATTGCAAGAAACAATAAAGAATTTTTTAACAGGATATGGAATAAACGTAGAGAGATTTCGACCCTTCTTTAATGTTACTGCCAGGAACAACAAGCATATGTCAGGAAAAAAAGTGCAGTTATCTGCATTTTTAGGTCCCCTCCATGGAAAATATGGAAAATGCTGAACATTGTGAACCAAGAGGAACACTTGGGTTTTTTAAAAAAATATGAGTATTTAGCATGCCACAAAAAATCGCTTAACACCTGGTGAGGCTGGCTCTTATGAGCTATTAAATGAATAGCATTCTCCAAATGTCCTCATCTTAAATCTGTGTGTGACTCAAAAAAAATGCTGTATTGCTGTACTTAGTCCTATTACAGTATGCTTACGTGGAAATCTGCATTTGGAAACATTTGCCAATAGAAAATACAAGATTGCAAATAGCATAAAATATACTCATTTGCCTTGAATACACTGCAAATATCTCTACATAGATTGCACTAAGTGCAGCAGTCTATGATAATCTGCACATTGTATGCACATACATCTTATTCCTCAAACGCACATTTTGTCAGCTGGATGAATGTACCTTCCAGAGAGAAGCTGTGGTGCCCGTGACTGTCCTAAAGTGAATGCACAGTAAAATATGATTAAAGCAGTATCCTGCTCCCTGAAGAGTCCTGCTGATGCCCCATGTGCACTGATAGTCATGGATAAAAAGAATTTGTAATCCTATCCCCTTTCATACAAAGATGAATTCCTAAAGGCTCTAGCATGCAACATGTGGCTGCCTAATGGTATAATCTTTTGCTGATCACTGGTAGTGCTTCAGGAGCAAATGAATTTCAGCAGTTGCAGCTGGCATCCCCATAAAAGCCTCATGGGTAACATTTTACCTGGCCTTGCCTGCTGCCCTCTGTCAGCTGGTCAGCCTGTGTTGTGCCAGAACTTCCATGACCTAGATACATTGTCAGTGTAAATCACCCATAGACAGCCTGGATAGGGACTGCATGGATGCTTCATGCAGTCATTCCCAAAGTGTCTTGCTAAGCCTGAACTGACTTCAAGAGGCTGAAGGAAGCATGACTCTGAAGAAGCAACAGATAAGAAATGTTAGCAAGGGATGTGTTTTTACTTTGCAGAAGTTTTCTTAGGAAAATTGCAAAGGTTACAGTCCATGCTTGTACCTTTAGCATTGAGTTTAAGCCTAACTTCTTCGAAGTGCTCTTCTACCCATCTGATGGGATATTTCTAACCAATGGCAGCTGAAGTGACATCATGACAAAGACTGAGGAAGATCTATAAACACACTAAGATAGCAAAGACTGTCAGACAAACCATAGTCAGAATATACCGTTCTGACGACAAAAACTAGGAGCAGGAGTGGTACGCAGAATGTTATTGTGACATGTAGGAAAAGTTGGGCTTATATCAATTTTTTCCAAAGAAAGCCATTAATGACATTAAAGATGGTGTTCGTAGTCTTGAAGGGTCTGGATGAATATGCATAGAGACACGTTGGGTATGGATCTAACCACCAGAACCAAGAGTTATGGGTAGTAAATGTAACCACTCTTCCATGATGAATAGAAGACGTCAATGCATATTTGAAATGCCCAGTGTGAATTGGCTTAAGGAAAAGGGAGTAGCACATGGCCTTTATATTTAAAGCAATGGAAACACAGTTCCTGTGCCAAACTGAGCCTCCAGTCTGTTTGGAATCCACACAGCATCTGATGTTGCTTGTTAAAAACTTCATAGAGTGTGCTTTGGTTGGCAATCATTGCCCTGCCCATGACAGCATCTCAGTTCTGAAACTAGTATGTACTGAACCTTGATGAAAAGAGAGTTAAGATGATAATACTTCTTCCACAAGGGGCACTTTATCGCACATCTAATTTGAAAAGATTTCCTGCTCAAAACTGCTTAGATATGTTACTTTGTTTTCAATTTCCTCTTTAGTTCTAAGAGATATATTACAAGCTTATATGCCAATACATGGCCTGGATACATAATAAGTTTCCCTTTGCAACATTAATGATATGTATTTTGCTTCCACAGTCAGCCTACAAATTACAAATTATGCCACTTTTGGTGAAGTCCTTCAGCTGCTGAATTCCTTCTACCTTCTTGTTCTCATTTGGAGTTTGTTGATCGTAAGTGCCATAAGAATATGTCTGCTGAATGTGAATAAAACTGTTACTCTGATTCTGGATCAGGAGCCTCATAGTCTTCCAGTATATGTTTTCCAGCTCATTTGTGATATGTAATAAATAACTACTTTAGGCAACCTTGTCATCCACCAATTTCTCTGCTGACTGCTATGAGGATTCCATCCTCATTGCAGTGTTTTAACTGACATATCTACACCTCATTGATTCTATCCATGAAGATATCATTAGTTCTTTTTCTGCTTTTTTTGATTCAAGATCTTGCATTTCAGTTTCACCCTCCCTTGAAGACTTAGAATACAGTTGTACTGGCTGAGTCAATGCAGCCATTTATTTAATGTAGTCGGTATGGAGTAACAGAACTAATGTTAGTGAATCTTTAGTATTTCACTCGTGTTCTGATTTTATACAATATGTAGTAGAACTGGAATAAGGCTAGATCAGGGGAGGTCCCAGAAGGACATTACAGAAAACCCACATCCCTTGAAAATCCTGTTCTCGGAAAAGAAGTATTCTCCAGACAAAAGAACTCTTCTTCTTGCCAGGAAAGAAGAGAGCTTTGTTCTTTGCCAGGAGAATGAGCTGTCCTTGATAAACCCCCTCTTATATTACCTATGCATAAATAATAACCTGCTTTGATTTTGAATTTATTTCTTTTGTCAGACAACCTGTGGGATTTGTGTGTGAAAACCTGGTAATAATTAATATCTTCGATACTGATGTGTCATTTTGATTCATTTCCTTTCTCCTGTACACAAGGTCTAACTTAATGCTTTCAGTATAGCAAATGTTTTTTCCTTCCCACATTCTGTCCTCATGTAGCTTGTAGGAACTGGATGGGTTTATAGTTGTTACATCATGTTTGCTATTTCCAGAATTGAGATGTGTTTTCATCTCCTGGTAGGCCATTTTATGGGAATTTTTATAATTCAAAATCTAATGGATCACTTTCTTCCTCTTCTTCTACTGCGACACAACAAAGCAAAATGATCTATCTTTTAGTAAGTCTATTTCCCCATCTCATCTTGAAATTCTAGAATGATCAAGAATTTTCCTATTTTGGTATTTATTTTGATTTTTTTTTCTTAAGTAAATCCCAATGGCTTTTCATATTATCAAAGCTGTGAAATTCATCCTTGTGATTCAGCTTAGAAATGTTGTCAGCCTTAGATCCATTTCTTCCTGTCTCGTCTGTTCAAATGTTTAAAAAATACTGGATATTTTATTTAATTTTTGGTGTATCAGACATATCATGAGAAGAACCAACTTGGAAAATTTGAGAATAAGTATTGAGAAATTAATAGCACTAGGTAAATATTTCCAGAACACCTCTGCTGTCTTAATTTATGTCTTTTCCTTACAATGTGGACAAACATCTGAAATGTAATCTTCAGGCAACACATTCCTCTGGAAGGTCACAAATTATCAGGGTTTAAACCTAGCCAGTCACTAAATCACTCGATCACTCCCCCTGTCCCCATCTGGATGAGAGAGAGAATCAGTAGTCTAAAAGTAAGAAAATTGTAGGTTGAAATAAACACAGTTTAATGGGACAGAAAAGAAGAAAACAACAATAACAAAAAAGAAAGAAAAAAATAGAATATACAGACAAGTGATGCAGATGCAAACAGTTGCTCACCACTCCCAGCCCGTTGCCAAGCAGTGGCTGCCCAGCCAGCTTCCCTCCCATTTTATATCCTGAGAAAGATGCCCTACATTACGGAATATCCCTTTGGCCAGTGTGGGTTAGCTGGTCCTGGCTGCATCTCTTCTCAACTTTTTGTGTCCCACCTGCTTCTTTTTTAGTTTAAACACAACTTAGCAATCACTAAAACATCAGTGTATTATCAGCATTTTTTTCATACCAGATCAGGAACACAAGACTGTACAAGCTCCTAAAAGAAAAACTAACTCTATCCCAGCTGAAACCAGGACACAGACTAACACTGTGAAGTCTGTTTTTTGTACTGTTACACATTCTGAATAAGATCTTGCATTAACTGGGCTAGTAAATAAATAAATTCCTTCAGTTTAGAGAAATGGTTGTTAAATGTAAAGCCATGAGATTCTAAAATACAAATACTGCCATTACACTGTCCATTTCTTTAGTGGATTTGTTAAGAAATTTTAATTTCATGCTCTTTCGTAGATCAAAACAACATATTGCTGGAAATTAGGCATGTGCTTAGCTTTACATAAATACTGTTTGATTAAGTATTGTTCATGAAGTAGCACACTCCAGTGATACCCTCATCTTTTGGTCATTAGCACACAGTAAGATTCAACTCTTATTATTCATGTATGTCCTTTTTTGTTTGCAACCATTATACATGTGGAAAAGCCTAAATCATATATTAAAGCCAGATCAAGTAGTGGTTTTCACCTTTTTTTCTGCACCTCTATGCACTTTATCTTTAAAAAAAAAAAAAAAAAGGAATATTTTTCAAAATATATGTTTCCTCCTTTTACATTAGGGCTGTAGTTGTTAAGGGATAATGTATTTAAGCCAAAAACTCCTAATGCACAGAGTTATGATGAAAAGCTTGTCAAGTGTTTAATAGCGATACTAAGCGATTATTATGACATTGCAAAATGTGATCAAAGCCAATCACAGATACTTTTCCTAGGTCATATATCTCCAAACTACTAAATTGTTAAATTGCTAACCATTAAGCTCAATCTCATTCCTGTTTCTTTGCACAGAGATAAAAATGGAGCATTTTGATGAACTCAATGTCAGAAACACCATCAAAGCTCGTCTGCGCCAGCAATCTAGAGGCACCTTTTGGTTTTAAACAACAGTTATGATGACAGTAATGATTCCAGTGTACCTCTGATTCGAAGATTACAATAAGACTTGTGTTATATGTAGTTAACCTGTACTTACTATTTGCTTCACATTCCCTGTTAAATATTATGAGTAGACATATTCTGCCAGAAGCACAGTAACAGAATAATATGCTACGTCAGTTCTTGCAGAGGACCAGGCTGGGGTAAGCATGCCTTAAAAACTCTGGATACTGGCTTTTTCTGTGTAGCTAGATCCTCGTCAGCTACTAAAGCCAGGAGGCAATGAAGGAGTGAAGGAAGAAAAGGAAAGCCCTTGCACTTGAAGATAGTATTCCTAGGGCTGGAATTAACCTAGAATGGGGAATGGATGATGTTTAGCATACACTCAGATTGCTGAAGATCTCACTTTAACATTTGTGATCTACTAATAGGAGCTGTCTGTGATTAAAACTTGTTTAAAAGGGGGAAAATGCGATTTTTGGAAGTGAATATGAGAGGTCTGGTGTAGTGAAAATTTAGAACCTGGTCTGAAAAGAGTTAAATTTTTGACCAGGGTAACTGTAGAAATTGGTGCTTTAAAATATACCCATGTTCACAGTTCAGTTAGTATCAATGAAGAAAATGTAGATAATACACAGGGACTTGATTCTGTTTGAAGGTCAAGCACCTTCTAAATCCCCCTAGAGAAGCAAAGACTTTCCTCTACCTGTTCTATGAAGTTTAGGGTGGAGCTACCCCATTTACTGACTTGAATTGTTACTGTTGGGTTCCAGCCACCACAGAATCATTAAAATGAACAATGGAGCATCACAATGCTAGAGCCTGAGAATTCCATAAGTTGGTGTCACAACAGAGAACACAGGACTGAAGGGAATTCATTGTGCTTCTCATGCAGATTTAGGCTGCAGTGCATAAGAATGATTTGAGTAGAATGAGTCCTTATCAAAATGGAGATCTAACATTCTAGGACGGAAATTCTGGGGCCTTCATATCAGGCTACAGGTTTCTTAGGACCAGTACTTATGTAGATAGAGATACACACAATACAGCATTATCTACATCAAATATATTTCTTTTTATATGATATATATACACACACACAGACACGCATATACACATGCATCAGTAGCAACAAACAAATCTGATAATGATAAACATATAATGTAAATATATATGTTACTTTTTATATACATTTCATACATTTACATATATTTTATACTATGAGAAATGACTTTATTGGCTAAAATGCCTCTTTGGAGGTATGTTTTATGCAATGGCTATGTTGCCACATAAAACTTTGACTAGGATAATTATAATGCATTTCAATATCAAGGCAAGGCATAAATCAACACACTTTACAGTTTTGCTTTTAAAAAATCCTCTGAAAATCCTCATATGTTCAGCTGGCTTTTAAGATATATGAATGTGTTTAAAAAGCTGTGTTTCATTATTGAAAATGTTGTTGGTAATTCATGGGCCTTTGCAGAGCACACATATTCATCCTGGCAAACCTAAGTGTTCTCACTGTTGCTTGCCACCTAAGAAAGAATATAAATTAAACAAAATGTTCAGGTGACAAAACATGAGCATGGGGGACTCTGAATATTTTTTTATATTTCATGAATGTTTCAGTGTTTCTTCAACCTCCAGAAAAGTTAAGTGTCAAAATTAAATTATGCCACTGAGTTATACGGTGAAAAAAATTCGAGAAAAAAGGTGTGACACATCTGATCTTATCACATTTATTTGGGGAATGCCCAGATTCTCCATTTTGAACATCCAGGTGAGGGCTGGGGGAGTGGAGTACCTCCAGCTGTAAGTAAAGGGCAGATTCGGGATCCCTTGATGAAACTGAATTGCTACAAGTCTATGGGTCCTGATGAGATGCATCCCAGAGTTCTGAGGGAGCTGGCTGATGCTGCCCTGACACTCTCTATTGTATTTGAAAAGTCATGTCAGTCAGGGGAAGTCCCCAGTTACTGGAAAAAGGGAAACAAGACTCTGATTTTTAAAAACGAAAGAAAGGAATCCCCAGTGAACTACAAACCAGTGAGCCTCACCTCCATGCCTGGGAAAATCATGGAGCAGATGTTCACGGAAACATCATTAAGGCACATGCAAGACAAGGAGCAGATCCTTGACAGCCAGCATGGCTTTACCAAGGGCAAATCATGTGTGGCCAAGCTGGTGGCCTTCTATGATGGAGTGATTGCCATGGTCAAAAAGAGATTATTGACTGATGTAATCTACCTAGACTTCTGTACGGCCTTTAACACAGTCCCAAAAATCATCCTTATCTTAAAAATCATCCTTATCTTCAGACTGGACAGACCTGGATTTGAAGGGTGGACTACTGAGTGGATGAGGAATTAGATGGATAGATGGATGGATGGATGGATGGGTGGATGGATGGATGGATGGATGGATGGATGGATGGACGGATGAATGGATACAGACAGAGAGTTGTGCTCAATGACTCTAGGTCCAGGAGGAGGTCGGTGATGGGTGATGTCCCCCATGGCTCTGTCCTGGGACAGGTGCTCTGTCTTCAGAATATCTTCATCCGTGACACAGTGAGTGGGATCAATTGCTCCCTCAGCAAGTTTGCAGATGGCACCAGGCTGAGCTTTGCATTTGACACAGCAGAATGGGATGCCATCCTGGGCAACCTGGACAAGCTTGAGAAGTGGGCCCCATGAGAACCTAATGAGGTTCAACAAGTCCAAATTCAGATGGGTGGGGCAATCCCAGACATGAGTACAAACTGGGAGAGGAACTCATTGAGCATTGAGAGGACCTCTGCAGAGAAAGACTTGGGGGTTCTCATGGATGACACTGGATGTGAGCCAACAGTGTGGCTCACAGTCCAGAAAGTTAACTGCATCCTAGGCTGCATCAAAAGAGGAGTGACCAGCAGGTCAATGGAGTAATGAACCATTTCACATCAAATCCTCAAGTAGCATAAAATGAAATAGCTTTACTGAAAAAAACACTGTCTCTACAAGTGCTTTCATTAACATGAATGTTTTGTTAATCATAAACAGCTCCATAATCTTGATTACAGGGAAAAGTATATATTTATATAGGTTAGCAAGATTTAGCTATGTCTCACAAATATTTCTGAAAGTATTGAATTATTGTTGTGAGTTAAGTTTTTAGAACGAATTTTGGCTGACTTGTTGAAGAAAACCTTTCATTTTTCTTTAAAGCTAGGCTTTTAATCCCTCAAATACTATCTAAGATAATGCTGGCAAAATATTTTTTTTTTAATCTCTCAAGCAGCTTGTCTATTTATCCCAGCATCACACAAAAAAGACATGTCAGATTTCAGATAATCAAAAACTCACAGAATGGTTGAGATTGAAAGATCACTTTGTCCAAGCTCCCTGTTCAGTCAGGAACATCCAGACCAACTTCCCTGGACTATGTGCAGAAGACTTTGGAATATCTCCAAGGATGGAGACTTGTCCTGGGTACAGAGGAAAAAGAGGGGTGGAGTATCTAGCACAGTTTTATTCCACACCTCTTCTTGTGTATTTTGTATTAATATTGTTGCTCTTACTGTTCATTTTTCTTCTTTCATTCTTGGGGGGAGGGGGGTGGTTATCAAGTAAACAGTTTTTATCTCAAGTGGGAATCTCTGTTTTTGGTCTCACTCTCACTGGGAGAAGGGGTGGGAAGAGAGCAGCTCAAGTGTGGTTTAATTTTCCAGCTGGGTTTTAAACCAGCACAAGACCGCACAAAGTCTCTGGGCAACCTATGCACAGAGAAGAAGTGTTTTCTGCAGTTCAGGAGGAGCCTTCTGTGTTTCAGTTTATGCCAGTTGCCTCTGGTCCTGTCGCTGGGCAACACCAAAAAGAGCCTGGTTCCATCACCTTTGCATCCTCCCTTCAGGTTTTTATAGACATTTATAAGATCCCCGAGCCTTCTCATCATAGCCCCAGCTCTCAGCCTAGCCTCACAGGAAAGATGCTTCAGTCTCTTCATCATCTATGTGGCCCTTCACTGGACTCTCTCTAGGATGTCCAAGTTTCCCTGGTACTGGGGAGCCCAGAACTGGTCCCAGCAGTCAATTCCAGCCTCACCAGTGCCAAGTAGAGGGGAAGGATCGCCTTGCTTGACCTGCTGGAAGTACTTTGTTCAGTGAAGCCCAGGGGAACACTGACCTTTCGGTAAGGGCACATTGTTAGCTCCGGTAAAGATGCATCTGGATTCGTCCCGGAACATGCTAAGATATAGACATACATAGACAGGATAACCCAACTTGAAATATCATTACAATATTGGCAAATTTATCAACATAGATATTTGAGAAAATCTCCTTCAGGAGGTTTTAGTTCTAAATATTAGTCATTAAATGACTGCTGATTGAAACGGAATTTTGAAATATCATTCCACTGATGCTGCTTCCCATTTCTTTGATGTCTGAAGGTATGTAAGAATGTTATAAAAGGACAGCGAATTTCTATTATGTGAAGATAACAGGAAAATGAATAGAAAAAACATAGCCTGCAGAGATATATTTACCTGAATTGTTTGTAAAGATATGTGATTTAAGTTTTTTTAATTATGCACAATTTTTTATAATATAAACAAATTTAGTTATTTAATATAACATAAAATTAGCTGGATATAGAGGACTGCTTCTGTCACATTAGATACTTGTTTTTCCTTACATATAGAGCTGAACTTTTGGAAAGAGACTAATCTAGGAGGCCAGATATGACTGAACTGGTAATTGCTTCTAGGATCCGTACTCAGAGCAGTCAGAAGTAGTCAGGAGCTTGATTTGATCCATGTTGTGCAAAAATTGAGACAAAGCCTGTCTCAGAGAGCTGTAATCTAAATGAAAATGACAGACAGCAAGGGGCAAGCACACAGTAAGCATCAAAATACCTTGGTGTCAGGGTCAGTACTACAGTTCAAAGTCCAATCCAGTTAACAATAATTGTTTGTAGCCACTTTCCAAGCAGGCAGTACAGAAAATTAATTTATACTTCATTCCTTCCCACTATTTATGGCTCTATCTCTGATTAAACACAAAGCTGTTTTCAGGTTATCTCTTTTATTTTTTAATCTTGTGAATGGGGTTATTTGTTTATATGTAATGTGCAATTAGATGTCAGATGGCATTTACAATCAGAGTTGGTTGAATAAATTGCACTTAGAATTTTATGAAGATGGTAACATGATTTAAACTTCATATTGGATCTACTTATTACTTTAACCTGCAGAATATTTGAAAGATAATTAGGATAATAGAAATAATTTTGATACGAGTTTGAACATTTTTTTTCTTTACAATCTGTAGACATAACCTAGTTAAACCAGAAGTAGGAAAGAATCCTCACAAAAGCTTATGTAATTGGAGAGCTCTGATCACTTTAAAGAATGATTTACAGTAATAGTTTGCAGAATATAATAAATAAATTAGGTGAATATGAAAGAACAGCTAGCTGTAACTGAAATTTTCTTCTTTTCACTTTAGTGAGTTTCCTTACAAACATATTCTTCCAAGGGAACTGTGTTAGGACAAGGCCAAGAATTCTTGGAAAACTTCTAAAGTTTCAAAAAATTTTGTGATTTAAAGTAAATTTTAATACAAAATAAATTTCCCTCTATTTATTTAAACATTGTTTGTAATTGTAATAATTTTTGTACTGTGAAACAATTAGGGAAGTTATCTCCATTTGGTGGTATTATCCCTTCAGCCCAGAGTAGCTATAAAGAGATGTGCAAAAGATTAACCACAAGACTGACTTTTCTTCCACTAAACTGATGATTATGACTTAGACCAACTGTTTAGATAAAGTTATGCTAATCACTACACTAAATAACTTATAAGAACTAAAGTAGTTTTGAAGATAATTAACAAGAGAGTTTTTCTTTTCTTTAATAGTACTTTAATAGTACTAATAAAATACTTAATAGTACTTTAATAGTAATTTTAATATTCAGGGAAAATAAAGGGGTTTGAGTTACAGATATCAGAAGTAACTGATTTGTGGTTGACAGTTTAGAGAAAAATACTATTTTTCTATAAGCAGGAAGGGTTAAAAAATATAAGATCCATACAACACATAAGGTATATAGCACTATCGCCATTGAATTAGGACAACCTGTGAAGGTAGAGGATGAACAGAAACACTCATACAGTCCATGAGAGTGACACACGAAATCCTGAGTGTGACTTCTTGCTGTTAACTAAAGCTATTTATCCTAAGAACAAGTAAAATTTTAAAGCAAGTTTCTCAATATACTTTCTTAGAGCTTTTAAAATCTATGGTCGAAATTTCAAGATGGAATCAGTGTTTGGTGTATTTTCTGTGCTATATTCTATTTTAATTTTGACCAATCAAAGAATATGCTATAGGAAAGCAAAAGAATCTGACAGTCAGGAATGCATGATATTTTAGCATTACATTTGTTACCAAACAATCTTAAACTGTCTTCACCTATTTTAAGAAGTCCTAGAGGTGTAAAGAGAAAACAAGACTGCACAATCTTGATCAATCAAGGCTGTCTAGAAATAGTTCTGAATATTAAGTACACATATTGAAAACTTTAAAGTTTCTCAATTCAAAATGTAACCTGAAAGTAAAATATTTTTCATTTTTTAGTAGAATCTGGAGGCAATAAGACAAAATTTCAGAGAAATTGATATGGTTTTGTTTTTATCAAACTAATGAGCTGAAACTTTCCGCCTCCAGATGTACTCTTCAAGGGTGAGAAAAATATTATTATGTCAATTCTAGTAATTTAACAATTTACTAGTTTGGAGACATAAGACCTGAGAAAAATATCTCTGTCTGGCTTCAGTTCAATTTTTGCAGTGTCATTGTAATAATCCCTGGTAAATTAGTGTTGGTGGCTGCAGGAGACTGTATGGAGGGACAGAGCTCCTTATAGACCTGTAGGATGGCCTTATTCTTCATCCTTTTGCTCTTCAATACAGAATCACAAGATAAATTTCCTTACATGCTTTAATATATTTATGATCTTTAAATCATTCTGATGAAAAACTATTTTAACACTAACCATTTTTTGAGACAGAACATCAGAATAATTCTAAAGTCTCACTATCTACATTAATAAGGTAATTTTGACAGCATCGCTAAAACCAAAAGGAATTAAAGACCTGATGATCAAGCTCTATTTTTAACAGAAAATAATAAAAAACCCTAAATAAAAATGAACAAGAAAACATAAAACAAAACCCCCACATATGTGCTCTATAATGTGATTCTTTGATTTCTAATTTGAAACACAAACCTTTACATATGATCTACATTTCACTTACCATTTATATTTCTGGATTTCACTTTTCATACAGTGCATTTAAAAATGCTATTAGCAACTGATGATAAAGGCTAAATACAGTGGATAAAGAATAATTGAAGATGTTTAAAGTAAACAGATACATCCCTTTCCTCTGAGGAATCTGCTGCTGTGGTGAATACTGATACATCTTTTGACATTGAAAGTGGTGAGTTAGGTGTAATTTCAGATCAAGACAGCAGATTACAAGGTCAAAAGCTATCCACTTGAGATAAATCTTGTCACCATATAGAACTTAAACTCCTTGATATAGAAATTCAGTAACAGAATAAGCAGAGTACTACTGCTCTTTTTCCTTTTTAAATTTACATCTGAGAGAGGTGATAGTTATGATTTAACTTGAGGCAAAAGGTAACAGAATAAAATAGGAAAGCCAAGCTGGAGGTCTTGTAATGCCTTTAGATCCCAATCCATTCAAATGAGACTTTCTGAGTAGACACACATGCTAAAAGCAAATGTTCCATGAAGAATTCCCAGTGGACCTGAACATGGTCACAGCCTCAGCTGCAAGGATCAGACCGATTTACCATCAGACTAGGCACCCCTGCTGTTCCTTGCCATGAAGAAAGAAAGGTTTGGTAGCTTGTTCTGAGGACAGGGAAAAAGGAACCACAAAGAAAATACTCTTAGCAGCTCCAATAGGAATGATCAGTCCCACTCACGCTGTCTGTAACAACTGTCTGTGAAAATCTCCATGTATCTACCAGCTTGTGTTGTATCTGCTTCTGCAAGATTCTCAACTCTATGTTCTTGGTCAACATTTTTTAAAAGAAAAAGTCAGAAAAAACCCAATTTTTTAAAATATATCTGAAAACAACTAGACTCCAAAATGTCTGTGACAATACCTGCTATAGCTTTCTTTCTGAAAATACAAAAATCAGATCCTCATTGTCCTTTTTGTAACCCAGGGGCTCAGATGCATTGTGCTCCCATTAAAGAGAAATCAGATTTCACACCAATAAGTATAGACAGAGAAGAAACTGCAAGACCAAATATTGTATCTGTAGCTATGGAACTACTGAAAAATTTCTCACAGAGATGGTGACATATAGTTCCCAGGCAAGAAAAGGATTTTTTTTCTCTACAAGTAAATCTCAAAAAGCAAGCCAGAAAAAACAGAGTTAAAAAGTAAGCACAAACAGGTCATAAAACCTAACACGTAATAACTACATGTCAGTGCATTGCTACATTCAATAACATCAAAAGAATTTCTAGCAAAATCTTTACAAGTACTTCAGTAATCCAATCACATGGCCAGAAAGAGAGGGAAAAACCCACAACACTCATATTTCACTAGGGCCTCAAAATTCAGATTCTGAAGCCAGAATCACCAGTAATGAATCACACTGGTGTGTCACCATCTACATTATACTCAGTCCTGACAGGAAATGAAGATGATTGAAATATGTTTAAAATACTTGTCCTTAAGTTACCGTGAAACCACAAGAGAGGAATATAACAAAGCTATTCTGGTATAAAACGTGAAAATCCATCTTTACAGCAGTCTCACAGAACAGGTGACAAAAAGATTTTTTATCAAAAAGTATCTTCTCAATATGAAAATAAAAATTAGAATTAATACAATGCTAAATAATTAAGATTTAAACCCAGTTAAATCAGTGAAATCTACCAAGTCTGGCAGCAAATTCTTCTAGATGCTGAGGCACAGATTTGATTGCAAATTGGAAACATGTGAAGAAGGACTAGTTGTGTAATTGTGGAAATTTAAAATGGCCACAGAGAGCAGCATACTTTATTTAGCTCAGATCTAGAATCATTGACTTGCTTGCTGAGTCTGCCAGTCAGAGTACTAGCTGACATCAACCACAGTTTTAACCATTAAATTATCCTTACTAGTTTTCTGATCCTTATTAGTTATATTCCCCTTACTACTCACATCTGCATTAAGAAACATCTTCAGGTTTTAGGCTTTACATCTTTGATCTATTTGGATTTATGGTTTTTTGGCACTGCCTTGATA
This sequence comes from Edolisoma coerulescens, assembly GCA_013397115.1. Taxonomy (NCBI): domain Eukaryota; kingdom Metazoa; phylum Chordata; class Aves; order Passeriformes; family Campephagidae; genus Edolisoma; species Edolisoma coerulescens. Next base: position 2,578,308 of record VWZW01004026.1, read on the forward strand.
ATTTCTTCTGTCTTTTGTAGCCTCCAGTGGAGACAATCCAGTAGAGTTTGCCTTAGGCCAGGTAAAGTTTCATTTTGTTGTAGAATTCAAGCAGGCTTGCTGGATGTTTTCTGAAGGTGGAGAGAGTTACAAACAAGAGACTGAAATAAAAATTTTTGCAACGGCTAGGGAAATCAGAATGTATTATAGGAGTACTCTTTTTTGTTGGATTTCTACTTTTCTATATGTGGTTTGCCATTAAACAACAAAACCCAGAGGTTTTAATTGTTTCTTAGTAAGTAGGACTTTGAAAGGCTTTTTAGGCACCAAGAGTCTCAGGGTACGAGGGGCTATCAGATGAGAATCAGGAGTGTTTCATCTCCCATTCATGTCCAACCCCAAACCAAAACCAGACTACATTGTTTGTGGTAATACAGGTACACCCAAAATCAACTATCTACAGTAAACCAAAGTTCTTCCAGCAGAAACAGATACAGAAATTTACGTGTTATGGGTAGAAGGAATAGATTGGATGTTATTATGATGTTGTTTCTAATTCTCGGTTGTAACCTTAGATTTCTAATTCCCATTAGAGTATCAATTTGCTAATTTCCACTGGTTCTCTAATGACAAGTTTCCTCTGCTCCTCACAGATTTATGCACTATATTCAATAGTACCATCTGTTGGCAAAAACAAACCATAGATTTACCAAACAAATAAACATTACTAGCTAAACTAATTTAGTGACTTGGAAAATGTATTACAACCCAGAAACTTTTATGGGTTTTTTAGCTTTGTTTTCTATGATATTCTCTCTGCTTACATGGCTTGTGTAGACAGAACTCATCTAAAACTCTTCTGTGGTAGAATCTAAACCCAATATGTGGGAAAGTAGCTGGTGGATCAATCTAGTGCTCTTGATGAGTCTGAGACTTCTTAATTTTCTCTCTCAGATTAAGTAAGATGACATGCTTAAATACCATCAGAACTTGAGTTTACCTTTTCCTGTATGCTTTGACATCAAACTGTTTCTCATAGTTTATATAAGAGAATAAATTTTAATATGAAAGTGCTGTAATTCTGATATCAGAAATTTCTAAGCTTTTTTTCTTAGAAGGAAGGAAGGAAGGAAGGAAGGAAGGAAGGAAGGAAGGAAGGAAGGAAGGAAGGAAGGAAGGAAGTTCTCTGACCTTCATCTGCAGTTTTATGTTTATGTTTCAGGAAAATAAAAAATAATCTTCTGTCACTGAGCTCCACTATATATGTTTGTATGATAGAGACAAATTTTCCAGAGGTTAGGAAAGAGCAATGTTTCCCTCTATTTTGTATTTAAATTATTATCTTATCTTTCTGACTTGAGTAAGGACAGTCAGGAGAAACTTGTTAGTGGTAAGATTTTCAATTCAAACCTCAGATTGAACCCTTTTGAAAGTAAGGTGTTTCCTTTGGTTTGCACAAATGAGCCATTCTTGCAGTGGTTTCTCTGAGCTCAAATTTGGCATCCATTTATTTGCATTTTGGGTAGTGAACAACTTATTTTCTACCATAGCACTACATTATACTCTGCACACAGAAAAAACCCAAAAACTTAAGAACACGACAAAAATCCTCAACCCAGTTGACTTGCAGAGATTTCCTCTACCATACAATGACACTCTTCTGTTTTAAAGATAATTTATAATGACCATCTAGTCTTTCTTTAGTGAGATTCACTAACGTCTAGCAGACTTTGATGTAATATTAGTAATTTCCTTAATGTTGTATATTTTGAATCAAAAAATTAGCTGCTAATGTGATAGAAATATTAGCAAGTTACAGCTTGCATCTTCAGACTTATTACCGTATCATATTATAATACTTTTTCTCAGAAAGTCATCATTTTTCTTCTCTCCACTGATATTTCAGGATATTCACAAGATTAAAAAAAACAAGCCACAAAACAGGTTGTACTGTTTCAGAAAACTATCCTAGCCTTCTATTAAATTGAAGATTATTTTAGTGGCTTTAATTTCTGTGTCTCCACTACCATTTAGTGGTCTAAGATTTAGCATATTACTTGCATTATAAAACTATTAAATGTGTAGGTATAGTTCATGAACATATTTTTTTTGTACATGTGTATTCCTTTGTGGGTTTTCTTCTTATGCAGATACCAGTCCTGCAGATGGAACACACACCCCTGCTCATGCAATTTTGATTTATTTGATTACTTTTGCTAGCCTCCAGCTATTCATATTCCAAGTACCTATTAGCTTACCTTGACTGAGGATATTAAGAAACAAATATGTTTGTATATGATTAGTCTTTCAAAACATAGAATCCATCATAAAACAATATAGAAAGGGCTTTTTTTTTTCTTTCAGTGATGGAAGAGAGGCTGATTCTGTTCAAAGATTTTAGAATGGAAATTCTTTTCAATTAAAATAGAAGCCAGACAAAATAATTCAACTAGTCTTCATCTTTTTGCTTAGCCCTTAATATATTCCTCCTGTATTTGTATGATAAAGACCATTTATTGAGCATCAGTACCCAAATTATACCAGTTTTGATGTTGGATCCTAAGACTGTCATCTAGTAAGTAACAAACAAAGAGTATCTGTGAGCAGCTGACCAATAAATTGGACTTCATCACAAATTCAATACCATCCAGCAAAGCATTGGGATATTGCTGGCTTCAGTTTATGGAAAAAGGATTTTCACAGACAGTGTGCCAATCATCCAAAAGGATGGTTGAAAATAACTGTTGGATTGGCATATTAATGATCACAGGAGACTAATGTAAATGTCATGAACTATTGGGAAAGAATAAACTGAGCACTACTACAAGTCCTCATGTGTTCCCAGTGTGCACAGATAAAAATTTTATCACAACAAACAGCATGGTAGTTTGCATGAATTATTAAATCATGTGCATACAAGAGGGTTTATAATTAAACAGAAAGACTTACTGAGGATTATCGTAACTGACAATGTCTAGAGCCTGCAAAGTCCAGCTATTAGTCAAGAGACTAGCATGTATGACTGCTTTTAATTTGTAGGACAATTTGTGAGTTATTAATTTATAACACTTTTAGATGTTGCCAAAGAGGAGAAGAATGTACAATTAATCTTTCAGTACGCATATGTCAAACATTAATATAAAATATTAAGCATATAGCATTATTTATATGCAATCACTTTTATCTGTCATAATAATAATAACTCCATTATAATAAGCTATTTAATGCAGAAATTTAGTTTAAATTGACTATGTTGTCCTTTATGCATTATTATGTATGAGCCCTTCTAATATGCCTTCTGTTTTACATTTTTAGCAACAGAATCACATGCTTGAAACTCTCAAGGGCTTATTTTGTATTTCAGTGATGAACAATTCAGCCTTAAGGTACTTAATTCAGATTATAAGGCCTGTGACATTTAGAATAATACTGGAGGTTGCTTTTCATCCCATTATGTACACAAAGTCTTGCAGTGTGCTAATGTGTGCAGAAGGTCAGTAGCTCTCCTTTCTTGTTGCCCTCCACCCATAAGGAAAATAAAGAATGTAGTTTGTAGAAACAAGTAAAAGTTTTCAATTATGTTTTGCTTTCATAACCTGAAGTACAGGAAGCCATCAAATAGCTTTAGATTAACTTTCTTCTTCCCATCTTATTTTACCTACTATAACTGATTAAGTTGCATTATTCTTCTCCCCTGGTTTGGGGCAATGCTGAAGATGTTAAATAGGTGACTGTCATTACTTCACTGAAAAAAAAGAAGTACACAGTGTCTGGGGTACAAGCACTAAAGAACCTAGTGCTGAGATTCTCAGCATGAAACTCCCAAAGGGGAGAACGTTTTTCATTGCTTTCTGAAATGCCTAAGCCCCAGTACTCATACTATAAAGTACAGTTTCAGCATTCTACTTTGACACTAGTTCAAGGTAGTCAGCTCTGTCAGGACTGGAGAATTTCTGCAGCATGTGTGGCATAACCATGTACATGAAGAATTTTGTCTTTATAGTTTCAGGTAGGTATGTAGGTGAGCATACAGGAAGATTCCAGCAAGTTCTGTACCTATTCCTATCTCTATATAAAAACTTTGGGTTTTTTTTCCTTGAAAAGTATTGACTATTTTGTACATTTTCTGCATTAAATTGGTTTGAGAGGTTCTTCAACAATTGTTCATTCAATATATCACACAAAATTAATTACTTGCATTACATGTTCTTTATAATGTTGGTATGCAAACTTATATTTGATTTTTAAAGCAATTTTTAAACTTTGCAAAGTACTTCCCCACCCCAATCATGCAAGTTTCTAGGCCAGTATTGTATTAGAAGTCTTAATGTAATTTGCAAGGTCCTAAAAAATTCAGAATCAAGATTAATGAGACAACACAAGATTTCCAATAGATGATTAAGTTTCTATCTGATACTGAATAGCATTCAAATGTAATCAACTGCACCTAAACTGAGGTTACCCCTATAAATATACAGAAATGAACCAAAAGTAAAATTCTTCCAAGTTTCTTTTAGGGTTTTGTTTCTGTTCTAATTACAGACAAGTAGTGGTCATGATCATAGAATCATAGAATCAATCATACAATCAATCATTCAATGACGTAGGGTGGAAGGGACCTTAAAGGTCAACCAGTTCCAACCGCCTTTGCTATGGGCAAGGGCACCTTCCACTAGACAAGGTTGATCCAAGGGCCCTATCTAACCTGGCCTTGAACATTTCCAGGGATAAGGCATCCACAATTTCTCTGGACAACCTGTTCTATTGTCTGACCACCCTCAGAGTGAAGAATTTCTTCCTAGTACTAATCTAAACATATTGTCAATTAAAAACTGTTACTCCTTTCCTGGTCATTGTGTGCCTTTGTAAAAAGTCCCTCTCTGGATTACTTCTAGTCCAACTTTAGGCAGTGGAAGGCTGCTATAAAGGTCTTCCCAGAGTCTTATCTTTTCCAGGCTGAACATCCCCAATGCTCTCAGACTGTCTTCGTAGCAGAGATGCTCCAGCCCTCTGATCATCTTCATAGCCATCCTCTGGACCTTCTCCAATATGTCCTTGCCCTCCTTATGTTGGAGACCCCAGGACACCAGGTGGGGTCTCACAAAAGCAGAGTTGGTAGGCAGACTCATCTCCATTGACCTGAAGACCAGATTTGACAGGTATGATTTCCAGTTAGTGAAGCCATGTTGGCTCATGTCATCATTTTCAATGTGCCGTAGCATAGACCCCAGGAGGATCTGCTCCATGATCTTCCCTGGCACCAAGGTGAGACTGACCAGTCTGTAGTCCCCAGGTCTTTCTTTTTTCCCTTTTTAAAAATGGGAATTACATTTGCCCTTTTCCAGACTGCCACAGCTTCTCAAATATGATGGATAGTGGCTTAGTCACGTCATCTGCCAGTTCCATCAGGACCTGCTGACGCATCTCATCAAGTCCCATGACTTGTGCACCTTCAGCCTCCTTAGATGGTCTCAATCTTCTCCTACAGTGGATGGTTTTCCATTCCTCAGTCCACACCTTTGCCTTCTGCAACACAGGCGGTGTGTCTGGAGCTCTTGCCAGTGAAGGCCGAGGAAAAAAGTTATTGAGCACCTCACTCTTCTCCGTTTCTCAGGTAACCAGCTCTCCTGTTTCTTTCTGGAGAGGGCCCACATCTTTGCAGTCTTCTTTTTACCACCAATGTACTTATAGAAGCTTTTTCTTTGTTGCCCTTGATATCCTTTTCTAGATTTAATTCTATCAGAATTTTCCAAACCCGCTCCGTGTATGCCTGGACAAATTCTCTGTATTCCTCCCAGCCTACCTGTCTTTTCTTCTGCCCCTGTAGACTTCCTTTTTGTGTTTGAGTTTGTCCAGGAGCTCCTTGTTCTTCGCTGCAAACCTCCTGGCATTTTTTTTCCTGACTTCCTCTTTGTTGGGATGCATCATTCCTGAGCTTGAAGGAGGTTATCCTTGAGCATTAACCGTCTTTCTTGGGCCTCTCTTCCCTCCAGGGCTTTATTCCATGGTAATCTGCAAAGCAGATGCCTGAATAGCCCAAAGTCTGTTTTCCTGAAGTCCAGGGCAGGGAGCTTGCTGTGCTCTCTTCTCACATCCCTAAGGATCCCTCAGAATCATGAAGTCTGCTGTTTCATGGTCACTGCAGCCAAGCCTGACCTTCTGCTTCACATTCCTCACCAGCCCCTTCTTACTGGTGAGAATTAGATCCAGCACAGTACCTCTCCTCGTTGGCTCCTTTATCACTTGAAGAAGGAAGTTATCACCAACACATTCCAGGAACCTCCTGGATTGCTTATGCCCTCTTGTCTTGCGCCTATAACAAATATCAGGTGGTTGAAGTTCCCCATAAGGATCTGAGCTTGTTAACCCAAGGCCTCTCCAATCTGCCTGTAGAGAGCCTCATCCACTCAGTCTTCCTGGTCTGGTGTACTGTGGCAGACTTCTGCTACAGTGTCACCTGTCCCTGCTCTCCCTTCGATCCTGACCCATAAGCTCTCAGTTCACACCTCACCCATCCCCAGGCAGAGGTCCATGCACTCCATTTGGTCATTGACGTAGAGGGCAACACTCCGTCCTTGTCTCCCCTGATTGTCTTAAGGAAATTTTACCTCTAGCTCTGCTGTTTACAGATACTGTGATGGAATTACATTTTGCCTGTCTGTACACTAATTTCTCTTATTTCTCCCGCTCTGTGATATCTGTTTAGCTCAGATTTAATTCTGAACTGCCTTTTGTTATTAGATTGTGAGGAGCTGAACATAAGAGAGCCTTAGCTTTTTGGGTATCTGAAGTGCACTGGAATTCAATAACAGCACGTTTCCTCTCCTGTTCACAATGCCAAAACTTGGACATGATGTTTTACTTAAAAGATGATATGAATAGTTCCAAATAATTTGTCTATTTGACAAAAAGCCTCACTTATGTAATGAGCAAAAATGATTACTTTTCATTTTTCAGTATTGCTTTGAACTATGTGTGGCATTTTTAATTTTTTTTTATTTTCTTTTGTGTATTTATGCCACAAAACATGTAACTAGAGGATATACCTGAAGTCAAGAACAATTATTTGTTTTAGCAATAATTTATTTAAGTGCAGGAGCTTTTAAACTGTAATAATATTTCCTTCTGAGGAATAAAAAAACTCAACACCCATTTATATTTTCCTTTGAAAACAGAGGTGCTTCAGAGCCATGTACTTTGCAATGTTACAGGGTTAATTGTGCTAGTGCAATCAAATCAAGTATAATTGAACAACTAAAGAAGAAATCTTTATCTGCCTGGGTTTATACGATTTTTTTAAAGCAAACAGTTTTTGCTCTTGAATAAAATGTCTGCCTCACACAGGCAAGAAAAAATCTATATGAAAGTCAAAAGGTAAATGTTAGATATATAAGGAAAAAAAAATGCTTGGTTATACAGGCCAACATTTTAAAATATTATTGTGAGCTTCCTTATGTATTTTAATTAAACATTTAAACATTTAATTTAAACACATTTAATCATTTTCCCATAATTCTAATTTTATAGGAAAATCAGCTTTATTTTCATTGTTTACCCACTTATTTGGAATCTGACACTAACATAACTCAGCAAAACGCTTTTTGATTTGTATCTTTCTACTTCTCTAAGCAACATCCACTAGTGTCCAAGATGGATACCTGCTAAAATGGAAATTTATATCCTGTCACTTTAAATGGAGATTACTTTGTGCAAGTTTTCAAATATAACATAGTTTTGAAAAAAAGATCGTCAGAGAAATCTTGCTCAATAAGTACTCACTTGTTTGTTGGGCATTTTTTCTTCATCACTTTACAGTGCAAGTATTTCTGTGGTGGTTTCCAAGCTTCAGCACCCACGTATGTGTTAACATAGGAGAGTAAGTATCTGTGACACTTCAGTGAATCCTGGAACTTGGGCACTGAGTGCCTTTTCTTTCAATGAGTGGAACAAAATTCTTCAATGTGAAACACTCAAACCATCCAACTAATTCTGACTGCAAGTTGGATAATGTAGCTAAGCAGCTATTGAACAAGTGTTTCGGATTTTTCACTGCAGTGCCTCTCACAGGATGTATCGCTTCATGTTGCATTTCATGCCTCTAGGTCTTCATCTCAAATGATGGACTCCCTTTCAACCTACCTGGATACTTAACCACATCAGATTTGCAGAACATTTTCATGGCATTCTTCTCACAGAAACCTCTACTTTTCCCCTCCAGTTCAGTCCTACATTTCACAACTTTTGGTATGCTTTTTCTGGTCACACAAGTACTCTCCGTGCTTCTGACATCGCTGATAAAAGACAAGTCTAGGAAAGTAGTGGAATTTCTAGCAAAAGGCAGTACCAGTCTCACAGTTTAAACTTCAGCATTCTCTTGTGTGCTAGATATATATCATAGAATATAGTCCCTCTCTGTTCTGTTACTGAGTCTGGAATGTCAATGATCATCAGAGGGGAATTTTTGATTGGTGCTGTCCATCATTATCAGCAGGTCAGTGTCTCACAAATCACATTCATTAGGCTTTGAATGTGTTGGTGGTGTAAGAAGCAGTTATGAAGCTGCATTCAGAGAGATACAAAAAAATATAATACAGGGAAATTGGCTAAAGGACGAGAAGCCACAGGCAAAACCCCACTTTTACATCTTCCCTCTTTAAAAGCACTGTGAGAAATGGATGGACTGCAAGTGCCACACCTAAAAGCATTTCTTAACAAATTCAGAACCATGACATTTTTTTACAAGACAGCAATGAATGCATATCCTGGTTTTATTTCAGTACCTCATGAATTAAAGTAATTGCAAAGGATGATTATTTTAAGGAAAGCAAAAAAACCAGTGACCTTTCCTCCTTCCATTATCTTGGCCACTAACTAGGCATTTATCAGTATGAACTTTGGCATTCATAATTGTGTTATGTCCTGAAATAAAATTTTTAATCAATACTAATAGATTTCTATGCTGAAGCAGAACTTTTTCAGGTAGGAGTTCATACTTCAGTCTAGTTTAGAGATAAGATATTTTTTCTTCTTTTTCTCACTTTTTTCTCTTCTTCAAGCAGTTGGCATGCCACAGGTCTCAACCTGATGAACAGAAAAACATGGACAGGGATACCCAATTAGTAAGTGTGTTTATTGCACTTCATTGTACTAAACTGAATTCAAGAATACGAGTCTTAATTTCTCATTCTGACCAAGAGATGTATTTCATAGTGAGACAAGGAGGTAGAAAGATGTTCTTACCAGTTTAGAATCCATATTCACACTTCTACTGTGGACACTAAATCCTGGGGCAGGTTCTGTGTCACTGCACAACTTTAACCATACTTTCAATTATCCTTGGCCTCCATCCAGGTCAGTTTCTTTCTTTGATGAATCCCAAAGTATGGAATATATTACAGGCAAATTCACTCACTCCTGACCTTCACTTCGTAAGCAGAGCATCAATAATTTGACAAAAGGCTGATTCATCACATCTCCATGATAGTAATGTGAAGAAGTCAGGAAGCAGAAGTACAAGAGCAAGTAAAAATAAGAGAAAAAATACCAAACAAACAAACAAACAAAAAACCCCAAACCCAAAATCCCCAAACCTACAACCCATCAAGAATGAAAAGGGAAGGTAACCATATTCAGAGATCCATACCTGCCACCCACCTGTGAGATGTAATAGATAATAGGCTTCTAACAGATTTTCAGCTCATGTAAAGACCTAGGAGACTTGACCTAACCAAGCAGCTTAGGTAAACTGGCCTGAATCTCAGTGTTTCTGACACAGTCATTATGTCTGTAGTGAATAACATTTCTATATAAAGGGAAAGAAAAGGACAACATCCCAGAGAGAGCTAGGGAAGTTTTCTAGGGCATCTGCAGGAACAGCAAGACCAACCACTTTGTGTGACCAACTACTATCTCCTGGTCAGGTCACAATGCAAGACTGCAAAAATACAGTTTTGGACCCTGCCGTCTCCGGAAGTAAATGAAATGGTAGAAAACTACTGACTGTTACAATACTTCGGAAGGATGGAGAATTATTCTGAGCAACAGCTTTCAGAGTTGTTCATGAAATCAAAAGAGAAGTCAGACCCACAGACCTGTAGGACCTTGGTGTTTTCCAACCTAAATTATTCTATGATTCTGTAATGCAGAAAACAACAACCATACAAGAGGGAAAGATCATAATATTGTGAATGTAGGCATGAAGCTTTTCAAAATGTTGTTGATGAAGAGAGAACAGGCTCACACTACAAAATGAGTTTCTTACAGCTTTTCCTCACTTTCTTGCCTTGAGTCACTACTGGGGCTGGGGAGAAGCTGTCTTTCCCATCAATCCATTACAAGATACCCTGAGGCAGCTTTCTTAGGTCAAATAAAATCAGGATTCCTCTTTTTCAAACATCTACAGTTTGATCCTGTGTCCCACACACTTTTAAAATGTAGTATTTTTTTTGTCAGATGAAGGAAACATGATCATCTCTCTTCTTCCTATCTCTTGATTTCCTTTAATTCAAAAGGCAAGATTTCAATGTCACGAAAGGTATTCATCCTTTAACAGCTTGGTTAAAGTCTCCTGCGTGCACTGCCTGCAGGCTAAACTCAACTCAAGTAAATGGATAGCCCAAATCAAAAAAGGTAGAAGATGGGAGAAGGTGAGAGTTAGACACTTAGCTTGTAGTGATTAAATCCTACTTATTTGTGTGGGAGACAAATTATAGAGCTCAGAATAACTTTTTGTCTAGAAGACTGCATAACTGCCAGGATGCAGATCCTATGTGAATTTTGGAGATGAGGTAGTTATACCTTGGGATGTAGTTTTCCCGTCTTTCACACACAGATGCTTTAGGAAACCATTGCCATTAACTGTAGGTAAAATAACCAAATGATGATATGACAGAACAGAAGGGGTCAACAGTGCTCAAGTAAGAGAGTTCACAGCAGTCTGGAGTCTGACTCTAAGGAATTTGGATAACAAAGAGGCCATTCTGTGTTCATACAGATTCCTATGCAGTTTTTATGGGGTGTACTGAGTGGCTCCCTTTTTGGGAACAAAACCAATGGGAGGTAAATAGGGTACTGGTATGGCAAAAAGTGAAGTGGGGAGAAATCCTGAAAATTGCAAGATCCATATCAGTATCAGTTGGATGGGGAACAGCCCAGCAGAAAGGGCACCACCCAGCCCAGCTCTTAAATAATCAAATAGACTCTTTCACTCGGTTGGCTGTCTTAGCAGAGGAAAAAGAAGTAGAACAAGAAGAGAAATGGGGTTTTCTGTTTGAATGGCTGCATGTGAAACATGGCGACTCCGGGATGAGAGAATTGTTAAGAGAGGGGGTAAGTAGAGAATGGCCAATGACCCAAAGGGTATGTTAAACATTTATCTCTGCCTGAGGCCAATTCCATACCAGACTAAAGAAACCTCCCCTGCAAGATCCCCCTCTCCAACTAAGGACAGGAAAAGGTTTATGGGAAACTTGGCAGGTTGACTATATTGGATCTTTTGATAAATCAAAAGGAAAATAATACGTGTAGGAGCTGAAATTCTCTCAGGTCTGGTGCAGGCTGAATCAGTAGCATGAGCTACAGGGGAAAATACTGTGAAAGGGTTATGGTTCAGTTTCCTGCCTAAAGCAGAATCAATACTGTCAGATAATGGCAGTTACTTCACAGCAGGAATAGTCCAAGAATGGGCAAAAAACTGGAGGAAAGCTGTGGGTGTTCCACACCTCCTACTATCCACAAGTCAGTATAAAGGACAAATGGTCACCTAAACCAGTCTTTGAGACCTCAGGATCCAAAGTGGGGTGACCAGCTTTGGGAGATTATGACCAAGTCATTGACCAAAGGGGAGTAAAAGGATGTCCATGACTTGTGTCATTTTGAACTAAGTCACCTACGACCTCTTCTGGCAACAAAGGGACTGACAATCCCCAGAACTCTTTACATTTCCCAGGTCAGCCAGTATTGGTAAACTTGCCAGCTACTGGAGAAGTCCTGTTGGTCTCTTAAAGACCCCTCTGAACATGTGCGTATGGGTAGCCACAGATGCCCACAACAGAATAAAAAACTAACACCAGAGTGACAGTTTCTTCTTTTTAAAACTAGTTTGACTGAGTTTTCCTTTCTTTCTTCTTTTACAGGTATTCCACAAGAAGATGATGTGCCTATAAAAAGATGAGGTGGCTATGGGACTGAAGAGTTACACTGTTCTTTGTTGTAATATGTATATTTGATTGTATGGTTTTTTTCTCAGCAGTTTTGCAGTGTTTATATAGATTTGTCACAAACATTGTTTTGTGTCGTTTGTGTCTCCTCTCAGGTTGCCACCATGGGTGGAAAAAATTCCTCCCCAAATTTATCTTGGGAGCACATACAGGGTTTCTTATGACTATGGAATCAGACAGACCAAGGTATTTGTACACCCCTTCCTACCTCCTCAGAGCAAAGTCTAAAATTCTTCGTAACACCTATTAATATTACACTTAATCTGAAAAAGAACCAGAGAGTGAAATGGCCATCCTTTTTTCCTCCCTACTTTCTGGGGATTCCATGACAAGACATTTTTTGCATGGAAAGCCCAACAGTTGGTATTGAAGGCATATGGTAGAGAAGTTGAACATCTTGAAATGAAAATGTCTTTAGAGATACATTACACTTGTTTTGCATATTATGATCAAAAACTCAAGGACATCCAGGGCTGGAGAGTCTGCAGTGCTTTTCATTCCAAAACGGACTTCATCTTACCTGTTGAGGAGGTTGGAATGGGTCAAGTTTTATTAGATGGAATAGTATCTTCATATTAGGTAATTTTTGAGTTCCACCTGAAGGGCCCTATAATATTCCTAATGATGATATCCTTTTGATTACACCTTTAACCCACTGTGGCAACCAGACGATTAGGAAGCAGACTTTTCACTGAATATCACTCTCTCATGGTGCATAACACCCCCAAATGGAACAGGACTTGGGTGACAAACAACTTTCTGTGGCTATGGTCTAGAGAAAGCCCACAGCTGAAACCTCTAAAGCACACTGACATTCCCCCTTACCCCAGGCGTTCTCATCTCTTGCACTGTAATAAAAAAATTGACTGTAGTATGGGTCCAGGTATCCCCTGAAACCTGGTTGGTTTAAGGGATAAGGATGTTAGTCCAGGGCATTACAGACATTAAATGAGCTTGAAGACACTGCTGTAATCACAATAATGCTCTCTGCATTCATTGCTCTAATGCATTTTATGAATATACTACAGGAATTATAATTTAAATTTCGAATATTATTTTCTCTTTAAAGATAGCTAAATAAAAATAAGAAAGAAAAACATTCAGTGCAAGTGATCTGTAACTGAAACTGTTTTCAAAGAATATTTCATAATTCACAGACTTTTAAGGCTTGTATAGAGCTGGTATTTAACATACTGCCTGTTTATCTTTGGCTGTATTTTTCGAGACCAGTCTTCAATTTTGTGATACAATAAAATCAAAGAAAATATGTCCATTAGACCAATATCTATAAGGGAATACCTTCAAATACCATCTAAAACTGAATTAAAATTCTAGTTGATGTAGGTAACCTGTGTGTGAAACACATTTTACTTTCAGAATTAAAAATTCTAATTTTGTATAACACCAGATAAAAGCAAAAAAAAGTACGAACTCTGAAAGTGTTATCTGTCTATGTCTTGTCTGCTTGAGATACATAAGATAAATATTTAATTTTGCTTCATAATGTACACAGAACTATCGGTCAAAGAAAGGTTTTGTGCTCACTTAAATGAAGGGTTTAATTTGGTTTAAAATGACCAGTTGTGATATGTAAAAAAGCCACATGTGAAGCCACATGTAACAAAGGCAGTAAGAAGCATTAGACAGCCCCAAACAGCCAGAAAATTTACATCCCAAGAGATAAATTGGAAACTCCTATGGCCACTTCTGAAAAATTTTTCAGTGATTTCTATTTACCTGGAAGAATACGTTTAAACATAAAGAAAGCATCTATCATTCCTCTCATCCATGTAATCCCTATCCTGGGAAGAGGAAGAAACATGAGCAACATTTAGATTCTTTGAAGTATTCTTTATCAATTATTTTAAAAACAGAACCTGTGGAAGTGTTTCCTTAGACAGGTTTCCTCCTTTTAGCTCAGTGACTATCCTAAGAGAATGAATTTCATATAATACCTCGGTACCAGTGAACTAAATTTTTGTGAAACACACTGAAGTCTTCAAAGAAAAGTCCACTGAACCTATTTTTTTTTTTTCCTAATAAAACTGCAATTGAGTACTTTCTGACAGGCGAAATAAATCTCTTTTTTTGAGTCAGGATGTTATTTCTTTACACATTTGTTAAGTATTTGAGGAAGGAGGCATGTAACATGGTATTTTATTTTCATTTTTTAAAGGCTATCATCTTGTATTTTGAAGACTCAAATTGTTCTAATTGTGTCATCTTACATAATTTGTTGTTGGGTTTTTTTTATTATTATTATTAATAATAATAATAATAATTTTAAATGAAATAAAAAAACATTTCATTTTCCTTAGTTTTTAATCTCCAAAATTTATTTCTAATTTGCATAGAATGATAAGTCATAATACAGATCTACTTTCTCTACTATAATACAGATTTATCTCTCTCTACTATTCCACAGCAAAGGAATTTTTAGTAACTTCTGTTGTTTTTAGTTTGGTGTTTTGTGTTGTGTTTCATATAAAATAAAATATATGAAAAAAGATGTTGTTACCACCTTCTAGAATACTTAAATAACCACCATTCAACACTATTTTTCATTCAAATTAAAATGGAAGATTGTCTTCAGTTTGAAAAAAAACAACAAAACAACAACAATAACAACAACAA
>VWZW01004026.1:2593375-2629387 GCA_013397115.1 Edolisoma coerulescens
CTAATAAAACTGCAATTGAGTACTTTCTGACAGGCGAAATAAATCTCTTTTTTTGAGTCAGGATGTTATTTCTTTACACATTTGTTAAGTATTTGAGGAAGGAGGCATGTAACATGGTATTTTATTTTCATTTTTTAAAGGCTATCATCTTGTATTTTGAAGACTCAAATTGTTCTAATTGTGTCATCTTACATAATTTGTTGTTGAGTTTTTATTATTATTATTATTAATAATAATAATAATAATTTTAAATGAAATAAAAACCCATTTCATTTTCGTTAGTTTTTAATCTCCAAAATTTATTTCTAATTTGCATAGAATGATAAGTCATAATACAGATCTACTTTCTCTACTATAATACAGATTTATCTCTCTCTACTATTCCACAGCAAAGGAATTTTTAGTAACTTCTGTTGTTTTTAGTTTGGTGTTTTGTGTTGTGTTTCATATAAAATAAAATATATGAAAAAAGATGTTGTTACCACCTTCTAGAATACTTAAATAACCACCATTCAACACTATTTTTCATTCAAATTAAAATGGAAGATTGTCTTCAGTTTGAAAAAAAACAACAAAACAACAACAATAACAACAACAAAAACACCAATAGGAGAATGTTACTAAGCCTATTTTCTTTTTTTAAAATCTGGTCCATACTTGCATCTAATTAAAAGGTAAAATACGTTTAATGTACAGCAGATCATTATATATATTTGCACAACCCTGAAAAAACAGAATTCAGAATGGTTCCAGTATAGAAGTGCAATGTGAGTATATGCCCCCATTGTTTTAACAATAGACAATTCTCATTTTCTGAAGATTAGTCCTCAAAATATAAATCACCTTGTTTGCTGGACTGCTATCATTGAGACAGTAGGTGGTGGCTTTTATCTTCTTGAATTTTTTAAACACATGCTAAACAAAGTTGTCCTGGCATACATCCTGGCTGCTGTTTTAATGGTCAGTTTAACCTTTGCTGTCAGAAAGACAAAGTACTGCTTCTTTTTTGTGTAATGCTCATAATATAGCTGGAACTTAAAAATCAGCTGAGCATTCTGCAGAAATCACTTTCTTCTTATTTATTTGCTCAATTTGCATTGTAATTAGCTATCTTAAATTGCAGTCTTATCATTTGAATAATTCCAATTTAAGCACTTCTGGCCTTAAAAAAGAGAGGGAACGAAGAGGATTTAATTAAATTACAATGGAAATTAAATTAAACATAAGAAGGAATAACTTAATTCGTGATCAATTCAAAGTTCTTGGCTGAATATAGTAGTCATATCACTGTAAATTCTAATAACTAATATTCTGACATGTAAAAGAACACTAATTTCTATCTTTTTAATACTGTTTATTGCAGTGTTTGATGTGATCAATACTACAAATGCATCATTTTCCACCCAGGAGTTAATGTAACTGCTAATATTACTTTGGTACAATTAATGGATAGATCTAAAATCAAAATAAAAATTTAATTTGATAATTTTAAATCTCTTTTTTTAATAATTGTAAATATTTTTTCCAGTGTTCTTTATTATGTAAAAAATGCTATCTGGACTTCATGTTCTGTCTTTTACATGCATCATTTATTAGTTTGCACTTTTTACAAAGGTGAAAATCTGAATAATATTATTTTGAATTTTGAAAGTAATGTCTGTCAAAACAAGTTTTGCTTTTATTAGCCCAATGGAACACACAGAAAAAGAGAAAGAGAGAAAGGAAGAAAGGGAGAAAGAAATAAAGAAATAAAGAAAGAAAAGAAAGAAAGAAAGAAAGAAAGAAAGAAAGAAAGAAAGAAAGAAAGAAAGACAAAGAAAAAGAATTAGAGTAACATGCTGTTAGTGGCTAGTAATAGACCTATGAGGTAATGCTTCAAAATCTTCTGAACTTCCTCATATCTAAGATTATTGTTATTGACATTATTAATATTGGTAGCAAGTGAAATGCTCCTTAGTCATTTGATGTCTGATTGTAAAAGCTTTTTGCCATTATGGTTATTGCTGTCATCATGTGCTACTTCAGACTGAACAAGTCATATCTCTGTCATCACTAATGGTCCATTATTAATACATGTCCTCAGTCATTGATAAATTTAACTGAATAATTGTCATGCTCTACCTCAGATTTTTCTGCAGTCTCTGGGACTATGATAGTATGCCAATGCTTACTTAGGCTTGCATCAATATAAAGAACTTTTCAATATAGGCCTGAAGCACACTAGCATGTTAATCATAGTGTCTACATTTGCAATGCCTTGATATGTAGTCCAAAGAATCATTCAGTTTGTCTAGGAGATGTGACCCAGAGTGGCTCTTGCCATTTTGCTTAATAAATAAACCTTGAATAAAACTGCGCTGCATTACCCTACATAGCATTTTCAATCTTTCTTACTTTGCCATGTGACATCCAGCACCTAATGTCTATCATTTAAATGCTACAGGCACACCACATGATCAGACTGGCAGCTTCAAGCCACACATAAAAGTGAAGTTGCTTCTGCTTTTAATAGTGATACTGCTTAGAAGGCATTAACATGATCTAGGGCAATTGCCATGCCTGACTCATCATCTAACCTGAGCCGGAAAAATAATTTCTGATCAGAGAAATCTCACAATTCTGCAGAAACTTGTCATCTGTAAAAAAAAAAGAGAAAAAAAAAGAAAAAAAAAAAAAGTCCAGAGATGTCCTGGCTTCTGGAAGCTTCTCTTGCCTGGGTTAAATGTTCCAAGCCTCCAGCTCCTTGACTCAACATGTTAGAACCTGTGATGTGATATCAGAACACAGGATAAGACTCAATACACCTCAGAAATATGTTTTCCCACATTTTTCTATGTCCCTTCAACCCGGGGGAGAAAATCAGGATCAAGGAACTCTTTAGTGATTATTTCATAACAAGCTGAAATTGGAAACATAATTATGTATGCACTACTACCTCTCCTATCCAACTATTAAGGTTGTATTTTTAGTGACATATAATTAATCACTTGTGATTTATCTTCATTCCCTTAGGACACTTGTATCATCTTGTGTCTGCATTTTTCACGTTCCTGTAACAGTCTCAATATAAATGTTACTGACAACTAAAGCTTTATTAGCAAAAATTACTCACACCTACATCCTGGTACTAGAGTCACTGTATAGGTCAATCTACAAAAAAGCCCTAACAGTCCAATTAGAGGATAGATATATGTTCATATTAGATAAAGTATTTTGTTAACTTTTCATTTTTGTCATCAATTAGTTACAGAAATGTCACTGGTATGTCATCAAAACTGCATTACAATATTGCTCTCCATACAGATCAGACTTGAAATACCCTGAAAACTCTAACTCCTCACGACAAAACCAGCCTGGCCCTTCTCCACATATTTACTCTTTCTTATGCCTGTTATTCAGCTACTTTCTTCAATCAATGCTGAACGCAGGTTGAAGGTGTGTACATCAAGTGCCTCATGTTCATATCAGAAGAACTTGGAAAGCCATATTGTGTATAACTCCTTTTGGGAAAGTTCTCCAAAGATATTGTCTGCAAAGGCATGGAGTCTTACCCGCACTACCAACTCCACCTTCACCCTGGTGAGTGCTGCTGCTACACAGCTGTTTTGAGACATTAATAGGATAAATGACAAACATGTATTTTATTTCGTGTCTTCAACCACTGATGGCACCTGAAGTTAGGAAGTCTGATAAGATTTCGTCAGAGAAAAGAAATATAAAATTAAAGGAAAAATCGGGAACAATGAGAGCCCAGGTAAGGATTGCTTTCCAGGAAGGACTCCATCTATGTGACAAAACAGCACTTTGAAGCCCAGAATAGGAAGGCACTTTCTTCAGCACATACATGAAAAACAGGTAGCCCAGGAGGTCCAGCAAAGCAGGGACAAAGCTTTTTTGGGAACAACTTATGTCATCTGTAGAGTTATGCAGTTAAAATGATGATTCTGGTTTTTGTACTTGGTTTGTAGCTTCTAAGAGCTCTTTGCATAGTTTGGTGCATTTGAAAAATAATTTTTTTTTGAGACTACTTCAACAAAAAGAGAAAACATCACAAACAACCCCAAGAAGAAAAAAGCTCATGTATCTTTTCATATGCTTTCTAAAAAGGCAGCACAAGAAGATTACCAGAATTCATATCTCCATATTTACCCCTGCAGAAGGGCGGATATCTGGCAAACCACACAATGGTGACTTTGCAGTGTTTTGTATCATTTATTGTCCTGTGTTTCTTTTATTTTCTTTTCCTTTTCCCTTCTCTGGACTTTCACGATTCTACTAACCCAGAGGATAACTGCACCACTAAATGGAACAAATTTGATTTGCCAGATGATCCAATTGTGCAAAAGTCCAGCAAGAATGTAGATGAAGTTACAGACCAAGAGTTCTTTTTTCCCTGACCAAATTTTGCTTGAGAGGTTTCATTTTTTACATTAATACAAGAGTTTCTATAATTTTTTGAAGTTTCTTTTATAAATCAATGTGGGGATTTTTGATTTTTCATTAGTTATATCTTGCCTAGGCAAGTAAAACTTATTTTATTAGAAGAAATAACTGTGGTAGTTCATGTAACTGCTTGATGATGAGCTTCACACCAAAATAAAGTTTCCACTATGTTGTTGCAAGAGTCTACCTAATTTTTTAAAACTGTCTTTTTAGTATTTGTGCAAAGTATTCTGCTAATCTATTTTGAATTGGGTATCAAATATCTGATCTAGTGCATTTTCTCCCTTTTTTTTCTTCAGAAAAACTAGAAATTCTGCAGGAAAAAAAGAAAATTCTTTATCTAAAACAATCTCTCCAGGCAAGCCATATGGGACATAGCAAAATCACAATATGCCTCAATAGTTTTAACAGAAGTGATTATCATTTGTGCCACTTCTGGCATCCTACAATAAACACAATTCATAATTATATATATGTATTTATTTTTCTCTGCTAAACAAGATGCAGCATTTCTACCAAGGCTAACTGCCATTTTCATCAAAAAGATAAAGTGATTTGAGTGAAAATGTTTGTATTGATTTCCTCCTTCAATACTAGTCCAAAGGCTCTTACCATCAAGAATAACTTCTCTGTGGTTTTATTTATTTATTCATTTATTTATATTTTTATCATGTGTTCACTGTAGGATGCTAGAATAAAAGTTACATTTTGTGGCTTGGAAAATGAACATTAACTGAGGTGCAAAGTACATACAGTAACTATACACAAATTCTTGTGCATCTATGCACTGCGAACACAAAACTGGCATGTTTTCTTTCAGCTAGTATAATTTTTAGCTTTTGTAGTTCTCGTAATTAACATTTTCACAAGTCATTAAAAGCTGGATAAACCATTAAGAAAGATACGCAACCAAAATTTTACTTTTAAACACAGGATTAAAAATTAGTTTTATCACTAGATCAGCAATATGGTATACCATACTCTACTGCTTCATATTGTTTTCAGATAATTCTGGTTAGTTAGGGAATGACCATTTGCATCTGTACAAATACTCAGAATGCAGAATGTTATATATGGAAGTAATTTGGTAATTAACTTCACTTTATGTTTATACATAAAGTCTTTGCTTTTTATTACTATGACAATAAAGATTTTGTGTTTTCTTTTTTGGTTTTTTTCCCTGTAAAACCTGTCTTTGGAAATGATAAGCAGTTCATTGCTCTATTGGGTTTATATGTCAAGGTGGAGGTATTAGGGGGCTGCCGGGATGACCTCTGTGACAGACACCAAAGTCAAAGAGTAGGGAAAAGGTGCTCTAGGTCCCTGCAGCCCCCGGAGAAGACTATGGTGAGGCAGGCTGTCCCTTTGCAGCCCATGGTGAAACAATTTGGAGCAGATTTCCACCTGCAGCCTGTGGAGAACCCCCACCAGAGCAAATGGATATGTCCTGAAGGAAGCCATGGTCCATGGAGAAGTACCCATGCAAGAGCAGATTTTCTGGCAGGAGCTGTGCCTTATGGGAGACCCACACTAGAGAAGTCTGTTCCTGACGGATTATACCCAGTGGAGAAGACCCCCTTATGGAGTAGTTTGTGAAGGACTGTACATTGTGCGTGGGACTCCACGCTGGAGTAAGGAAACAGTGTGAGGAGGAAGGAGTAGCAAAGAGGAACTGTTATGGACTCATGACAACCCCCATTCCCATCCCTCTGCACAATTCAGGGAGTGGACGAGGCACAGGACGTTGAGCCTGGGAAGAAGGCTAGGTGGGAGAGATCTGCTTTTAGGGTTTGTTTTTTTTGTTTGTTTTTGTCTCACTGTCCTCCTTTATTTTTAATTGGAAACAAATTAAATTCATTGTCCCCAAGCTGAGTCTGTTTTGCCTTGGTGGTAATCGACAAGTAAGTGATATTTCTGTGTTTATCCTGATATTTAAATTTGCCATCTTATTTTGTCCCCTGTCCTGTTGAGGAAGGGGAGTGAGTGAACAACTGTGTTGAGGAGCCAGCCAAGGTCAACGCATCACAGTCGCTTGTCTTAATTTTCATTTTCACTCTTACAGATTGATTTATTTGCTTTAGCCTCACATGACCATTAGAGGTTAGCTTATTCTGTAGTGGAAATAGGATGGACAAATCATGTTTGATGCTATCTTGATACAAATAGGTTCAGAATTTGTCACGATTTTTTCAGTTTTTAGACTAATTCCATATCCATGACCTCTGGTTGCCATCTGTTCTAAGGAGCTAACTACTCTCCTCTGCCTCCATATAGCTATTTTTCATCTACAATTTACAGTACTCTCTGTGGTATCAAAATCCCTCTTTGCTGGGTTACATGGTAACATCATTGACAAGATAATTTGGAAAGTAAAATACATTTTAAAAATAGTATACCTCTTAAGGCAGACTTACTGGCCAAGAAAAAATAACCAACATTTAGAAGTCTGTCCTGACCTAACCAGTTCTTACCAAAGCAGCAATTCTGAACTTTTCTTTTAGTCACATAAACAAATGTCAAACTTGCAGGGACTTGAGTTGAAGTAACCCCTATCACCTCTCAAATTTATACCAGTTAGTTCCATGTATAGACCCAAAAAGGTAAATTCTGTTTTCCTTTCAGTGGTATCTATGGGAAAATGTGCCTCAGCCTCTCCAAAAAAATGTTCTTAAGGGCACAGTGCCTTTTATAACATCCATTCTCTGACAAGCAGGTCAAATGTACAATAGGCACTGGGTCAGGCAAGACACACAATGTCAAGCACATTTCCTGGAGCTAAGTACACCTCCACATCCCAGATGGTGGTTGCTACACTCACCTTTCACAGCACAGAGGAAGGAGATTTGCTGTGTAATGTAGCATGTGAAACATGGTGAGGAACGAGGTGGCATAAAAGGAGGGAGGGAGGGAATCAGCAAAAGTGCCATCCATCCCAGGGCATCAGGTGACACACTCCATTGCACCTCCTCTGAGCTCTGCTTTCAGGACCTATGAGCTCACAATCACACACGCACATGAAGGATTGAGGGCACTGGGGAAGCTGGGAACACTGCCAGAATCTGGCATCTGTATCCCCAAGAACAAGAGGAATGGCCAGCATTGTTCAGCTGTGTGTTTACTACGCGTTTGCACTTTCTGCAACACTTATCATCCTAGAAGTTGCACAAGAGAGGAAGCAATGAGACAATCCTGTCTTTCAGGATGGCTGTCGGTCTTATGAGATGAAAGACGTGACTGTAAGAAAGTTCACTTGCTTTAGTACACAGGGAATTGTTCAGCACCATCAGTTGTGGATTTCTTCATAACCATGCTGCAAAGTAAACAGCAACTCCACATGCTTACACATTATGGCACTCTTACGGGAGGGCTACACTCTTGATGGTGGTGGTGGTCACGAGAAAGGAGCAGGCACAGGTGCACACTGCTATCACTACCATCAGCTCCATAAACGTCTCTTCCTAAAGCTGAGGTATGAAACCACCTGGTAATGAAGCTGGGAAAAACTTTTTATGAGGTTCCCCCACACCTCTACATCACAGAGAGATAATTCCTATAAGACCAAATGGCTGCTGCTCCTGTTCTAACAGTAGCAGCCTAGAGAAGGAAGTAATTTCATTTTCTAAAAGGATCAGTGAAGAAGCCTGAAGGCACGTGAATTTGGTGGGAAAAAGCAGCAGAAGGGACAGGCTCAGTCCCTACCAAGCAGATCCTTGAGCTGTCCATGGTGTGTGCAACTGCCAGACCACTTGAAGGGTTGAGGGAGGACTGGCACTGAGGCTTCATAGCCTGGTAAGGGCAAATACTGTCTTCAGTGCCCTTGGGATGTACCATACAATTGCCAAAGGCCCTCATGAGACAGCTGCATCTGCCTCTCCAGGGCAGCAACAGAGTGTGTCAGCCCTGCCTGTCCCACCCTGGCCTTAGTTTGTCCCCAAGAAGGTGCCCAATGCTCAGGTCTGGGGCTGAACTGGTGCTTCCACTGCCCTACTCCTGGCTGGGACTGTGGGACAGACTTGGCTGCCAGACGCTGCCATCCCCTGCTCCTGGGCATTGTTGGCCCCCATGGAGATCAGAAAGGGTGTTGTAAAATAAGGAGTTAGCTGCAAAGTGTTACAAATTACAGGGCAGAGCCACTGCAAGAAGTAAAGACCCAGAAGGTGCCTGTTCCAGCTGGCAGCACTGAAAACAGCACCAGCTGGACCCTATACCCCAATTAGCCCTCTCTCCGTAGGCACGGCCATGTCACAGATGTGGGGATTTGGGCTGCTGAGCAGTGTTAGAGGAGATCCAACCAGCCCAGGACATACCTGTGTGGGCACTGTGAACATGTAATAAAATTTAACAGTACAATTCTTATGTATTTTTAACATGTCCCCTGATACACATTATCAAACACCTCTGACCACATTCAGCTCTTTTCTTCCCCATTAGTATGGATGTTCAACATGCTGCACAGTGTTCTTTCTGGGGAAAGTGACCTTGCTAATCTTCCTGTGCCCTGTCCACTCAAGCCAGACTGAAGAGTGTGAAGCTTTTGGAGACGGTAGAAAGGGACCACAGGGATTTGGATTGCTTGAAGGTGAAGGAAAGGAAAACATTAGGGCTTAAATTTAACTTTGAGTCTGCATCGCTGGGGAACACTTTGGGAGAAAGGGACATTGATGGATGACATCAGGACATACCTATGCCATACTATGCCTAAAAGGCCCAGGAACACTACTTTAGCATGTTTAGCAGTTCAGCATGAGACTATTACAAAACTAGGCACCAATGCAAATATATCCCTTTCAAGGAATGAAATTCATTTGGCTAAAAGTAGATCTTTATGAGAATGATTCCTCGGTTTTGGGAGCTCTAGTGCAGTTTGTGTTAGTGCTTGAAGTCAACTTATCTTTTTTGTGAAACCTCTGATACTCATCTCCATCCATATAGCTATTCTCTCAGCCAGGGCTTCCAAGACCACTTTGCATTTTCTTCCTAAAGAGAATATTTAAAGATTTCTTTTAAAATTGATACAAACTATCCAAGATACTTGAAATAGTTGGCTAGCTCTTGGTGGTCTACTGTTAAGAGCACGGCTTGAAGACCTCTCAGACAGATACTCTCACCCAAAAAAACTAGAAGTGAATTTCTCTCGAAAGTCCTGGAGTACATACCTGATTTACAGTCTGAAAGGCGTAGTGAGATGGAACTAAACTACAATGTAAAAGTATTAGGGCACAAAAGAGGTGGATATTCTAATATGTTCTTGGCCTCTCTGTATTTAGCAAGCTAGCCCAATCTTTTGTACCTCACACACAAGTTACCAACAAGGCCACGTAGACACACATCAAGTATTTGTATAAGGAGTGTCATCATTTTTAAGTCTATGAGCAAAACCCAGAGATGTATCCCTCCACTTCTTCCATTTCTTGCTTCTTGCATGTCCACAGAAGGATGACATGGCTGGTGAAAGGTCTACAACTCAAATCTAAAGCACAGTCTAGAATGGCTGAGGGTGCTGGTGTTGGTTAACCTGGAGAAAAGGAGGCTCAGGGAAGAACTTACATCTCTCTATAACTACCTGAAAGGAGGCTGTACCAGACTCTTCTTCCTAGTACAAGGATAGGCTGAGAGGAAATGTTCTCAAGTTGTACCAGGAGACATTTAGATTGGACATTAAGAAAAATTTCTCAACCAAAAGGATCGCAAAGCATTGGAACAAATTGTCTGGGGAAGTTGTGGAGTCACCATCCCTAGAGGAAATTAAAATATTAGTTGATATGTTGCATAGGGACATGGTTTATTGGTGGACTTGGCAGTATTAGGTTAATGTTCAGACCCAGTGATCTTAGAGGTCTATTCCAAATTAATCATTCTATGATACCATGATTTTATTGTTTAATTCAACCATCTTCTTTAATAAAAAGCACTGTCATCACATATGCTTTTGTGCCAGACATACATCACCTTCTTCACTTTGATATTGTAGTCCAGGTATGCTGCTGACCTCTCTAAGGAGTTTGAACTGATATGCTGAAATGCGTGCCTCGTGCTCTTTGAGTAAATGCCACAAGCTGTGGCTGAGGCAGTGGGAGGTGATGTGTCCTTGTAAATGCCTGCCAGTCTTAATTTGAGGTGAATCAGTTTTATTCTTTCTGTTCTGCTCCCTTCTGGAGTGCAGAAAGCAGGTGCAGAAAGACCTTCCTTCAGCTCCACACATTCTCTGGTTCAGGGACAAAAGGAGGAATGCCTCATTATGTCATGCATATTTTTGGGGCTTGCAGTCCAGTGTTAGACAACATCTGCAATATTATTTTATTTCTCCTATGCCTTTGGTGAAGCAGAGACTTATAATTGTTGGACATAACAGACAGGACACCCTTGACAGGCTCTTCCATGAGATGAAAAGATGTTCACCTGTGCCTTGTATATGCAACTTATTCCTACAAATACAGGCTGGAACTATTACAGAAGACTAATGTACATTCCAGTGTAAAGGAAGGGTTTTCTTCTCAGGGAGAGTATAGACATAATGTAAGGAGGAATTGAGGGTGCACTGAAAGGGATCAGAAGTGTAGCTTTCTTTGATTGTGGCTTGTGATATAACCTTGTTGAAAACATGACTGATTTGAAATGCTATTTTCATGAAGGTATATATCTACAGACCCTTCAATAAATATAGGAGTAAATAAGTTATTCAGCATTTGAGACGATGGACACATATTTGATCATGAATCTCACTCCTATAGTCTGTGTGGAAATATTAAGAAAAATAAGACTAAGGAAGTCAGTGGCAGAAATATTTTAATGTAAGTTGCAGTCCAATATTTCTTTGATTCTTCATTCAAAAAGTGTAACTAAAAACTACAGGCAGTGCCTTCTCTGAAAATATGTCTCTCCTTACTGTAGCAAAGTGGAGTCTAGACTCCTTGAAGGACCTCCAAGAAGGACCTCACTCTTCATGTCCCAAGCTCTTGTTCCCACACACTTATACCCAAATGTAAGTTACAAAACCATTTTTTATGCATTTTTTATGTGCTCAGTGATATTGCTGAGGGACACTTTTTACAGGTTGAAACAGTTTTCTTACAAACTCATTTTAGTCATGACTGCACATAGGAAATATAAAAGCCTACTTGTTCTAATATGTACATTTAATATTATACCCAGATCTTAAACCCCATGAAATTCAATGTTATATAAAAAGTTAAATTTATGTGGGTTTAGATGTAACATAAAATTTAAAAAACCCATACAAATGTATAATATTGCTGCAAATAATTTCTGAATAAATATGTTTAAATCCTCAAGGTAACATGGCTGAATGCATTATGAGTAAAGCTGAGTAAGAATAGTTCTGACCCCACATTATTTTGACCTTTGTCAATGGCCTAGAAGAAATAAGGTTACAGTCAATAATTTAGAGATGACCAAGATTCTGTAATTGGTTAAATAATGAGCTGTACAAGTCATTGCTACAAGAAGATATGGTTCACTTGGTAAACTAGGACAAGAAAAATATACCTCTCAAAACTAAACAGTGGAAGTTGTGCATACAGAAAGACTATTTTAGGGAGATATATACTAGAATGCAAAGACTCCAGAAGACTCAGCATATAATTAAATAGGAATTTGCAATAGTCTCCGATGGCATAAATATAACTCATAATTAATACTCTAGGAAAGAGGAGTAAAGAGGTGCCTGTTACAGAGATCCACATCTTGAGAAGGGTCTTAAAACACTGGAGAGATTTTAAAACAGAAATAAAGCCATAGAATCATAGACTCATGGAATATGCTGGGTTGGAAGGGATGTATCAGGATCCCAGAGTCCAACACTTGGCACTCCACAGGACCCCAAGAATCACACCATGTGCCAGAGAGCATTGTCCAAGCACTTCTTGAACACTGTCAGGCTTGGTGCTGTGACCACTTCCCTGGGGAGCCTGTTCCAGTGTCCAGCCACCCTCTGGGTGAAAAACTTTTCCTGACATCTAACCTAAACCTCCTCTGACTCAGCTCCATGCTGTTTCCTTGAGTCCTGTAACTGGTCATAAGAGTGAAGAGATCTGTGCCTGTCCCTCCTCTTCCCCTCATGAGGATGTTGAAGACTGCAATGGAATCTTCCCTCAGTCTCCCCTTCTCCATACTGAACAGACCAAGTGACTTCAACCCTCCCTTGCTCGGCTGTTGATGCTGTGCCTGATGCACCCCAGGACACGCTTGGCCCTCCTGGCTGCCAGGGCACTGCTGACTCAGATTCAACTTGCCATCAACCAGGAGCCCCAGGTCCCTTTCCACAGCACTGCTCTCCAGCCTCTTGTTCCCCAGGCTATACACTCAACCAGGGTTGACTTGGCCCAGGTGCAGAATCTGGCACTTGCCCTTCTTAAACTTCATATGGTTGGTGATTGCCAATCTCTCTTAATTTGTCTGGCTCTCTCTGCAGGGCCTCTCTGCCCTCAAAGGAGTCAACAACTCCTCCCAATCCAATGTTGTTGGCAGACTTAGTATCCCTTTGAGTCTTGCGTTCAGGTGGTTAATGAAGATGTTGAAGAGAACTGGGCTGGGGTGGAGCCCTGTGGAGCCCCACTAGTGACAGATCACCAGTGTGATGTCACCCCATTCACTATAACCCTTTGTGCCTGACCCATGAGCCAGTTGCTCACCCATCGTGTAACGTGGTTATCCAGCTGTGTGCTGGACATTTTGTTTTGAAGGATCCTGTGACAGACGGTACTAAAAGCTTTGCTGAAGTCCAAGAAGATTCCATCTACTGTCTTTCCTAGATCAACTAGGTGAGTTACCCTGTAGAAGGAAACCTGGTTCTACAAGCAGGACTCTCCCCTCATGAACCCATGCTGGCTGTGACCTGGCCCTGAAATAATAATTCCTGTAGTTGAAAAAAACATATACAAACTCTCAAAAAAAATCCTTAGTGGTTTTAACTTGAGGGAACTTGAAAGAGTCATTTGATCATACCCTTTAAGTATTTGCATGGCTGTACTTATAGCTTAGGTGTACTTGAATGCCTTTGTAGAGATTTTTGTGTCACTATTCACTAGACAGTTGGCTGGATGTGTTAACTTTAATTATATTAGGAAATTACATTTCAGAGTAGCAGGAACTCTCTTTGTGATGTGCTTCATGAAGGTGATGCTCTGGTATTTGATTAACAGGATCAAGTTTTTGAAAAGGACATTGAGAATGGCCCTCCATGTGTAGAGGCCTGAATCTACTGCTGGCCATCCCATAAGACTACACTGTTAGTACCAGCATACCAACTGGTTTTGAAGGTGTGGAGCCTCTTTTCCACACTAAAGAAGGAGAGGAGGGAAATTGCAGCTTGGATGAGGATCATGGTTGTCCACTTTTGTGATTATGACAGTGGCTGGTTCAGAGAAACAAGCCAAGCCAAGATGATGCCCAGAGTTCCAAAGGCAGTCCAGAATTTGTAGTGAGCAACAGTCCTGCAGGTCTCGACTCAGGAAGAGATCAGTTGCCATTTGATCTGAAGAGGACATAGACAAAAACATGAGTAACTGGACCATGATGAAAACTTAAAATTTGTATTTGAGGCAAGAAAACTATCAGACCTTGAGATCATGAAGAAAATCTAGTTCATCCCAAGTCTAACATAACTGAAAACAATTAGCATTACTTTTAAATGTATTATAGTTTAAAATTACCTTTTTAATGGAGAAAATTGTCAATATTTGTATTTAAACATCTCATTGTATCTTTCAGGAAATAATGTGTAATTTTAAAATGTTTGTAGTGATTTTCAATCTCTTCCCTATTGACTGAAGTACTTCTTAAGCAAATGTTTGCATATGTAATTAGAAAACTGTATGCCTGAATATGTGCAGCAATCATATTTGCAGCACTGTACATTTTTGGACATTTCTACCATTGAAATTAGTTGCCTCAAATATTTACACTTATTATTTTGTTTTAAATGTTATCAGAGACACTTCAGTTATACCAGAAATCTATATTATGTTATTAGTTCATACACATATAGTATATCTTTCTTTTTTTTTTAATCTATGCGCTTTTACTTCCTTTTACTCTGAAGTCAAGGCAATTAAAAATTTCAAAATATTTCCTTCTATAACAGATTTTTTGCATGTGTGTGGGATGATGAGGAAAAACTTCATTGCTTTGAGTGACATATCTTTTATTTCTTTTTCAAAACACACTCTACTCTCATGTTCAAAGACTAATCTGAATTCTCGGAATGTTTTAGCTTCAACATATGCACAACTGTCTTCCATGTCATGACTAACTGTTACGTTAATAGAGAAGTACATTGATACAGAACTTGGACAACATTTGTGAGTTTCTCAATCTAACCAAATAATGTCTTTTGTCTTGTAAAATTCTAAGGAATTCTTATGTGTTTCTCAATTAATTATTGCAGCTTTGAAATACATTGTTTTGGAAGATTATGTTTGGGTGTAATGTTAAGTAAGATTTTTTGGTGTCTTTCAAATTTGTGTATCTAATGAACTGAAAGATTTCTTTGATGAAGTAATGATTTCTGCACTGATCTCATATTCATTAAAAATGAAATATGAGAGTTCTTCATGCTGAAATGTTTTTTGTTTTACTGGCTGAAGTACCTTTGGTTGTTTAGCAGGGCTCATGGGGCATATTTTCTGTTTCCACTTTGACCACTCAAGCTCCAAACTCAGTTGCTAAAATTTATAACAGATACCAAATCAATGACAAGTGTTACACTTTCCACTAACTCTGATTATGCACAAATACTTCTTAAGTTTTATTTTTAATATGCCATTTATTGGCTTAACCAGTTACTAGCTTTTCTTCTAGTAATAGGAAAGTGGTTCTAAAATCTGTATTTCGATAGCATGGTTCTTTGCCAAATACGGCTGTAACAGAATTAAGACAAAACTCAGCATTACTTAGGTGGTGACTCAATATGAGTGAAATGTTAAAGGAACACAAGGTCAATGCCTCTTCACTTTGATAAGTGCTTTGATGAAAAACTCAGACAAAAATATGTGTGGATGCATTTGTGCTTTCAAAGAAAATGAATTGAACAGAGTGAAAAAACAAAATTTTCTTCCCAAGGAAAAAAGGCTATCTGTACATCTGCAGTTTGAGATTAGAGGTAGTACAAGGACAATGGTGCTTTCATTGGTGGTGCTCTTCCCCCATTATAGCTTGGCCCCACAATGCTTCATTTATCAGGAATGTATTATGGGAGACAGTTTAAAAATATCCAAGTGATAGATATTCTTTTCCTGTTGTGTTTAGAATAAATGGCTTACTGTAATACCGGAATTGCAGAAGAATTTAGTTCAGAACCTCCGAGAAAATGAACTTAATAAGCCCTTAAAGCATTCATCTATTTCTAAGTCTTTTCAATGTTTTTCTTAGAAGACTAAGCCTATTTCAAATATCACTGTCAGTAATTTTTTAACATTTTTGAGGTATGAGTGACAAATGCATATTTTCCTCACTGCTGGTCCATTTTCCAGACCTTTGTATGTATCACAATTCTCATTTCTGGAATAGGAAGTCTATAGTTTTATCTGCTGAGCCACAAGTATTTGCAGACTGAGTCTCATGAATTATGCACCCTGATAAAAAATTAGTTTTACAAATGACTTGTGATTAATTGATGGGTAAATGATCCTGCATGCACTTTCCTTCTGGGAAATGCAAGATAGAAAATTCTTCTCTGAAAGAGGAAGGCACAAGAGTTCACATTCTCCACAAGCAATTTTATTGCTCTAATCATGCTGACTTACTGTCATTGCAGCCTAAAGAATGTACTAGATACAATGACAAAGGCCAGGTAAAATTAAAGATGTGTAAGAGCCAAGCTGTCAATTTCTTGCCCATTTCTAGCAACACACAGGCACATCTACAGGAAGAAATGACAAATGGCTTAGTTTCTGTGTGCTTTATTAGTATAGTTCCCCTTATTGGGTAAATTTATTTAAGAGGCAGGTTTTGCAAACAGTGTCATATCCTCATAACACTTCCTTTTTGGTCACTATTCATTTGGTAATTTGTTGGGCAAATACAAGAATCACCATTTTTCCTACACAGTCTTCATGTTACCAGCTTCACAGAAAAATGGAAACATAGGACGTGCATCAACTGTGAATGGAAAGTAGAAAATACAGTATGCAGGTGTGAGCCCATGCATGGTGTTATTCTTGCATAGATTCCTCAGTGTACATCCATATAAATTATTTCCTTATTTATTTTATAGGCTTAAGGTCTCACAGAAATAAGATTTTGACAGGACTGCAGTAAAACTCATAGAAATTTGAATTTTCCAATCAGTAGACTTTTGCAGTCCTCATCAGTCTTTTCACTATTAGCTTTAAGCATAATTATTTAGGATTTTAGTAAGACATAATATCCCTAATATATTGGTGAAAATGAATGGCATACGAATGGAAAGCGTTCTGAATTTTACAAGACAACCATATTCATATTTCCCAAATAAGCAGAACAGACTACTTTATTCCCCAAAAAATTCTGCATCTGTTCCAGATAACACTCAATGGTACCTTCTAAACATGAAACCATGGGGATTTTTTTCCAGTGGTATCACACAAATTAGGCACTTAATCCTATTTATTTATATAGTCAGGCAATTATCACCTCCTTCCTTGACGTCTGACAGGAGTCTTCTGTACAAATTAATCAAAAGAGCTTTGCTGCTTCTGCTTCTGGACATTTTTTGACTATCAAATGATACTGAGGTAGAAAGAGTCACAAAATTCCATGGCTACTGACCTGGGATTCAAGATCTAATTATGTGGCCTTGAAGAGATATCATGCCATAGCTAGTAATGGTAGTTAGAAGAGGTCTTGAGGGTTATGATACAATAGCAATTTGCCAACAGCGAGTGACTAAAATTCTCCATATCTCTTTATAGAAACACATACTGAAGAATGTTCAGGGGAAAAATAATTTACATTATCTTAAAATTCCTATTTCTATAGGCTTAAAGTACCTAAAGAGTGGACGTTTATCAACCTTTATAAATGAAGTTATTCTGGTGTTTCTTATTTCAAAATTAAAAAAAAAAACCAAAACATGTTCTATATTAGAGTTCTCAGGTAACACAAAAGTAATCTCAACTATTTGATCCCATACAAGTAAAAAAGGGCAAAACCCCTTTGAACATAGCTGTGTGTTCACACATTTAGTCTGTCTAGATAGATATATTATGGCACCATTCTGAGTGAATACAAGGTGAAGCATTCAGCACTATGAAAGTGTCTGAATTACCTGCATTGTATGAACTTCCTGTACAGAAATTAATTTTATAAATTTCATATATTTTAATACAGAGTAACTGAAACCTTTACCTGACTATCAGTAGTATTAGTAGTAAGCAATGAATTACTTTATTTTCTAAGATTTGTCATATCATTGTTTGCCAGTGATGTTAGAACACTTCCAGAAGAGGTTTCTTAAGTATCTTAAAAATAAATATTTACAGCTTATACCATAAATTATTTTGTTCATATGCATGTGTATTTATTCCTTAAGCTATAAAAAAATTGCATCATTTAAACTATTAAATGTCACTTGAACACAGTCTTTTGTCTGAACTGTAGTATGTCAATCAAAACCATAATTCCCCAGCTACATTTCTGCCTAAGAGCTGAAAACATAATGATCAGATAATGATATTTACAATACTGTGGAGGAGTGAGTTCTAAATAGACCCTTACTGTAAAAGAAAGGTTCTGCCCTTTTTTGTTTCCCTCTCCTGTCCCCATTCATCCACAGTCTTAGAGAAGAGTTTTTCCTGCCTATTCTTTGCCAGCTGGTGAAGAGGCTGATGACTAGCTCTTCTTAAATCTGCAACCTTATCAAAGAGTGGATATTATTTGAGTGTTACTCTTATCATCTTCTTCAAAGAAAAAGACAACATTCAACTTTATTTCTAAGATGATATTTTGGCTGTGGGGATATGCTTTTCCTTTTCTTTTCATTCCTAATGGGCAGAACTGAATCTAGACCCGATGGAATTTAACTTTTGTCATGCTCTGTGAAGTTATCATTTGCATAAGAAAGAATAAAAATAATAATTCCATTTAATCTTTGAAATTATTAATTTACTTTTCTGTGGCACTGATATTTTGGAGAAAAGTATAAAACTATTTCTTTCCAGAGATAACAGTGTGCCAGAAAATATGTATGGAATGCTTGTCTAAAAGATGGAGACAAATTCTGCAGCTTCAAGTATTCCTCTCTTTGAAACTTCTACTGTATTCCACTAATTTTTCACATCATGACATCTGAGTGATTCCTGAATCTTTTAATAGTTGGAATTAAATTGAAAACTAGAGGTGTAGTCATCCTGCCTTTCATGTTGCAGCAACCTGTGCTGTTTCTTTAAAAGAACATCAAATAATTAAGAATGAATCTGAGCAGGAAAGAGGTGAGAAACAGAAAGCTACTTAGGGAAAGCTAGAAAGAAGGGTCTGAACATGTTTATCTCAATATTACATCAATTTTGACAAATATGTTTCATGTTTATGTCTTATATTGCTAGCAGCAAATAGATAAACATAAGTAGAGTATCTGTACATGGATTTGAGTTAAAAATGCTGATTGTTCTATTGACAAGTAGATTCATTTTACCCTGGAATTTTCATTTTACCCTGGAATTCCTGGGACTGTTATAAAAGTATCCAAGATATCAGCAGGTCTCCGTCTGAGAGAAAATAATGACTTTTTGGGCTCCATTAGTGTGACATTTTAAAACTCATTATGTTCAGTAGGATTCTGAATGAGAACATGTATTTTTAACATATGACGTTCGATACCTGGCAAAGATAATATAAACGTAGATTATATGCCTCTGTGAAAAGTGAGGGATTTACAGCTTTTTTCATGCTTTTATGACCTGAGACTGTGCATGATTGTAGTAAGGTTTTGCTTCTTCTTTTCTCTGCTGAAATTAAAAAGATAATATTCATCCCCTAGAAAACTTCACGTATCAGGGCAGAGATGTAACAATCAAAGTCTAAGAAGAGAATTGCCTGTAGTATGACTTTGAAATGAGAGTAAATCCATCTGAATGATGATGAGTAAACAGAATTTTTACGCATATTTTGGGGTTTTTTTTCACATGGTGGCATACAGGAGGAAATCAATGTCTCAGAGGGTGAAACCCATGGATGCTTGGGTTTGGTTTTGGTTTTTAACAGAAATAGATCTTGATACTAAACACTATGGTGCCTATTTAGACAAGCTTGTTTTCTGAAAATATTAAAAATATTTTTTATTCTAAAAAATATATGGACTTATTGAAGTCTAATTAGATGTTTTAAATTAGATGATTTTGTTAAATGTGTTAAATAAGTGAAATGCAGCTTCAGCCTCAAAATGAAACATAAGAACAGCAGAGGCAGCAATGATGAATTACAGTGGACTGCTACTTTCTAGTATCAGAAATATTTCCTATGCCATGATGCCACAGCTAGATTCTCTGCCCTCTTTTTCAAATGCAGAAGTGTGGCCTTTGTTATTGTGAAGCTCTTGGCCAAGTGACAAGTTTCTACTTAATTTTATTTTATTTTACTTTATTTTATTTTATTTTAACTATTTCCAATGAGTACATTTATTTACCAATTTGATCATTGTCTATTCCCTCAAAAGCAATTGAAAGTTAAGCTCTTGATGTCATAGTAACTAGAGGATTAAGATCTATGTTCTGAAAACAATTCAGAATAAATACTTCTAAAATAGCTACTCATCTACAGGTTCTGTGAACTCCTGAACTCTCCTTGAGTTCTAAAATATTAATTCCCTCTTTGAACATAGTGTCAAACTGTACCAAGAAAACAGAAAGAAACAGGTATCTTCCTGAATCCTTCTTGACCTGTGGAATTTGTCCTTCAGGATAAGTATGAAATTCTCAAAAGTCATTAGAGGACAGCAAAGGGGAAAAAAATAAAAGTAAAAAAAAAGGGAAAGGACAACACAATAAATATAGGAGTATATTTATCTCTAAAGCATACAATTAAAGAATGATGTGCTGCCTGCTGTAAATATCTGAACCCCTTTTGTTCTCCCATTCTTGCAGTGAATTTGAAGGTCATTTGACAGTCCTTGTCTTCGCCGGAAATGAGGTCCCAAAATTGCTATAAAAGCAAGTGTTCCTGAAGTACAGTTTCTGATCCCAAGAGAAAATTCCATAATTTTCAAATGGAAGAGTAGGTGAATGTGGAGCTTACTTACTGCATCTGCTGCAGCACGGCATTTAGGGAGTTCGTTGTTATAAGCAAAGATAATGAAAACTACAGCTCCTGCACACAGTGTTCCTAGCACCTCCAGATCAGCTTGTGGTGTTCTTCTGACTACAAAAAACACTGTTTCCTGCCTTGAAACTTTTCTTCTTTACTTCTTCACACACTACAAATGCAAAGCCATGAAATTAAGGTGCAATTTCTTGGAGCAAGGAGAAAACCTGATTATTTTACACCCTTTTTTGTTGAAAATTTTCAATTTTAGAAGGAAAAAACCCCATACATTCATGTGCATTGTTAGTACAATAATGTATATCATTCTACCAGAAGAAATAGATGATAATCAATACTTTTAATCATGTAAAAATTATCTGTTAAAGAAATGCACATAGATCTGTGATATTAAGGCTTCTAATAAGGATATTATTAATAAGTTCTTTATATTTATATATCACTGTGATCATGGTCAGCATGGCTTTCATTACACCCTATGACTGGTATAGTATATGAGAAGTATAAACTGATAGATATGAGACAATAGGTCTTGGGTGATTGCTTACCACACATCTTATAATTAATATTTTCTAGAATTCCTGTCAGCCCCCTCAATCATTTTCATTGATGATATTCCTTTGCCAGTAGCTAACCAGGAAACAAACTTCATAACCAACAAACCAACCAAAAAAATTCACAGAATCTTAGCTTTTATTTTTCAATTCAGTTAATTAAGGATTAAAATAGTCTAAATATACTTTTCTTAGCAAAAATATTTGATTGGAGGTTAAAAAGAAGTTTAAATATCTGTCCTCCTTTAGCATTGCTCCTAAAACACGTTATTTTTATTTGTCATCCTTCTACTTATTAAAGTAGATACTTTCACTGTGCATCAAACAGAGAGTATGTAAAGCTGACATGGATGGAAAATAAAAACACAAATTATTCCAGCCATTGGTAGTGTAAAATAGAAGACTAAATGATTAGTAAGAAATGTTATAACAGAAAATATTTTAAATATATGTGAAGTACAGAACATCTTCAAGAAAGAGATGGGGTTTGTTAAGATGTGTAAATCAAAGTTGATTCTGTTTCTTATTTGCCTCTCTTACTCATCCCAACCAATAGAGCACACATGAATTTTGTTCTGAGTTTTTTAAAAATAGGAATATTCACCTGTGTATCATTTTTGGACAATTCATTTTGTTTAATTTTTATCAAATAGTTCTCTAAATGTTAGTGAGAGGGGGTGTCATTATTCTTTTGGTTTACTTTCTTTTATTTATCTATAAGACTTGAAAAAAAATTTCTTTTTAGGACTTACATTAATGTAGTCTTTTGCAGTTATAAGCTCTCTGTGAAGATACATTATTTTTAATGTTTCTCT
This sequence comes from Edolisoma coerulescens, assembly GCA_013397115.1. Lineage (NCBI taxonomy): Eukaryota > Metazoa > Chordata > Aves > Passeriformes > Campephagidae > Edolisoma > Edolisoma coerulescens. The sequence continues at coordinate 2,615,439 of VWZW01004026.1, forward strand.
AAATAATCACCAATCAATTTGGAATGACAGGGAAAAAGTCAGGCTCATCTATGGTTTGCTTCTGGGTTTTTTTTTTGTTGTATTACAATCTAGCAGAGTAAATTTCTTATTTCACAGAGTCTAGACATCCCAGTGTTATCAAAGCTATACAGTAGGTAGCCCGTGCTGAGATGTTGTAAGAGAAATCCGTGTATGTCTCTTTCTTTGCCTGCATGGCTTTGTTTAAATTATGATAAAATTTGACAGGAGATGAAAAAATCCCATTTCCATAAGATCAATAATAATTTTTTTCTAGATTGATGAAGTCTTTATTAATGTAAATGGATGACACTTTAAAATAGGCTATTACTAGTTTGTGCAGCAAAGAAAAGGTGCTTTATGCTGCTCTGTATTTCTGATCTATTGCAATAATCATAGATAGCATCAGTACATAGGTAAAGACACCAGAGTATATTCATTTATGTTTAACCAAGGAAGAGCTGCAGTCCTATTTTTACTTTGGCCTTCCATGTTTCTTTTTATAGTGTAGCATTAACCTAGTCATATAGTGTATAACAGAAATAAAAAATGAAAAAGGATCAGAGCAGAATAGCTTCAAACATTCTCAGGGTAACTGTTTTGTGAGAAGCACCTCCCACTGTGTAAGCTAAACGATATTGACATGAGAATAACAGCTCAATGGTTGGAAAACTATGGTATTTCTGTGCAAATAATAGAAGTAAGGAAGTGTGTGGGGGTTACATTTAGTGTCTTAGCATGCTTTATATGTTACAGATCAATAATCTCCATCTTCATCTTAGTAGCCATTTTTTCACAGAGCAGTAGAAAATTTTCTGCCCACATCTGCTAATGCAGAGATCACAGCTGGAGTATTTCTACTTATGTTTAGAACAAGAAGAAAAGAAAATGGAAAGATAATCTGGAAGCACAAGAACAAGGGAGTTTTACTATAAGTACTTAAAATGATTCCTGATTTCTTTCTGACACAGTAATTTCCTGGAGCAAGTTCAAAAATGTCTTCTTGGTTTATTGTGATGCCCTCTATCGAAGACAGTGTTTTGTGAAAATTCAATTTGAAGTGGAGTTCAAAGCAAGGGTAGAAGTAGATTAAATGAATGCACTTTCTCTAAATAAAAACTGTGGTGATATGAAATTCCATTCATGATTGTTTTCCAATAAAGATCCATTAGTAAGGTAACAAATGACAAAACAAAAAACATATGAAAATCTCAGTAACAGGTAGAATTTCCTCCATGAAAGCCTAATTGTTCTATCTTTTCACTAAGACATGGAGATTCTGTTTTGCCTAACTGTAAGATAAGAACTTCTGCTATTCATTGACTCCTCTTTCCCATTTGAAAGGATGAGATCTTCATTATATGACCACAAGACGTGTGAATTGAAGGAAGAGGCGACACCAAAGGAAGATGGATTTCAAAGTAAATAACTTGATAGTATTCACAAAAGGGAAGATAATATACAACTCAAACAAACACCTGGTTGAAAATGGTCATAAAATCATGCTGTTGCTGAATAGCAGTTCTAGTTACTTCCACCATACTAACAGATCTCTTCAGATACATACACTGCATCCAAATTTTTATTACAGTACAAAAATTGCCTCAACCTTTCTTCTCTTTATATGTGCAAGTGTTTTTATACATGCAAGACTAGAACAGTGTTACCTAAATTACAGCATGGAATACCGCCCCTAGTTCTATCTTCTGTGTAATTTCAGAAAATACTCAACTGTGCTAAAATGCATGTTTATCAGAGATCTTTGCCCTCTGCTTTTAATTGAACTGCTCTCTTAAAAAAAAAAAAAAAAGCTCTGCATTCACTGTTGACAGCTTTTGTTCTGCTGTAATAACAGAAGAAATTGCACTCTCAGACAAAACATAATTGGCATGTTCTCACTGTAATCAACTAATTGTGCAGGCTCTTCTGTGCTTTATGTGGTATCTTTAATAAATGAAATCTTGAGGTAGAGAAATAGCAGAGACTGCTACTGGAAGTCAATCAGTCACAAAGTGGACATAAAGGTGTCCATCCTCTAGAAAACAGGTCTTGATGCTCCTGAAGGGCATTCCTGAAGGGAACATCACTATTACATGAGTGGGATTCAGGTCAAGATGCCAATAAATAGACAGTGCTAAGAATATAAAAGTCACATGACAATAGAAATAGGTCCTTGAGTGCTACTTGTAACCTATCTATTGACAACATATTGTAGAGGTGGGGTCAAGTGCAATCTGCTGATCTCTCTAGAACAATTATTGATAAATGAATTGCATGACCTGACAAACTATAACGTACAAACAGATCAGTTGCTATGTTAGTGGCATCAAGAAGTCAAATAGCATCTTATTTTTCACTTGATGTTCCTCAGTTTTTCAGTTTGACCTCACCACTGGAGTATTGATTTTCAGCTACTTGTTGACTAGAAGGGGACGGTCATACGGTGTTATTGTCACTTTGACATTTTCTCTGTAAGAAGTTATGCATGGTAAAGATTTCTGGTCTGAACTTTGATTAAAGAGGAGTCATATGTCAATAACAGTCTCATGGTTTCAAAACAAGTAAAATCGAATTCCTAGAAGGACTAAACACTGAAATATTTAAAACAGCAGATGTCTAGCTTGATCCCTAGACACAGCTATAATTCAATGACTGAACAAAACTGAGGATAGTGAGTTGGAATAAAAAGTACTGAGCAGCAGTACTCAGTACCTCAAAAGAGGTTTCAGCTATAGTGCACATTATTTATTAAACTGTCAATCTGCTGTAACTAGAATAGCATTAGATAGAGTTTCACAGCAACCAGCTCAGGATCATCTGGGAGTGCTGTATCAGTAAGTCTTGAAATCATTATCCAGATGGTTCAGGGTAAGGCAGTGGCTGCCAGTAAAGTCAGTGATAATTCTGACTAATTCTGACTAAATACGGACATCTTTTTCCTTTTCACACCAGAGCAACTGGTAATCACTGTATGGAATAAAGTGACAATAGACTGGGAGTTTAAAATGGAAATGTCATCCATCCCTACAAGCATGATAGTGACAGTGAAAACCACTGTAGTTTCTCTTAGGTTTTGAAAATGCCCTTGACAGAATAACAATCAGAAGAATCTGTTGAAAAGAGTCCTCCCTAAAGGTAATCTGAATAGTGAAGACCACACTGACATGATTTTCTGCTCACAGGCAAAATCAAGAAATGTTCATAAAGTCAAAGTCTATGTGTACTCCTTGCCTCTAACCAAATTCATTAGTATTGGGATTCTGCAAAAATATCTATAGAGATTTCTGTTCAGGCAAGTAAATGGCTGCTCATTTTAAATTGGCAAGTTTTAGCAGCAAAGGTGAAACATTTAGAACTACTCTTTTTACCTGAAATGGAACCAAACAAGGCAGTATTTTTGGACAGATTTAGTTTGTTATCACATGGGTTAAAGCACGGATATCTATATATGTGAAAGTATGCTATTCATTACAAATGGTTTCATCTCAGAAGAGTCTTATTGTTAGCAGAAAGAATGTAAACCCATTGTAAAATTTGAAATTTAAGTTCTAATATCACATGAATACCAAATGAAATATGCCCAAAAATGGAGTCACACAGAGGACAGCAAGAGTCATTATGGTTACTGGGAAAAGCAGCATAGCTGGAATGAAGAAATGGGTCTTCAAGTAATAGTAAGTACCCAGCAATTGTTCTTACTACTTCTCGATATGTCTGAGTCTTCTTTTAGAGCTGTCACATCAAATGATCAGCCAGTCACACATAGGCTTTGTGCTCCTGGCATAAAATGGTTAAATGTCTTAAATAGCGAGTCTCAAAGCATTGCCTATAGTTGGTATCAAAGCAACGCTCCTGTGAGCTGAGCTGCACCCAACATCTGCTGCATATATCAAATAACCAACCATCCATAAGCATTTTGTATGGACAGTTTAAATACAATGAATGGTTAAGACTGACCCATTAAACATTACTGAGACATTCTCAAGGTAAATCTTCAGTCACAGAACATCAGCCTCACAACATGAGATACAATTAAAGGTCATCTGCTATGGCAGAGAACATATGCTGATGTTATCAAACATATGGAGAAAAAAAAGGAAAATTACACTGAACACAAGGCAACAAAATAAAATAAGGATGGTGTGGGCATGATGCCGCATCTGTCACATCTCTGGATGTGAATGTGCTGCAAAAATTTAACAGAAACCCCACAAGTAAAACTGCCCATGTTTTAAGTTGACAGGAGAAGTTTTTGATGGTGTAGAATATGTCACCAGTGGCAAAACACTTCACCAAAATCTGAAAAATGCCAGTATCATTGTGAACAGTCTACTGGCAACACTATGCTACTAAAACAAACAAACAAGCAAACAAGTAATTAGTTTCAAATGATACCTACTGAAATACAGGAATCCCTGAGAAGGCTTCCCACAATTATCAAAACAGTTTTCCACAGAAATTTTCTTTAAGGGAAATTCCCCCTTGGGTGTAGCTCTGCACTGAAATGAAAAGATTGTTTCTAACAGCCGCAAAGTAGACCAGCTGCATATGTAGCAGCTTTGTCATCAGTTTCACAGATGTTTGCAAATCTTAGGTGTCCCAGCTGTTTGATGGGTATTCATGTCTTCTGTGGTTCAAGGGACTGAATTGCACTTCAAATTCTTGCTCTCTGTTGTATGGGTGTGATAACACCAGGTGTCAGGAAGTTATGAGGATGGGCAAATACATGAGGAAGGTGTCCTGGGAGCATAGGTGACAGCATGACAGACAGGATAGGGATCTCACCAAACAGAGGTCCAATCCCCAAAGTTGATCAAGGAGAGCGGAGAAAGATCAGTGACAGGAACTAGGTTACAAAAGGTCCTGGGTTGGCTGGGGAGGGTCATGGGGATGGGCAACATGTGGGGGTCTGGACCACTAAAGTACAGCATGGGCACCTGTACAGCACAACCCAGGCAAGAGCCAGGACAAATCGAGAAATATTGGTCCACAGAGACTGTTCCCAGGCCTTGTCTCAGGCCACTTCAAAGTAAAGCTGGCCTTCACCACCTGCATCCCAGCCCCAGGAGAAGGAAAGAGGTTGACAAATCCGTTGGTGTGTGGCCACTTTTCTGAACTAGATGAGGCTTGAACCTTTACCTCACCGTAATCCCAAATTAAATGTTGCTGGTTTTGTGAGGCTTGCAGATAGGTCAATATTCTTCATTACTTGAAGCAGAAAAGAGAAGGTGTGACTGTATGACTCTATAACCCATGTGGGTGTAAATCAGTTCTTCTTAGTATATGTAAAAACTGTCCCCCTGTATCGTAAGCCTGCAGAGACCTAAACTACTGAGAGCTAGCACTGCCTCTCTCCACTAGAAATAAATTTGTATTGCGAATATCCATGAAGGGCAAAGCAATATGAGAAAATTGGATGCCTTGAATATAGACTGTATTAAATGTGAGAATATGACCTACATACTTCATCTACAAAACAGATTGTTTGCTCAGGTGCTTTTTAACCTTATCCAGATGTAGCTGAATTGCATTACTCAGCTACCAACCGTACTTGCTTGCTGTGTGAAAAACATCTCCTATGTTTAGACTTGAACACACAGAAGCTCCCCAGGAGCCTGTTTCCCTCTGCCTTGAAGATCCTCTTAATAGCAGGCATTAGTTTAGAATACCAAGACCAAACTGAGTCTCACAGACTATATGTAGTATTTTTGTCGAATGCACCTCAGATGTTCCCAATAATCCTATGGGTAGACAAATGGGGACCCACAATTTGAATTTTCAGTTCACTTTTAATTCAGGGGTACCAAAGGAATAAAAAAAAATTGAAAAATTGAGCCAACACCATCCATTTTAAATTCCTTCTGCACATAGAGTTAAGTTATGAACACAGTAGAACATCTCGATGTAACTGAACAAAGAATCATAGAGTCATAGACTCTTTTAGGTTTGAAAAGACCATTAAGACCATCAAGTGCAACCATTAACCATTAACCTACTACCAACTGGTTCAGATGACAATGGATATCAATACTGATCAAAATCACAAAAAAAAAATCAGTCTAAAATCACTGTATTTCAATGAATAGCAAGTAGTCTTTATATAAGGTTTTGATAGTTTATAAAAATCATGTTATAAAATAAGTAATTGTCTACAAACAGAAACTTAGAAATTGAGACAATAGTGGAATTATCATTATATATGTATAAGAATAGTCAAATTCTCATACTTCTCATAGGATACCTAAAGGGTCATTGAATACACAGAATTTCACAAAACTTTTAGGAAAGATTATCAGCTAGTGCATAGAATCAGATTATTGTTGATTAAGTTAGGAGCGATATTGTAAAAAAATAGCTTGTTGTTCAAAAGCATAATTTACTACAGATAGGATGGAACAGGGAACAAGGCTGATTTCTGATAATGAAGTACTGCTTCTTAGATATTCAAACTATAAATGAGAAATGTCTGAGGAACAACACTTCAAAACAAAATCCAATGTACAGCATCCATGATGAAATATCTTGCAGTGTAGTTCCATTGAATGGCAAACTGTTTACGAAAATGGAATCATTTTCAACATAGAAAGAGCAGTCATCAATCTCTCTCCTTGTTGAAGTTTCATAGTTTAAGCACTGAATAATCAAACAGGCCACTAAAAGTGGTGGTTAATAATAACTACTTGAAAAGCTCATGTGAAAGCAGATAGTGCTTCCACGTGACTGTCTGCTTTGTATATGCCCTGGTATCAATATACTGTGAGAACAGCATATGGTTTCTTTGATGGAAAGTAATGGAAAATGACAGACTGTTTGAAGATGCTGTGGTGCCAATTTCATGAATAATGCATTAGGGTAACAGGTATAATCAGTGCAGTTTAATAGTCTGCAGCCTCCAGAGATACAACAGCTGCATACAGAGGAATTATCCTTGTACTAGGACCACCTGACACTTATCTTATTTTTCCCTTGATTTTATTTGATTGAGACTACACTAAAATATGTCTTTAAAAAGGCAGAGTCAGAAACAAAAATGTTATGATCTGAGTCTAATTTAGTATACATGTTCTGTGTAATTTACCTTTTAATAATAAGCACAAATTTCAAAATCCCTTTCTCTGTTTTAAACTGAACATAGGTTTTTAGAGCTCAAAATTTTATAGGAAGAACAATTTTATGGTTGTCATTCATGCACTGAAACCATTTTCCATATTGTGGAATGCCTATATGCCATTTCAAATGATACAGCACACTGCACATATACCAAAATTGGTTTTAATTTGATTATTTTCCTATACCAAAATAAGTCTAAGAATAAATTGAAAAAAACCTGTCCTGTAGAATGCTGCTAAAAGATTTTGCATGAAGAATATGCTGATTTGTATTTAATGATAATAGAAAAGCTCTGTGAAAGAGATTTACACTTAGGGACACATAATCCTCTTGGCACTCAGGTCTTACATTATGATGTCATGACTCCATAGCAATGAATATGAATTAGGGTAAATGACTTGGGATACAGGATTACAGTCCTAATACTTACACTTTTACTCAAGGACAGATGCCTATGTTTATGAGTTAAAAGTTCCATTTTCTACCTGACAAATGAGCTACACTGATGTATGTCCAGGTTTCAACTTTATGAATCTATTCTGATTGTTATATATCTGCTTCTGAAGAGACATCTTGCCAAATTTCACTTTAAAAAAAAAATCATCACGGCTTTTTAAATAGCATTCTACAAGTCAAGAAGGCAGTGAGTATTAATTTTGCATGTGTATAGATATATGCATTCATGTGTATTCACATAAATACACATCCTAAAAATAAGAAAAAAGCAATGGTAATCTCGGATGGGTAAATGTAGGAAACATTTTTGAAATGAAAATAAGATGATCTAAAAAAACTAAAGTCAGTCATCACAAATAAGCTGCTATAGAACACTACTGCTCATTAAATGAAATATTCTGTGACATAATAATCTGTTCTGGTCTTTTCAACCTTTCTTCACTGCAGTTATAATTGTCTGCATGAATACTTCACATCGTGCAGCTCTTAATCAGTATATGCAAAAATCCATTACAATATGTTGGGGCTGAATTGCTATATTTTATATTTATAGCAACTTCAGAACATCTACAGTTTTAAACTTTGAATTTTTAGGAGCTCAAATACTGTCATTCATTATTGGAAACATAATGTTTCTTATGATTAAAGTATTTCTTATTCATACAGTTAGTAAAAATCTAGTCTTGTAAAAAGTAATACATTTGAACATGAAAACTAAAAGTTTCTCCTTTCTAAACTGGCCTTTGGAAATATATTTCATTCACACCTGGGAAATTTTGCATCCAGGAAAGGTGATTTCAGTAACTACCTAAAACATTTTGTTTTCCTACAGATTGTGTGAACATGTTAGGACCTTTCAGCTACCCAGGCAGTTTGAACACATCCTTTTATTAAAACCTCCCTTGTCAGCCCCATCTAACATTCAAGAACACTCTATCATTTGTATGTCACCCATTTCTGACAGAACTGTAGCTGATTTTTATTGTTACTGTTTTCTTTCTTGGCAATAAAGATTTTCTAATGCTAAAAAGTTCTGCTGTGTTCTTACCAAAATGAAAACCATAGCAGCTACAGGAGTGGTTGCAGGCCTGGAGGATTAACTTTGTTAGCAACATCTCATACCATTTATGTGATTCAGAAAAATTGCAATATTTCTCATAATCTAGTTTTTCTGTTGGATTAAAGAAAAAAATCAACAAGGGACAGACTGAATCATTTCCCCATCTATTGTATTGGTTCAGTCTCTGAACTTTTAAAATTACTACAAAATTGGATGAACTTATTCAACTGGAACAAAGACAAATGCCCAGCCTAAGAGTATCAATTGCAGCTTCCAGTGGTGTCACAGCAGCATAAAAGTGGTGCAATGAACAGTTAGCACCAGAATAGCTCAGAAAAGTTTAATATGGCCAACTGTTTGATATTCACAGTTGTTTAACACATGTCCTCCATATCCTGTGCATGAATATCAGAAGAAAGAAACAAGAATGCAAAACATATGTAAGAGCTTTCATGGGACCTGAGAGTTTAACACAGGGAGTTCTGCCAAGTCAGATTTAAGCATGGGGTCAAAAGCTAAAATTGCTGGTTTGGAGTTTGAAATATGAGAAAACAGGTTTCCTAGAGCAACCCTACATCAATTACAGGATTTTAAAAAAATATTGCTGTGCAAAGAATTGCTGTTGAAACTCTATTGTCTTGTTTGTTTAAAATGACCAGCAACAAGATAAAAAATTCCATGCACAGAGGACTGCATTTAAAATCCCCTTCAAAAAGATGTATGCCCAACTACTACAACATTTTACTTTAAGGCGTAAATAACAGCAAAGAAGAACATAGATGTATTCTGACAGCTGAAGATTTACCAACCCATTGGCAGTAGACTTCCCTCCCGTTAAGTGGCTACTGGGGTGTGCAATATCATACAGACCACTTGTTATGATGTGGACATTGCTGATTCACGCTGACAGCTAGGGCCTACCTCAAAGATTGCCATTCTATGGTTGCGGGTTCATGAACCGTCAAGGGACACTCTTCAGCTCCACCTCTCAGCATGGAAACCTGTAAGTGGAGACCAGAAGGAAGTTCATGGCATACCCACCAGAGTTGGTATGAGCACTGGTATGTCAATGCATTGCAAACGTTAACAATTCATAGCCTACCAAACCGTGGTCAGAACAACTGTAGGAACTTTATATGCCGTACTTCTGTGGGAGGGCTAAAACAGCCCTTTGCAATTCCCTTGGCGGTTCTGAAGGTCGATGTGGTAGAAGTGTATGGAGAAGCAATAATTTTCCACAGCAGGCCAGCACAGAATTGTCCAGCAATGCCAAGTAACCAACTGGCTCTAGTGGCTCTTTCATGCATGCACACACACTCATCTGACATTTGCTCATCTAGGAAATTCAATAGTCCAACAGAAACTGGAAACATTGTTAACTGCTCTGCTCAACATCATTTTTTAGTTTTGCCTTATCTTACTGTCTTTATTTTTGTCTTTACCTTCTTACTTCTGGTTGCAAGGGAAGTCAGAGGGTAGATGGCCTGACTATTTTAGCTTTCCACTTCTCCTATAGCAGGGAGGAGATTGGATGGGAAGAGCAGTGCAGTCCTTCCTTTATCACCAGAAAAATATGTGGAGAGATGAAAAGTCTTAAAGATCTGTGAGGACACAATGAACTGCTCTGTTGCTTGTCCAACAGCCTCTCCACAGCCCCCTGACTCTCAAGAGCAAAGATTCCTGTAAGGAGTGCAGACACAGACTTTTTTCCTTTGTTGATCATTTCCAGGGATGACTGATTGAATAAGAACTGTGAATAGGATGATTCATCATCTGATGAATATCCCTTATGCTTTCTGTCTCACTGTGGCACAGAGGCCACAGCTGCAGAGGCTGCACAACAAGGTTGAGCTGCCAAAGACATTGCAGCAAAGAGAGGATTTAATGAGGTGGGGTTATGTAATGTGAAGGAGAGGAGTGCCAAAAAAGGATGACTGAGATGCCCTGTGGAAATGTCAGTGTCTCACTAGCCTTCTCTGACTGAAGAGGGAGTCAAGAGTTCCTTCCAGAGCAGTGGGAAAGGCCTTTGGGTACTGTAATCTGTCGTGCCGAAGAAGGGGAGAACCTACGTACAACAGACCTATGAAACATAGCCTGGTACAGGTGCCCTTGGGAACTTTAATTCCTCTTTCATGCTCAGTATCCAACACCAATGTTGAACAAGCTGGTTCTATGAACTGGGATTCTGGCACAATTTGAATCATGTCAGTGTCCTCCTGATCCGTCCCAAAGTCACATACAAGTATTGGAAAGCCAAACACTCAGCAGAATGGGCCTTTTGTACCAGAGTAGAATAAGTCATTGATAGGGCTCAGGGTTCTGGTCAGGCTAGGGGGAAAGCCAACTTTGCCTTGTAGTATCCACCCCCTCACCAGTATGCAAGGATTGTTGATGGGTCTTGTGACTACTTTCTTCCCCTGTGAATGAACCCAACTGCGCACCAGCATTCAGGAGCTGATAGATTGTGGACAGTGGCTCAATGACTGGTGGCCCAGTGAAGCAAGTGTGGTTTTCCTTTGCCATTGAGAATATCTTCTTTTCCTTAAACTGGAAATAGATTTGTTCTCTCTTCTTTCACACCTGGCAGTATAATGTCAGAAATCCTACAGATAACAAACCTCTCAGACTTTTCTTAACATGGCATGACAAGAATGATAGTTTCCTTAAGCCATTTTCGCTTCTCTGAAAGTCAAGACTGAAGTACTTCTGGTTTTTGTAGTTTGCTTTTGGTGAGGCTTTTTTGAGGGGGGAGAGGTAGTGGGAAAAAGAAAAGAGATAAGTAGGAACAAAATAGGAATAAATTAAAACAGAATGAAAGGTGGAATATATATATATATATAAATATATAAACATATGAGTTGGAAACAGGTCTTGTTAACATTTTTGTTTCACCAAAAAGTCATTTATTATAAGCTTTATTTCTATGGACAGATGCTGATGGACTACACCCAGCAGCTGTAGTTTCAACATTTCAGAAAAAAAAACCAAAAGAAGAAAAGAAAAGTACAATGTTTATGACCCTAGCCTCCTTTTCTTTTCTCCTAATATGCAAATTTAGTCTCACTAAAAGGTCTGTGTACTTTTACTTACATATAATCTCATTAGTGAGTTCATCATTGTCTAAATTACGCACCTTGACTTGGAATTCCATGTAATTACTAGATTTGGTAATAATGAAGATGTCATAAATGGGAAGAATTTTCTAAATATCCTCTGGAGAATATTTGTAACAGAAGCAGGTAAATTATTTCAGGGCTATATGGATGATAACAACAGTAGCAAAGAGAAAATAGACAGGATGAAATTGGATGAAAAGGATGAAAGAAGATACAGAAATGAGTGTAAAAAGATAATATGAAGACGCAAGTTAGTTTTCAACTTTAGAAGGATGAAAGAGGAAGATAATAGGAAAAGAGAAGAGAGTGCAGAAATTCTGATTGAAGAGATGTGGGGATTGCAATTAGTGAATGGTAATTAAGGTGGTGAAAGACTGGCTGTATATATTTAACATAGTCATGAAAAATATACACTAAAATTTTGCAGGGGCTGAAGTATAGCTAAGGGTAATTGAGAACATGTACAATAATTTGTCAAACAAGAACAGAGAGGAAAAGATATAAAATACCCATGTGAAAAGTCCTTTGGTGTAAAAGAGTTAACCAATGGCTCTTCTACTATAACTCCCAGCAGGCTGCTCCAGGAAAAAGCTGGCACAATATGACCACAATTTCCAAGGAGAGCCTGAAGCCTTATTCAGCCAGACCTATGCATTAATCATTACAAATAGGTTCCTGTAAATAATGTAATTCTTCCCTTACTTTTTGGAAAGCAGAACAGTTCAGAGCACAAAACTGCACTAGCCGCATATTTTGCAATTATCGTAGTAGAGGAAAAAAAAAAGGTGAAGTTAATATTTGGAGTTAGCTGCTGGTTTTTGGTTTGGTTTGTTTGTTTGTTTGTTTGTGGTTTGTTTGCTTGGGGTTTTTTTGTTTGGTTTGGGTTTTGTTTGGGGGTTTTTTTTCTCACAGGAGTTGTTGTTATAATTTCATCTTTGGGTAACAGTGAAAGTTTTTCTAGAAAAACACTAGCTGGAAAAAAATTTTAACTACTATAACTGCTCCAATTTTAAACACTGTTAATTTATAGTATTAACAGGATGTTGCCATCATAGAATCATTGAATCATGGAATATGCTGAGTTGGAAGGGACCCCCAAGGATCATCAAGTCCTACTCCTGGCCCTGCGCAGGACAACCCAAGAGTCACACCATGTGCCAGAGAACCTTGTCCAAACGCTTCTTGGACTCTGTCAGGCTTGATGCTGTGACGACTTCCCTGGGGAGCCTGTTCCAGTTCTCGACCACCCTCAGAGTAAAAAATTCCTTTTCCAAATACCTAACTTAAACCTCCTGACACAGCTTTGTGCTGAGATGTATGCATGCAATCTCGGGTTTTTTCCTTTTTTTTTTTAAGTCAAAACTACTTGACAAAAATAGGTGAAGCACACCAATTCAGTTTTACTTCTAAATCACAAGCTGCAGCATTTTTTTTTTTTTTAATTTCTGTAGTGAAAAATTCTTCCCACTCTAGATGTTGTCTTCTGTTAAAAAGATCATGTGAAGAAAACTCAGGGCTACTAAAATAACAATGGCAATCAACAAATACCTAACAACTCATATTTTGCTTCCTGTCCTTTGATAAGTTATCACATGCATTAGCTGTGCCACAATGGAGATCAATGCCACCTGAGTTGCAGTTCTGAAGCCACTGACATTATATTGGGCCATGATGTCTCTCCAGATCTATTTTGGGTGAAGAAAGAGAGGATCTGGAGGGCAAACAAGAATTTAGGTTCTTTCTCCTTTTTTTCTGAAAGATAAAACCTTTTCACATCGATGTTATGTATGAAGGATACTCAGTGCAAGTTGATGGAAGCTCATATCCTCTGTTACCAGTTTTATGTATTAGCATCCACCCCTCTAGGTATTCTAAGTTCAGTACAATTCTCTGTGGATCTCAGACCTTTTCAGATCCTCAGACCCTTTGCGAAAGTTCTGTACTTTCCTGATCCTCATTTATTTGTTTATTTGTTTGTCTGTTTGTTTGATAATGAAAAATGAATTGCTCATTCCTTCATTGTCCAACTATGCACAGAATGTTCATTTAGCATGTTGAATTATGTAATGCAGACATGCACCATGACTTAAAGAGGAAGAAATTATCAAAACTCAAGACAGAACAATTTATCTTTAGGTGAATACTGAGAAAAGGAAAACAATAGAGCATTTAGCAAAAAAAAAAAAAAA
>VWZW01004026.1:2629403-2687283 GCA_013397115.1 Edolisoma coerulescens
AAAAAAAGCTGTCTTAGTGCACACTTACTTGAATGAAAAAATGAGAGAATTGCAAGTCCATTTTATTCTGACATACAGAATTCCCTGTCTCAGTGTATCCCTTGTATTGTCATCAGTAGTTACAAGTCCCTGTGTTGTGGAAGGTCTGCTAGGAAACATCATTTCAAAAGCACTTCAGCAGCTAATTTTCTAAGCTTGCCTAAGGATTTTAACACTGCTTTATAATATGAAGTAGGGTATAGATATAAAATAGTAAAGAAATATTTCTGACCAAACAATAGAAAAGTTGATAAAATATTAACATAAACTCGTATTTATATTTATAACCAGAGCTATTACTGCTACATTTTTGTTGACTCAGTAAAAATAGCTGATACTTGCAGCATTATATCTGATGAATTTATATTCACGATTCTGTTTACAAGATGCAGAGTTTATGTACTCCAGCACTTAAGTCCATGGGCAGCACTATCTGTAAATATGATCCATTAAGCTCCAAAGTTATTCTACAGATTTTTTTCCCCCATTATAATCCTAACACCAACAAGTGTGCGTGCACAAGAACAATGCTGTGTGTCAAAAATGTAAGCAGATATTGATTGCCTGCATGAAAATTTGCCTATGTTGAAGCATCATAATAAAGACAGTCAACAAATATAGTATAATTTATCCTTAAACTACAGAGCCACTATTTTTCATTAAGCAGTTTTACATACAAGGAATAAATCCTTTACATCCATGTTCGCTCCATTAAAGTAATACTGCTTCAGTAGGTAACAACCCTGAAAATTAGGAGAATGGAATTCATTTCATTTTTTCATTTCTGGATTAGCTAGTATTTATTCTTGATCTTGACAACCCATATTGTGCTATCATATTAAAATATTTAACTGTGAGTATCCATAATTTATTACACAAAACCATGAATATGATCATTCGACCAAAAATGCCATGAATGAGTTTCACTGACTTGTTTATAACCTACAATATAGTCAGCATTAACCTGAAATTGCATAAAGTGTTAGATACTTGATGCCACAGAGTTTCTCCTGCTGTTATTTAAATATTGCTTTATGATTAGCTCTATCATTACCAGCATTCATCGCAGATTTTGGTTGTAAATAGGTAAGTTAAATAAAGACTAGATCATGACTCAAGTTTTCTATGAATACAAAGTTAAGACATATAAACTTTGAATACTCTGAAGCAAATTTAGTACAATTCTAATTATTTGTTCAGTTGTTTTTTTCTTAAATTTTTTCATCTTTAAATATATATAACAAAAATTTAAGGAATTATATGTACTTACACAATAGTATATATTTATATGTTGAGGAGTTTGTTATTATTATTTAAAGAATGATATAGACTCCCTGTCTTTAAAACCACTTTCTTTCAACTTTTATTCATCTCTTTCAAGTGCAAAATGCTGTTCCTACTGGACAATATGTAATTGCAGTAATAACTGAATGAAAAATGCAGTTCATATTTTTAGTTTAAACATTGACTAAATTTAAATAGATGTTTTTTGGTATGCAGCTGCACCCAGAAATATAAAACAGTTCTCAGTATAAATCCTGAAAAGAATGAATACTGTCACAGCTGGGATTAAATTAGAATACTGCTTAATAAAACATCAGTGATGTTGTTACAGCTGCCCCGAAATGGTACCATCCAGTGAAGCTCACTTCCAAAAATAATTTATTTGCTGCTTTTAACTACAATCTCTCACTCTCAGCTTTCTACCTCCTGCAAAAACAACATGTAAAATATAAAGAAATAGGAATTAAAGACTACCATGAATATCATCTTTCTGTTTAATTACAATTCCACATTCTCTAATAACTATATATCTTGATGATTTTGTTTGTTTTCATGCAGTAGAAAAGAAACTACCAGCAATGCTGAACATCAAATGCAATACCTACTCCAAATAAATCTAAATAGTGTAGAGTGAGTGGCAAGTACCAGTCTTCTTTTGCCATAGCCAAAGATTAATTTGCTGCTCAGGAAACATTGCATACTGTGAGATTCACAGCTTCCGTTCTTTTATTTTCCACAATATGAGGACAAGATTCCCTCTTGTGCTCCCTGTTTGTTTTGGGTTGTTTTTTAAGGTGTAATTCATTTGCAACAATCTTGAAAATATACCTAGAACACACTTGGAGTTAATTTCTCATTCATTGATGACTACATCAATGCAACACTAAATTAGCATCTGTCCATTACTTAGAATATGCTTCATATAGATTATGGAAAGCTATTTTTAAATCTGTTGCTCTCTGTCACTCTGAATCAGATGGGATTTATTTGGTCTAGGAAGTACTCCACCCTGAAGCTCAAAGGTAGTTTGGGTTTTTTTTGGGGGGGGAGGGTGGGCAACTTCTGGTAGTTGTGATTTTTGTTTGAAAAACCACAACCAACCAAAAAACCCCACTAAAAAACAGGCAAAGAAAAAATCCCCTCCAACAAAAGCAGCATTTGTGTATTCAGTGCTTTATAAGGACCACCTGATAATCCATATCTTCAGGCTACTTTCAGAATTAAATAAGTATGTTAAGAGAGATGCATTTGATGAAGGTATTTGAAAACAGAGAAACTGCAGAAGATGAAATGAAAATAATAATATTTCCAATTTTAAAAAGTTAAGTCAACTTCACATTTTTTGTGACATTATATTCATATGATCTCTTGCTTCTTTCCTCATCAATCAAGAAATACATTTTTTGTTCAGTTTTTAAATACTTAAAAACTGAAAAAAAAAGTGAATAAAGAATCCATTATTTGTGGTTTCTTTCAAATTCATAGGCATTGTGATAACTTTTAAAAAATAATAGTAATTACAGCAAAACTGGTCACAGGTGCATTTACAGACTATTGTGCAAATGAACAAGCAAATGCCAATTACAGAGGCAAATGCAACCTGATTTTCCAATACCTGAGTGTGCTACACTTCAAGAGTTCCATTAATAAAAATACATTAGCTAATATATTTTAAATGCCCACAGAAATGAAGACTAAACTGGATTAAATGCAAGTTAAATGATACTATTCTCATTTTGACAGGTTATACATTTTAAAGTGTACTAGCATGCACTGAACATTTGCTAAGCTACTATTAGTGCAAATTTCATCCTTTTTGCAAGTAACGTCAAATTCTTGATTACTAGAAGGAACTCTTGAGGATTTACAATTAATAGGCACATTTGATGGCATCATAATGTTTACTGTATCTTTAGCATGCTCCTAGTTCCCACAATTAAATGTCAATTATCACCTCAGTCTAGCACAGTCTAAGAAAGATTTTAGGAAGAAAAAAACCTAATAAATATTAATTTAAATGTCACCTTAAGACACTCTTGCATTCAGCAGCAGAACAATGGGCAATTGTAAGTGTGTGTAAAGTGAGGGTGTGAAACCAACAACAGTTTTCAGAAATATTGTAAATTACTTGTTTTTGTATTAAAGCTATAATGCTGTATGGCATTTTTTTTCCTCACCTGTCAGCCATCCTCTGCCCCCAAAGCATTAAACTTCACTGAGAACTGAAAAAGACACATACATATAAAAAATATATACATATGTGTGTCCGTGCATGGGTATGTGTACACACAATGTACAAGGACACACACACACACACAAAGCTCCAAATCTGCCTTTTTAACATTTTATGCATAACATTGTGCGAAGATGTACCTAAACGTGTTATACTTCAGGCTTGTGCCATCAAGTTGAACAACAACTTTTATGAATATATTAGGCTAGGACATGACAGATAGACATTTTAAACAATAACTTCAGGCTTCATTGCTTTGGCACTACATGGTTTCATTTGCAGCCTCAACACTACTCTTTTATCTTACACTTTTTCATTATCCTCATTGAGAAGTTCTATGATAGTATTTCTCAATCCTTTCATTCCAGACCATTCCCCCTCAATAGTTTACTTTCCCTCTCCAAAGGCCAGGTCTCCTTCTGAGAAATAATTTACTTCTTTTACCCAAAATAGATTTCCTAATATTGCCAATATTCCCACTTGGAGTGGCCAGGGAGTAGGAAAATGGAACTATTTCACTGAGTCTCCAAGTGTCTAATAATTAATTGGAAACATCATGAAAAATGTTAGGGCTAATGAAGCTTTACAGGAAAGGTGAACTGAAGAAGCAAAAAGAGAAAGAAATTGCAAATTACAGAATCCATCATTGCTAGTTTTACCCTGAAAACATAAGGCAGAGTGAGTTCAAATTGAAGTAAGAAAATTAAGATTCTAAAGGTGAAAGAGTGTCTAGCATTACAAGAGTCAACTTCACCCTTAAATATGGGAAAAGAACTGAAAACCTTAAAAACATTTTAAAAAGGTCTCTTCTGGGATGGAGAATAACCTGATTCAAATTGAACCATCTCATACTGCTCTTGATTTTTTTCTTTCTGTTTTATTTCTGTTATAATCTTTGCTTGCTTTGATCACAACAGAAGCTAATGGAAGAAAATGTGGCCTGTCCACCAGATAAATAAGTATATTTCAATCCCAAACAGATTATATGGCACAGAATAAGAGAGTTACAGTCAAGTGGTCTTTAGAAATTTAAAGAAAGAACGGAAGAGTGATTTTCTTTGTAAGAAGGAAAGCATTGCATTGGAGAAACAATAAAATCAATTGCATTAATTGCAATATAAACACAATAACAAGCTTCAGTTTTAATATTGTGCTTAAGTTGTCCATCTAAAATTACCATACTCAAATATTAAAAAAGTAAAAATAAATATTGAAAAAAAAATTAGTAAGAACATCTGTGTAGAATTTCTACTAATTGTCTCATGATATAAGAGCAAAAATTTAGGCAGAAGGAGAAATTAAAAGATGAAACAGTTCATCACTGAAGAGAATAAACTCTTTGACTGTCTATAACACATAATAGCAAAATTGCTTTTTCTAAAGTGTTCAGTATAATATAGTCATCAACAATGAAATAAGCTGATCTGACAAGGCATGAGATGGCCAAAAAAGAAACCAAAACCCCCCAAAACTCTTATAGTTAAAAAAATGTGACACATATTTTAGGAAATACCCTGTTAAGCTTTGAAGAATTACATAATTCTGCATCCTGAGGAGGACAAAAACATGAATTTCAGGATATTCTGTTTAATGCTAGCTCCTCAGTTTCACACATTCATTAGCCTCAAAGAAATCAAAGACAGAAAGAGTCCTAAAGTATCTTATTTTCTCCCAGTTTACCTGTAAATTTTATATTAGAAAGACCCTCTTGAATTCATATTTAGTCTGAAGTATATATGTGGCTGCATCATCTGTATGAAGCTATCACAGAGGCAATTTTGCCTTTTCTTTCTCCCATGCTGTCTCTCCATCTGATTAGCACTTATTTTCAAATTTTAAAAAGTCAAAATTATAACAAGTTATAGATTGTTATCATAGGTATGTTGTTATTATAACAAGTTCAGGTTATAGGCTTGAAAAAATTGAGAATAACTAAAAAATTAAGTCCAGCTGATTTTTGAGCTTCCGTCATACTTGCATTTTTTAAGTCCACATAAATATTTGTATTTAAAACTTTAAAATTAACTGTAAAATAATGAACAAGATAAAAGCTATACAAGAGAGGAACTGATTAAAAACATCTCGATTTTTCTGAAGGTGACATTTTCCTGCTATGGGGAATTCCCAGAGAATCAATGGAAACCTCCTTGGGAAGTCCTTTGAATGTTAATCTGAGCAGGATTTGAAGAGCACGTGCAAAGCATCCAAAGATTACTTCAAGAACAGCTATCCAGTCATCTCATTTTACTAATTTGTAGTGGAAGACATGACTCCCCTTTGTAAGAAAAATATCTGCACCACAAGTGGGACTGAACTACAGATATTTTGCACAAACAGGTCTAGTTAAACCTTGGAGAGATTACTCGAGTGAGTTGCTGTTCAACAAGAAACTGGATCTTGATAAGAATTTTCTTTAAGAAACACAATATCAGAAATAATTACTTGCATCATAACTCTTAGCCCTTCAACTTCAGACTTTCAGGGAAATGCTACCTGTGTCTAGATCTACTCCACTTCTGAGCTCACTGCATGACAGAAATGTGAATCAGGAAGGAGTTTTCAAAAGCTGTTACAGTTCCCACCTATGGCTTGTACCCAGATTAGTCATGGAAACCAAAGTAGTGGAGGTGAGGTGAAAGCTATTTAACAGCTATGTCAAATTTAAGTGCACGATGTCAGGTCAGTGCTGCCCTAGGATAGTGTATAATTCTCAGATGTGGTAAGATTAATGTAACCATTGAAGTCTAGAAAAAGAAATGAGAAAATTCGCTCTATTCTCATTTGTATTGAAAGCCACCGAATGCTCTCAATCTCTAAAAAACTAAATATAAAATAAAATCATAGAATCACAGAATGGTTTGGATTGGAAGGGACCTTTAAAATCGCCTATTCCAACCCCCTTGCCATGGAAAGGAACATCTCTGACTAGCTCAGGTTGCTCAAAGGTTGTTCAACCTGATCTTGAACATTTGGAATCATGAGACATCTACAGTTTCTCTGGGCAACCTGTTTCAGTGCCTCACTACATTCATGTTAAAATTTCCTTCCTCATAGCCAATAAAAACATAATCTAAATCTGCCCTTTTTCAGTTTGAAACCATTAACCTTGTCCCATCACTACAGGCCTTGGGAAAAGATCTTTTTTTGTCTTTCTTATAAGATCCTTTTATATAGTGAAAAATTGTCATTTCCCTAGAGCCTTCCCTTCTCCAGACTGAACCCCAGCTCTCTCAGCCTGTCCTCACAGAAAAGGTGCTCCAGCAGTCTGATCATTATCATGTCATCCTCTGGTCTTGTTCTAACAGCATCATGTCCTACTTGTTGTCACACTTCTTTTTATGCAGCCCAGGACACAGATGGCTTTCTGGGCTGCAAGCACACATTGTCAGATCAATTCCAATTTTTCATCCACCAATACCCCAAAGTCCTGCTCGGTGGGGCTGTTCCAAATAAGTTTTTCCCCAATTTGTGATATTTTGAATTGCCCCAGTCCAGGTGCAGGATTTTGCACTTGGTCTTGTTAGACTTCATAAAATTCGCATGGGCCTACTCTTCAAGCATGTTAATGTCCCCCAAAATGGCGTGACCTTCCTTCTAGCTGTGTCACTCAGCTTGGTTTCACGTTGATGCTGAGGTGAAACACACTCAATCCCACTATGCCATTGATGAAGGTATTAAATAATTTAGGCCCCAATACGGATCCTTGAGGGACATCACTTTTTACCGGCTTCCACCTGGACATTGAGCTGTTCACTGTAACTCTTTGGATATGGCCATCCAGCCAATTCCTTTTCCATCTAAAGTCCATCTATCAAGACCACACTTCTCCAATTTAATTCCAAGAATGCTGTGAGGGGCTGTATCAAAGACCTTTCAGATCAGGTAGCTGTCAGCTGTAGCCCTTCCCTTTTCCACTGCTGTAGTTACTCCATCACAGAAGGCTGACAGGCATATTTTACCCTTCGTGAAGTTTTCTCTCATCATCTCCCTGTTTCCCACATGTCGTCCACCAAAATTAGTTCTTATCAGTGCAACTAATGGTGGCAGAATACAGCTTTCCTTTTGTCACATACAATCAATACAGAAATTACTGAAAATAATCACAGAATATGCTGAATTGGAAGGGACCCTCAAGGATCATCGAGTCCAGTTGCCGGCCCTTTGCACAGAACCAACCCAAAGAGCCACATCATATGCCTGAGAGCTTTGTCCAAATGCTTCTTGAACTGTGTCAGGCTTGGTGTTGTGACCACTGCCCTGGGGAGCCTGTTCTGGTGCTCAACCACCCTCTGAGTGAAGAAACTTATCCTGATATCCAACCTGAACCTCCCCTGACAAAGCTTCAGGCCATTTCCTTGGGGCCTGTCACTGGTCACCATTGGAGAAGAAATCAGTGCCTGCACCTCCTCTTCCACTCATGAGGAAGTTGCAGACTGCAATGAGGTCTCCCCTCAGTCTCCTCTTCTCCAGGCTGAACAGACCAAATGTTGGTAAAAATAAGGTTTTGACATAAAGTATACAGGAATGCCTAATTTTTAATTTTCTTCTTTTTAATCTACACAAAGTAAGGAGTGCAGAATTAGGGAGTTTTTATTTTACTGTTTAAGTATTTCTCTTATCTGTTAACGTCATTATAGAATGCAAATTCTTCTCTTTTGTATATAATTCTATAATTTCTTGTCAGTGTTGTTTGGGGTTTTGGGGATTTTTTTTAAATTATAGAATATAGGAGTTTATTGTGCAGCGGTAATGTGTGTACATGGGAAAATTTTCATAAGCTGTTAGTATTATCAGATAACCTGCATAAGCATTTAGTTAATTAAAAAAAACATAGTGACTCAGGTAAGGAGAGGATAATTACCCTGAGAATTGATTCTGTTTTGCTTTGTGTGTAATAGAAATAACCAGTACTTGATTTAACTATTTTTCTTTCTATTCAGAAGATGTAATAAAAACACCAACGAAAGTCAAAGATTTCCTGCATAATTTAAAGTGACTATGGGCTGTATCATTATACAGCTAGACATTACAAGACAGGTTTCAGACAGAATCAACATATACCCGTGCTTCAAAAATTACTAGGGAAATCTACAGAAGTTCTGTAACAGATACAAAATAAAGTGATCTTTCTGAGCACTGAAGACTAACACTTGCAGTGATTGTGATGCTGAATGTTGCTTGAACTTCTTATATATTTTCAATGCATATTTTGTATAGAGTTCCTAGGTGGTAATAGGAAAAACACATTTGTTTCTCAGTTGTGAAGGAAGATGAAAGCTGTATGCCTGTGATGGAAAATATTTTTTGGGAGTCCACATGGTCTGGTTCAGTTCGCACATTTCAAACTTTATTTCCTTTTACTCTCATGAGTCACAAAACTCATAATTGCAGGCACACTGTAAGGCACTTATGAGGAGTTACACTGGCTCTGCAAAAGCTCTCAAAAGATTTTCACCTATGCAAGGTGAAAGGCTAAGGCTGTCATGAATACATTCAGTCCTCAACAGTTACATCTCTGCCTTTACAATAGTGAGTTAGGCACCTCTTGAGGAAATTCAAGGAGACTAATGGAACCCTCCTACTGTGGAAGGACTCCCCAGAAAGGGCCTTTTAGATGTTAGTCCTTATGTTTAGTGTCGGCAATATGATTTCACTTTTTGTTTTCAGGTTTTCTCCTAGAGGGTTTGGGGTTTTAAGAGGTCTAGTCAGCTGGAGTTGACCTGCATTCACAGATGTGATATCACATATTGTGAAATATATTGCAACTTTCATTGCATTATTCGTCTTACTCTAGGATGTAAAAACTACTAACTCTATCTACTTGAATAATCTTTAGCGGAATAATAATTAATTTTTTGCCTTCTAAATGCCACTCAACTGTGGGTGGTTGACTACATCAGTTCCTTTTACACAAACTTCTGTTATGAATCAAAGGCCATTGAATAATGAGCACTTTACCTGGGAAAAAAAAAAAAGCGGGAATGAAGTTTTGTCTCTCCATATTAATTTTGCACTCTACTTCTTTCAGTAAGAGTGTTTTAAATAATTCAATTTGGTTTAGTTCCAACCTTTTGATTTTTTAGGTTGGCTTTATTATACGTAGTAGCTGCTGTTCAACTCAATATCCTATTTGAGTCACCTTTTTGGTCATTGGAGTCTTTTACAGGACGTGGCACATGAAATTAAATTGAATTTTCTTTTTGTTTTAATTACTTTTATATCTATTTAAGAGTGATTAAACTTGTCAATAACTTTTCGATGATTGGGCTGGAGGATAAAGCAAGTGGCTGATTGTTTATTTTTGGAAACCAATTTTTATTCTCCCGATAAAAATGAGTTCCTATAGCAGAAGGCTGTGCTGAGGGAACACAGTATCAAGAATAGCTGCTGTAGCAGTTATTTTTGGTATAGTATTTGCCCTACCTCTGTCACCTATCACTTCACTCCCAATGTGAACATAGCTGAGTCTTTAAAATCACATCTGTCCATTAAAGAATGAGTCCTTCAGAACTGTACTATCTCCTCTGCAGAAACGTCTAGAAACCTGAGATATAAAGGGCAAATGACAACTATGCTGCTCTGGAGAAAAATTCATGTTCTGACAGAATAAGTAGATAAAAAAATATAAATTTTTGCCTCTATTGTACTTTCAAATTTATTTACTATTATTGCTCTACTTTACTGATTCTATTTATTAAAAAATAAAGCAAAATGAAATTTATTGTTGGAATTGTATAATACAGAAGATTTCTATGAAGGTATATGCAACGCTACTCTGAAGTGTTTGGGAATGGTACAGTGTTTAACTTAAATAATCAGCTGTAAGATTTACATGGAAGCAAATTTCACGTTAATCTTGGATATCAGTAACACTGTCTGATATGAAGGTTTTGCTATTTCCTCAGACCAATATACTTCCAACAGTCATTAATTAGTACTGCTTCTGTCTGTTTATTACTGGAGTCTTTCAAAACTATATCTTTTTTTTAATACATATTACCCAAACTTCCAATGTTATCATGTGTGTTCATTTAAAGTCAACCCTGGACATGATGGCGTTTCATTGGTAATGGAGACCTAGCAAGTTTCATTTAAAAACTTATTTGCAAACCTAAATGCCAATGTGTATGTAAGCAATTGGTAGGTAATTGAGACCTTTATGTTCCATAGCCCTTTAGTGTGAAAGATTACAAATATTTTTTTCCTCTCATTTTGTTGCTATTAAAATGACAGGAAATGGGTCATGTTCTTTGTAACATTAAATCCATAATAGAAAATAACATTACCAAAAATGATTCATGATTACAGTCAGTTGTACTGTATGATTCAGAATTATTCTAACTTTTTGTGCATAAAGTGATATTGTCCAAACGGTGTGGCTTTTTGTAACATTTTGTCTATGAAGAATTCTTTAATTTCATAGGATACTTGCATGCAATTCTTCACAGTGACCTTGGTTTTTTTAATACCAACTTCACATCCATGGAATAATCAGGCAGAAACATTGTGCCAAACAGTAGAAAAAGATACAAGAAAATCTACCAGTGCCTAATTGTGCTCAGAATTACAATTTCTGTCTCATTTTTTTTGCTGAGTAGTAAATCCACCAGACTATTAGGTACATTTTTAAGAAGTGTTCCTTCATTTCTTTATCTCAGAGCTTCTCTACTTGACGAAAGTATTTAGCCAGTAATCACAAGAGAACTTTGGTCTCATATGGACACTTGGATTTCATCCATCTGAAATAAATAGGAAACAAAATGAATTATATCCAACTACTTAACATGCAGCCTCATGAGCTGAAGTGGCCTTAGACACAGCAGAGAATGCGAGGAGGAGTCCTAAATCTCAGATAAGATTCCTAATCACTGAGTTCTCAGGAAATGAGGAGCATTCTTCCATTATTTTGAGAGTGAAAAACATAATGGCAATTTGTTGCTGTTTACTTTGTCCGTTTTGTAAATCTTCCTACCAACCATCCATTTTATAATCAGAGCTCTGAGGCTCTCTCTGTAAGAAGTCAAGAATCATGACTTTTTCAATTTCTTCAACAGTGAATAAAGATGCAAGTTATTCATTTATTATTTCTGCTACTACATTATTATTTCAGGGAGCTTCTTTTTTCACGTATCTGTGCAAGTTTCCTACCTCTGTTGCCTTTGGGAAAGAATTTATTAATGGCTTTTATGGCTCTTGAAAGTTGTTCTCCAACTCTATTTTTGGACTGCCTTTTATATTTAACCTGCTAAAATTTGTTGCTCCTTTCATTTTCTTCATTTGCACACAATTTCACTTTCCTGAATGATGTCTTCTTGAATTAAATATTTTCTATGACTCAGCAATTTAATCATGCCAAATTTCTTTTGCATTTTTTTGAACTCCCCAAAGCTATTTTTATGCAGTTCCTCTCTTTCAAATTACACATAAAGTCTTTGATTTCTTGGCTCTTGTTGCTTCTACAATGACATTAGATTCAAGTACATTGTAATTTTTATGCTAGATAGCTTTTTGATGGCAACATTTCAAATAGTTTCCAACTCTGTTAAGTACTGAGTTCTTCTAATTTTTTTATGTATTCTAACTAGCTACTTTATTTTTATTTATCATGATACATGTACGCAACATGAGTGCAAAAGTACTGCATGAAAAAGTTAATGTTCATTAACTACTGTCAAATATTACTATGTTAAATTCTACTATCAATTTATACAATGAACATGTTGCCTATTTAAAATTCCTCCTGAAAGCAATGATAAACTTGATGAACGTACCATTTGAAAATGCTCCCTTCAAAAAGCTGAAGTTAAAAATGTATAAAACACACAAATGTATTGTCTTACCTCCTATGAATTTTCAGCTGCCTTCTACAGAAAGTGATCGTATGCTTTTTGTTTTCAAAATTGCTTTTAAAAACATTCCCAGAAGAGTAGCATTCTTCACTTCCTTCCTTGAAAAAGGAAATCATGATACATGCTTATGATTTTCTCTGGAAATCAGATTCTACCATTTTTCCTTGTTCACAGCCTATGTAAGCATAACTGCAGAATCCCAAGCCCATCCTGTTCCCTTCGGGACAGAGAGCTCCGGTGTCAAGCATCCTCCGATACTCAAGTGCCTGTCATGGTGGGGAAGGGTATGTACAGGGAGAAACGAATGACATTGGAGCACTGGCAAAAACTACCTCAACCTGTTGTGGACAATTTTCTGCTTCTGATGTCAGCGAAATCTTTTCTAATGCTAGGTTTTAAACCATCACACAATGAGTTAAAGTTCTGACAATCAATATTGTTGAGGCAATTGATATAATTAAGACTGAGTGGAACACAAGCAAACTAAGCACGAGCAAAATAGAAAAGGGGAAAGTATATTTGCCAAGTAGGGAAGGTGTGACACCACAAACAATTGATCTTATCCACTAGTGGGACAAGGGAGGAAGCTACAGGAAGAAGTAGAGGACTTATGAAGGGGGAAGTTAAGCCTAGGAAGAAGGGAGGATGGACAGAAGACGGATTTTTTAGTTTTGACTTTATTCGTCACTGGTTTAATCTATTTTTAATTGGAAATAAATTAAATTAATCTTCCCTAAGTTTAGTCTATTTCACCTGTGACATTAATTGGTAAGAGTTTCCCCCCTGTCTATATCTCAACCCAGAAGTTTTTCATCATATTTTCAGCCCCCTCCCTTTTAAGAAGGAAGAATGAACTAGGGGCAGCCAGCCAATATCAAGCCCATCATGAAGAGAAAAAAAAGATAAAAAGGTAATTGAGTGACTTAGGAGGTCACAAAGTGTTTAAATTAAGTAAAATATTTGAAAATTAAATTTTTTAAATTAAGTAACATCAAGATCTGGTCATGTGGATATGCATGTGTCTATTAAATATGTTCACAAATCATCTTAGCTTCAAATATTCTTAATTTTTGTAGGAAGGTTGTTTCAGCTAGATAACCTAGCTCCCCAAGAGCATCAGTGTGTCCAATTACATTCCTGACCATGAACTAGAAACTGCATTTGTAAGCTTACAGCCCTCACCACACTTTCATCTCTAAGTACATTATTATTTATGCAGTACATTATCACATGAGAGGCAAAATTCATGTACACAGACCTTGACCCACAGACATGTTACTTAATATACCATCCATTTCCAAACAAGGATTTTAAAAAAAAAGAAAAAAATAATGTGCTGAGAGTTAAAAAAACCCAAACAAGTGAACTTATAACTATGAGATGTTGAGAAATATAGGGAAAAGTACCTCATCACTTTAAAACTAAGTAGGGATAAAGGTTATGCAGTGTAAGATTATTAAAACTTTCATATTTGTACAGTTTCTGCATATATATCTGCTTATTCAAGACAACTTGTTGCTAAACAACAACAACAAAAAAAACCAACTTGACTCTTTTCCCTCTTAGCTACAATTGAGGCTGCTTTCACTTAAAGCTGCTTTAGTCCTGCTTGCCCACGCCCTTGCTTTCTGTCTCAGTAGTCCTTTTTTAGTAGTCATCTTCCGTGGTCGTCTCCTCTCTCTTATGAGCTACCTCTCTGAGGAGCAGCCGGTCTCTGGTCTTTAGTAGAAATACCTGGTTCAGCACAGCTGTAACTCATCAAGGTCAAGACTGCCCACAGCCCATTCCTGTTCTCCTACAACAACTCAACTCTAATTCATTTTATTACCATTTTTTTTTTGCTTTCTGTATTTTCGCAGAAACAACAGGTTTTGTTAAAAGAGAATATTACATCAAAATCCTGATCTAAACCTACTGAACACTTTTGCTATCAACCGCACTGTCATTCAGCAAAGCACTTAAAAAAACATAGTTAGAACCTATCATCTTTGAATGAAACTAGAAAACAGAACCCTGCAAAAAAGTAGGGGCATGTGCATCGATAGCCATACCTTTTATGAGAAAGGAGGAGAATTCATACTTGGTTATCTGTTTAATTACACCTGGGAACAGGAGAAAATGCTGCTGCCTCACTGAATCATGTCCCAAAATAATTCAGAGACACTACATAAGATTTCCCACAGTTTTGCAAAATTACATTTTAGTTTACTCATGCTTGCAGTTAAACACATAGGTAAAGACTTATGCACCACTATAGTATGTTTTTGAAGTTTCTTCTACTATTTGTCAAACCAATTGCACTTTCTGATCCAGCAAAGCATCACTGTTCAGAATGGGGGAACCTGAGTACAATATTTCATTGTTGAAGTGACATAAGGCCAAACACAGGGTTTAAGTAAACCAGGAATGTAACCAAATGAGGGTAGCTGGCAAAAGTAACTGAAGTTTGTGTTCCTGGAAAATTCATAAAACACATAGCTGAAAAATACATGTAAGAAAAAATCAATGGGGAATTAAGGGAAATGGCGTTCAGTGATTTAGCCTTGCACAAATCAAAAGTGGCAGTCAGCATTAATCGAGCTGCGGAAAGAAAGGAGGTTCCATTTCAGACTTCATTTTACTATCAGTTAGCTAATAAGAAGCTAAATAAGTAATCTCTTCTTAATTGTTTTCCTGGCAGTTTTTAATATTAATGTTGCCCAAACCTATTACTCAGATATCACAACACTGAAATCTGTTTCAGTACTGTGTATTCAATTACAAAAAAACAAAACCCAAACAAAAAACCAGAATCAAAACAATGCCAGTTTTTTTGCAATTTAAACAGTAAAACATCTTTTATTACTGTGTTTTCAAATACCATCTCAAGCATCTACACAAAACCATATCCATTTATTCTGCTGTAAAACCCTAATGCTTACATGACAGTATTTGCACAGATGAGATGTGTAACTAATAAGGTGTTCCAAGTTAGAGATGTTTGAATTAATGTATTACGTGGAATTTTACAAAATTTTTATTGCACAGAGGATTGAAAATGAAACCAAAGTTTATGCTGTAAGTTCCTGTTCACATTAATGATTAAGTGTTTCTGATTAATGAGCCAGGTGTCTGTTGTTTGGTAATATCCCTAAAAGTGTAATCAAACCAGAACCCAGACGAGTGCTGCATTTCTGTAGGAAAACATGAGATGTGTAGTAAATGAAGGAACAGGTATTCTTCAGCTACCCGTTGAATGAACAACATAATACAAAAATAAGCAGTCAGAAAAGGCTTTTAAATTCTCAACAGTTTCTAGAAACCTTTGCAAGTTGGTGTTTTTTAGTCTGGAGAAAAGGAGGTTCAGGGGAGACCATGTCCCTCTATTAAAATACCTGAAAGGAGATTGTAGTGAAGTGGATGTTGGTCTCTTCTCCCAAGCAGCAAGTAATAGAACAAAAGGAAACAGCCTCCTGTTGTGCTAGGTGAGGTTTAGATAGGATATTAGGAAAAATGTCTTTATTGACAGGGTCATCAAGCCTTGGAACAGGCTGCCCAGGGAAGTGGTGGAGTCACCATCCCTGGAGACCTGGCACTCAGAGACATGGTTTAATGGTGGACTTGGCAGTGTTAAGTTTGCTCTTGGACTCAATCTTTAAGGTCTGTTTTAACCTACATAGTTCTATGATTCGTGGCATGGTTCTACAAATTTTTGCCATCTCTATCCAACTCCTATTTGATACACAAATTGAAAAGATTTTGCTATGTATATCCATAATATTTGTGAGCTTCACATTCAAATGTCGACCCTTAGGTGTTAGTTATTTCAGACAATTCAACCTTTCTCTGATGTCAGACACCTCAGATATTCATTGAGGCAACTCACTGAAGACCTGCTTGGAGGATATTCTAAAAGTACCTCATCAGATACCATTGCAATTTTAGGGATGTAGAGCTAAAGTACAGAATAATATCAAAATATCTGTGTTCATTTTAGTTTATTTCTTGATTTGAGGTACTTTTTTTTGTTGACCATGTTTCTGACTACTTGTCATAGAGCAGTTTTCAAAAGGTTACAAATAAGTACCATTGGCTTCAGTTGGTTCTTTGAATTCCCAGGTTTCTTTCAATAAAACCTTGTTGCATCAAAAAAGCCCCACGTACTGGGAAAATAAGGAAGAAGTAAAAAATTCTTCCTTTATGCATATTCAGACCAATGACTACCTTTTCTTCCACAGATCAGAAAAACTGCAGAACCGTATGTCCTATCACTTCACCAGAACAAGAAAAGAAAAAAAATTGACCTTGTAGGAAGAAAGATAAGATTTATGTACTCATACTATTACACCGAAATAGAAATTAAATTTAATCTATAAAAGTGCTAATACCTTGATTAGTTGTTTTGATTTAGCTTGCATTTTAGTAACAAGCAACACAGGCTTGATAAGGCATTACATCTATACAGCCCTCAATGGAAGTAAATGCTAAATCCTTTTGTGAGAGAAACTGAGAAAAGTAAAACCTATGATTAGAAGTCAATACATACAAGAAGCTGATTATCTGCTGTTACAGTAAGATCTATCAAAATTACATGATTCTCAGAACTGCTGAGAATGTACTGATACTCTTACTCCACTGGGAATAACGTGTGTTCAGTATCTCTGAAAAGAAAGTAATTTAAAATTGATTTGGATGTCTAATAATGTCTAATTGAAGAACTCTCTAAACTGAATACTAGAGTGAAAACTTGGGAGTGTGAAGGAAAACATATGACATCTGGGACTGGGGTTTAGAAAAATCTTGAAAATTGATTGAGAGAAAGGAGGCACTTGTATTCATGGTTTCTTTTCTTTGCATACCTATGCTGTCTTTATTTATTATTTATCAACAGGTATTTTCCTGTTACGACAGGATGTTTCACATTACAGAACAGCACAACATGCAGAAAGCCATCTAAGAAAACAAATTCATGTTCTTGTGAAACAGTAGTAAATGAGCACCCAGAAATTATGTTTTTCCTCTACATTGACCAAGATTTGTATTATTACACATTTTAAACTCTTGAATAGCGTCAAGCTCAGGTAAAAAATGTCATTACTAGAAAAGCAAAAATCAGTATGTCAGATTTCTAGAAAATAAAACTCTTAGTAACACTCCCAGAAAATAACTACTTTGATAATAGGTACTCAGAAGTAGTAGGAACAACTGATCCTAGTCTAAAGGTTCAGTTGTTTGTATTTATGACTGTAGTTCTGGGATCTGAGATATTATTTTGTAGTTATCTTTTTCACTTGAAGGTGTCATGTTTCAAATAAGCAACGTAGTGCTTACTTATTCGCTAAGTTTGGTCATGGCACTTTCATTATAATTATACCTTTATGAGTTTATGGTTGGGTAAAGATAACATTCCTGACATGTTTCAATGCCACTATCTGCAACAATGCACTTCACTTAATCTTGCCTCGCTTAATCATTTTCATTATATAGGACTTACAGCAATTTTTCTGCTTCTGTTTCTGTCTTGTTTCTGGTGTTCTGTGATCTTTTATATGATCATTCTTATCTACTCATATTAGATGATTACACATTTTCCAGCTTTGATCTATGCAAGTTGCAATTGGGCTGACTTGCTTGATGTTAACATTCCCTTCTGTCTGAGTTTCTAGATTGCTTGTCCAATTTTTAATTTTTTTTAAAGCAAAACATATTAATGCGTATGCTGTAATTGAAAAACGGATATCCTAATGACTTCAAAATTGTTATATCCGGGCTTCTTGTGAAATGGCAAATGGCTTTGCTTTTCAAGCCTTCCTCTTCCTGCTGAGCATCCTTTTTCACACTTTCCACAGCAAAGCCTCTTCTTCAGAAAACTCTAAAATGCATTCCTGCACTGCTTTTCAGCATATGAGAAGCTAACATGTCTGCTAAGAGTAAACTGCTGCTTACTGGGTATTTCTGACAAAGTTTTACAGTAACATCAGTGAGTCTGAGAGTCATGTTTGGTACACCTGTAGACGTA
Source organism: Edolisoma coerulescens (assembly GCA_013397115.1). Taxonomy (NCBI): domain Eukaryota; kingdom Metazoa; phylum Chordata; class Aves; order Passeriformes; family Campephagidae; genus Edolisoma; species Edolisoma coerulescens. The sequence continues at coordinate 2,647,807 of VWZW01004026.1, forward strand.
AAACGCAGAGTGCTTTGCTCTTTTCTCTGTTCCATTGCGGTATACATTGTAATTTTGTTTGAAAAGTCATAATCCTTTCATAGCTCAATAGCCTTAGATCTTTTAAGAGAAACATTGTCTTATACTAAACAAAGATTCATTATTTTATACATGCAATTATGGTCCAGGAGAAATATCAGATTAGTAGAATTTTGGTCCAGCTACTTGTTTTCTGTGCTGCAAGAAGTACTGACAGTGGAAGTAATAGTAACTCTCTCTCACCACAGTTCTTTAAATTATTTCTCAGCCTTTATTTATTTAAGCCATCTGTAGGATGAGAGAGTACTTTATTTCTTGTACTTACTCAGTTAATTCCCTCTCCTTTTGTGCATATTAACATAGCTACCAGCTAGAGCAAACTCATGATGAATTTCAATATGGCAATCATCTGTCAAGAATAGGACAGATTCTCTGGTTTTCATATCGACCTATAGGCAAAACTCTTGAGAAGAATGTGACTACTTAGCATAAAAGGCAGTTTGCTGATTATCTAGTGCTCTTTTGGTGAGATAACCTGTACTTCTTGTAGCAGTCATCTGGTCCAATGCCCTGGTCAATGCACAGCCAATTGCAAAGATAGATTCAACATCAAATTTCAACCAGGTTGCTCAGACTTAAATCCAGTTAAGTTTTGAGTATGACCATGGAACTTCTACAATGTCTCGGTTGAAGTGTTTGGTCATTCTTGTAGTAAGATTTTTTTGTGCCCTAATATCTAGTTTGAATTAATATTTTTAAAACTTTTGTCCATTTTCTTATATGCTTACACTGTGCTCCTCCAGGAGAAGTCTGGCTCCAGCTCCTCAATGACCTTCGGATAATTCTTCATATCTAAATTGGCTCTGTTTAAAGTATATTCCATTTTCTATTGACATGCTATATATTCTGATTAGAGTATTAAATAGTAGTTATAATGATGGGAAAGGATTTTTTAAATAAGAAAAGGTCAAAATTTTGTTAAATTCTATAAGAAATGTGTATTCCCAATGCAAAAATAAAGAATTTGACAAAAAAATTAAGGTAATGTTTTTGTGTTAAGAAGACTATAATGATATTAAATTCAGTTCTCACACAGACAAACAGATTCTCATTCATCCCTGGAGAAATATTTTGCATAAGAGAAACTGAGAAAAGACCCTGACCATCATGCCCTCTCTCCTCAAAGTTTGAGAATTTATGATTTTTCACCATTTCACAAGAGAATTTAAAATTATTTGTGTGTCTTCTTTGCCAAATATACAGATAAAATATTTTCTGACTTTAAGAATCCTACAACATTCAAAACTGTTCACACTTTTTATGTAAGTATCAAGACACATGCATATGAGTTGTACAACATTCTGAGATATAACACTCAGTAAACACCTGACATACAGATATGAAACCTTACATTGGTGAGTTATATGTCTCAGTAAAAGTTCATAAAAGGTAAATGTCATTGAATTTATCAAAAGGAAATCAAAGGATAAACAGGACACATCATAAAATGTAGTGTTTACGAGGAGTTTTTTGTTCCACCTAATCAACTGTAGTACCATTTCATTTAATTATCACATTGACTGTCCTTGTGCAACTCCAGAAGAAGATCAAACGTATACATTCACTGACCAAAAACTAGCACCATAAATGTATTTGCTGCAATGCACCAGCAAAGCAATTCCAAAAACTGCAACCTGCATCCGCTCATTAACATATCCTATCTGGGCATTTTGACCTTGTCCCTGCTATTACAAATACTGAAGTCCTACAGCCTATCTTTAGGAAGTCTTCAGGTTATTCATTTTGCAGAGAAAGTTGTTCTGCAATAATATAGTCCAGAGAGAGAAACAAATTCAAAATGGAAGCAGAAGCATCATTTCCAGAAAGAACAGCAATCTGAAACTAAGACAGTAGAGATTTCCCAAATTAGTCTCTTTTTCCTCATTTTCCACATTATCAATATTTTTCTGCAGTATGGCCTAGATCTTGGTTTCCCCATTTCAAAAGAAACAGATCTTTTATCCTGATGTCAGAAACCAAACCAGAAAACTGCTTTCTAGTCCCCCTTAGATATGAATTTAAAGTAAATAAATGCAAATGGATACATAAGTCTCACTGTATTAGTACAGGGGAAACAAATCCTTGAAAGTCATCTTAATTTTCTGTCTGTAAACATCTTTTTTTGCAATGCTTCCTGTGCTGCTTTGCAGATCTGCAAACATGATAGGCTACAGAGTTCCTGCCAAAATGATGGAGACAAAGGAAAACAAGGGCCAAAACTCTTCCACTTCTACAAAATAAAGTGCATACATCTTACTTGCAGACAATCTTCTAGTGTTATCTTCTATTTGGTGGAGACTATCTTGTTAAAAAATCTATGCCTTATCTTATACATGGCCTGCTGTGGATGAACATTGACCTTAGATATAACCGAAATGATAAATGATCATTTCCTTAGCAAAGGTTTGCAAGCAGCAAGTGTTATCAATTTTAAAGTAGCTTTACAAGTACAAAACATGTCAGGAAGAGCAAGATCCTGTCAGCTTATCTATATTGCCTGACTTTCCATCCCTTGGGAAAAATCTATAACCATAGTATTCTTCATGGGGAACTAATGAATGAATAAATAAATAAATCAATAGGACTGTATAGATCCACTCTTTTTTTTCTTTTTTTTTAATTAACAGTATGGTTAGGCAAATTTATCTAACACTTAAAAAAGTTTAAATATTCAAAAACCAGAATAACTGAATAAGAGAAGTAAATCTGGCAATATTTTCTTGTTGTGTTACAGAAGTGTTCTATAAAAGCAGTTCAGTGGTGGTTTTAGATACTGCAGAATAATACTCTAGCAATATGACAGTTATTGAGCAAGTCTCCACAGAGCTTTTCGCATGGCCCTTGTACTTGCCTCATCCACAAGTCATTGTACAAGCTTAGTGGTATTTATCTTATCAACAGTAGAGAGCTAGAGCCAGTTTTGCCATGTCACAGCTAATCTGGAATTCTTCCCTACAGGCATCCTCATCTCCCATTTCCTTTAAGGCATGCATATGACAGACTTTTCTGTCCAGTGTGCAGCTACATTCAAACACTTCCACTTTGAAAGGAAAAATGAGTTCTGTACATGCAACTCTCACCCCTCACAGTTCAACCACTGCTCCCAAAGGTCTTGTTCTTAGATGCCCCCATGCCAACTACTGTTTGTTTTGCTTGTGTAACTGGTGGAAGGAGATGGGAAACAAGACATTTATTTGCCCTTGTTAAAATGCCACTGAGAAACAAGAGAAATTATAAACACATCTGAGAGTTTTTCCTTTATATAAAGTATTTAGATAAAGAACTGAGAGCTCCATAAACAGTATAAACTGTGGAACAAAATGAAGGTTAAAGTACATGGAAAGAAAGGGCTCTTTTTTATCTCAGAAGATTTTGTGTCTCCCCTGAAGGAGGCAGAAGCAGGCAGGCATGGTCAAATGTAGTCTCTTCATCAAAACACCGTGCCACACTTCTAAGAAGCAGCCTTGCAGGACTGGTCATTTGTCTCACTCAAAAGGGTGGGTGAGAAGGCTCCTCAGGACAAGTGGGAAGTGGCAAATCCTACTGCATTTGCAGAGCAGTTGCAACCGTCAAGACAATTTTGAGAGTCTCCTCACTCAGGCTTATATACCCAGACAAATGTATGAAACCACCTCCCAGTGAAGGAGGGATTGGATATTCAGGAGGACGTCTAGCCATCCCTAGGAGTGCCCATGTTTTCTTGCTCTGAAGCACAGCCCCGGAGGTTATAAACCAAGACCTGGCATGCGTGAAGGGACTGCTCTGGGGTACGGTGCCCTAGATGAGTTCCTGCATGGTGCTGCTCTGTGGCATCCTGCAGCTTTCTGGTAGCCACGTGACACAAAAAAGCAATGGAAAAGGGAGGAGAGAGAAAGAAAGCTGCCAGTGAATGGAGAAGAAACAGACAGGAAAATTGCCTGGAACCAGCCCAAAGCCCACTTGGTTTGGCATTTCTCTGCCTACACATTCACAAGAGTTGGCAGCAGACAACCCTGGTGTTATTTAAAGATGGGCCTTCTGTTGTTTTGGGAAGAATGTTTGGAAATGACACTCAAGGTGGAGCCAGGAATGATGTACTCAGACATTCTCAGCAAAGCCAGGAACTCTTTTCACTTACATCTATGTGATTTGTTTGGAACCCCTAAAACCTTGTTTTGGTGTATTAAGAAACTAAAAAGTGCAATATATTTTTCAGAATATTCTTTTTTTCCCCTGCAAATTTCCCTATCATGTAGATAAGCATTTATAATAAAACAAAGATTTCTCTTTTGTGTGTGTGTGTGTAGAATAATAATGTGCTGTAGTGGCTGTTCTGCGGAAGGTGTGACACAAATTTATTCTATTTCCAGAAACAAAAGAGCACAAACCATTGAGTTTGTAGCAAACAGGAAAATATTTTTATCACGGGTTTTTAGGTACTTATTTTCAGCTTTCAGATAATGGAATACAATCTGGAAAGGAAACCTTTTACTTTTTACTTAATTAGCCAAAGAATTAGAAGGCATTCTTGCAAGGAATTCATTCAATTAATGGAGGCTCTAACATCCATAAAGCATTCCATCTTAACAACATAATCATGTGAGAATTGAGCATGCTATATTTGAATACTAAGATTATTACCAGTGTCACCCCCAAAAATCAGTACTTTTAATTGCAAAATACTAATATTTTAATCATATTTTTCTATTATCTGAATATATCTTAAAAGTGTGCAAGGACTTGCAAATACCTGAGAGACTTGTCAAAGACTGTCTTGAATGGAACCAGGTAGGAACTCAATTCACCCATCCTTTCATAAAATACCTCTTAATATGCAATAAACCATTAATAATCATAATGCCAAAACAAGAGTAGCAAGAAAAGAGATTAATTATAAAATGTGTTTTATCTTATTTTGCTTTACCATGAATACATTAACTTGAAAAATATCTTTTAATAATTGCTTATCTTCTAATGCAACTTCTTGACTCAACACATAGCTCATCTGGTCTATTACCAAAAGAAATTAAAAAAAAAAAAAGAGAGAGAATACTTCATTTGTTTATCTGATGTTGTCTTACTTTAAATACTTACTAGATATTTCCCTACTTTTTAAATTGTAATTGTTTATCAAGTTTGAAGATTGTGTGTAATCACATATTAAATATGGTAGATAAACAAATTTAAGAGTGTGATTTAATCAAGCAATTTTAAAAAATCAATTAAGAGTCAGATGTGAATTAATTAACCTTTATTTAAAGCATGGGAAAATGGAGAAACCTGAAAGTCATCTAGCTGCTGTTCACATTTCACAACATGCTGTAAGATTTTTAAACATTATAATAAGTATAATCTCATTATAACATTTAGATAGCAACATTTTTCATTATGTAGATCTTCATAAATTCTTAAAAATTTAATGTGAAGGAAAACAGGTCATTTGCAAAAGGTTGTGGCAAACCTATAAATGACTATTGACTTTCTGAACCCTCTATTACAGATGTTTGAAAAACGGCATCCTATGGCAATGCTCATTTAAAAAAATCTACTCCTCTCCTTTCATGGTAATAAAAATTTTATGACACCACTTCATCAATAAACAGTTCTAAATAAGAATCAAATCAAAGATCAGCTGCCGTCCAGTGTGGCTGTGCGGCCACGCTACCAGGATGCTCTCAGCAGTTCTGCCAGGCTGGCTGCTTGGGAGGGCGCCTGAGCCTGGATGAAGAAAGCCCAGGGTCTGCGTGCTACGCTCTGCCGCAGCAGGAACACACACAAAGCAGTCGAGAACGCAGCTTCCACTCGAAGGGGCTTCCCCCAGGCTGGTAGAAGGCACGCCAGCAGAGATAAAGGAGGAGAGAAGCGGCTTTGCTGTTTCTGGTTCCAGGAGATTTAATCTTCCAAAGACAGGGACTACAGCGAAAAGCCAGGAATAGAGGAAGTACCGGCATTTTTATACTGGGACATAGGGAGGCGGGGTGAGAGGTACAATCCAACAGGGGAAGGGAACATGGGAGGGATCGACAGGGGAACAGCCAATAGAGGCAGTACAGAGGAGGGATTACAGATGACCAATGGGGGACCGAGGGCAGGGCTGCAGGGGGGCTGTGGGGGACTGGGGGAACTTGCGATTTATGGTGCTACAGTCCAGTTATAATCAGAATCTTTAAAAGACTCCCCAAGAAAGATCTAGAGCGGGCAAAATGAACACCAAGCAGAGCAGACTACCCAAATCTTGGCAGTACAGCTGGTACATAGCAAGTTGTATTAGTGGGAGGCCATGGCAGGAAGTTGGCGTTATCATCCCCTCACAAGAAGCCAGAACTCAGTAGCGTATAAGAACAAGACAAAAAGTAGTGTACAAAGAGATGTAAAAAGTAAACAGCCTAAGTTGTAATTTGCACAGTATGTTGCTGGAATACCATTACTGACGGAAACCTTAACAGAGAGCAACTTCTGGCCTCTAGAGAGGCGAGACATTTATCAGCAGGTTGATTTTTCGCATTATTTCAGGTGTGGAGGTAATTGAGTACATATATCAATGCCACGTCTGCACAAGAATTTTGTGATACAGCGTGGGTTATAAAGTAATGAGCCCTTCTGTCATATTAAAATACCCAGAACTGATGCGTTCAAGGTAGCAGCACATGCTGATTGAGAACGGGTAATTATGATTAACAAGAAGATTACAATTTTGATATTCCTAATACTGTGATTTACAAGCATTTTTTTATCTGTGTTGAAAAAGCATAAGCAGAGTTCCAGAATCAACTAATATTTTGTCTAAACTGGCCCTTGTCTGTCCAAATCTGGTGGTCATGTCTCTGTTCCTGAATGTTCTCTTGCATTCTCCATTTTTCCACAGGTCTTTATGTTTCAAGAGACTACTTTAGCACTTATATAAATTGAAATTGACCTGGATAAGTCCATCAGCTTCATCAGACTTTCAGTCAGAAATTCAGTACCAAATACTCCTCGTGACGTCTGTAAGCAGTTACCATTGATATTGATGAATTTTTCACTATGACTTGAGGCTAGTATGTAATCATCATTTCCTCCAGCGGTATTTTGTTAGCTTTCTTAATTAGCTGCATAATCACCTTTCAAAATTAATTGATTTTCCATTACTTTTCTAGCCTTCTGTTTCTTTTATTTTCTTTTAAAAGAACATGAAAGATGATGATACTGTATAAAGGCATTTAAGAAATTATTAATCAGTTCATTGTTTTCAGACCCTAATCTCTTTGTTTTCCTGCTTGTCAATTAGTGACATCATCCAGAATTTTAATCTTCTTAACTTCTAAGAATAAATAAAAATAAATTGAACTTCAAATAATTTTGCTTTCCTTTTCTGTAGGAAAGTATTTTAAGTAGTTATGTGTTATCAGTGCAATGGAAAAAAAAACCAAACAAAACCCACAAAAACCTAAAACAAAACAAACCAACAAACCAAAAAACCCTAATAAACATAAAAAACCCTCACCACCCTTTGTTTACTAGTTCACAGTTTTGGTCTTAAATTGCTACCACACTGTTTTAAGCAAGAAACTGCCTCTGTGCGTGGTGTCTTTTTTTACCGAGAATAAAGATTTGCTCTAGCTATAATCCTACTGGAATCACTCTCAGCTCTGAAAAATTGTAAAATATAGACCTTTCATACTGGGGAAAAAGTGTGCTTTTTTTGCTGCTTGAAGGGGGTTTGGTTAGGATTTTTTTTTAAGTGGTTCATCTGGATTTTTTCCCCTTTTTCGTAACGATGCTTTTGCTGTGAAGTGATGAAATTGCTGACTTGAGTGATGACAGCCTGAACAATGATTGCTGTCAAAGAAAGAATCCCTTTTATCTCCAAACTTCTGAAATATTAAAGCAGAGACAGCCAATAGATATTTCATTTTTTTAAAATGGCCTTCCAATTACCTTTCCTTTTAGTTCTATTTTTGTTGCACAAAAGGACGCAAAAAATATGTGTTTGTCACAATCCCTTTCTCTTCTTTTTTTCCCTTGATGAAAGATTTCTTCTGTGTTGTGTAGAAAATAATCTTTGAATTGGAGCTTCACAATGATAGACAATATGCTTTCACAGCTTCTGCATAATGGGCATTCAAATCTTTACTAAGAATATGGGAAAGAGGATGACAAAAAATCATATTTTATATAGAATTACTGTATTGTTTTATAGTAAAACAAGCAAAAAAAGTAAAATTTTATGAACAACAAAAGTAAAGAAAAAAATAACAGTTTTATGCACAGATATCAGACAGAGATAAACATATAGATTTATGTTTTTTGAAAGGTGAAAGCCATTCAAATGTCATCACAGTTAATAAACAGGTAAAGGTACCATAGAAAGGTTAATATGAGATTATTTAAATAGTTTTAAACAAAAATTGATAAGACCTATGAAGATTTATTTCTTTTTTTTCCTTCTTGATACTTAATCACTATACAGTATTAAAGATTGAAATGTTTCAGAGCATACATTGACACAAATTCCATTATACCGTGTGTATCCCAGGATAGCTTTTATTTCTATAAAAATTCTGGCATATTCCTTTGAAGTCAGTTTTGAGTATATCTTTAATGGGGTATTTTATTTAGATGTGAGAACTAGATTTAGAGAAGTCAATAAAACCTTTAAACTGTTTTTTAGGTAAGCTACATTTCCGTGTTCTAATGTGGTTAAAACTTTGTTAAATATTTTAAAACACTTTGATAACTGTGAAAAGCAGGAATTACAGGTCTATTTATGGAAATTGAATCAGTTTCTCACTTTTAAATTAATTTCATATAAATATTTCAAAAGGTGCAAAAATTAAACCAAAATTTTGATTTGATAAATGTCAGAATTTAAATTTTACAAATTACTAAAAGATGTAGGCAGAGAGAGATTAGATTTCATTTTATTCTACAGAAAGGAAGTGTGATTTCCAATCAGCTTCAATTTATTTTTGCCCATCTTACTTGCATTAATTCATGAATATTTTTTGCCATTTTCCTTAGAGGCACAGCTGATATAAATAAAAAAGGTCTATTAAATTAGTTTATTATTTTTTTAATGTATGTAATAATTATCGAATTTATTTATGTAGCTTTTTGCCTGTTGACAGAACTAATCTGTAATTTATTCACACCTCCTTATTCTATCCGCTTTATTGCTACCTATTATTATTATTTAGATAATTGGGTGAAGTGTTATGGAACTTTTTGATAAAGCTGTGCTGCATTCTTTAGGAGCTATCAAGATTTTTAAAGATGACTCAGTCCTTAACCCTATGATTTCTACAAAGCAAATGATAAAAGATTTGTTATGGAAACCATAACACTGCTATGCAGTCTTCTGAATCATCCTATTTTCATTAAAACTTTGCAAAGAGATGGGTTGTATTTTAAAATGTGCCTCACCAAAGACTAGGTTTTTTTTTATTTATTCTGTTAGTGAGAACTGAAACTGATATACAGAAAATATATATCATTGCCTTTAGCTAAAATTCTTATCCATTAAGCAAGAAAGATTTCTTATTCAAGTTAATTTTCTTCAGGTTACTTTGAAATTTGATCAGTGTTTCTTTCTTGTACTATACAATGTATTTTCTTCTACCTGATATGGAATTCACTATTGAATCACCTCGAATCAGCTGGAAACAAGTGACCTGTTTGGCTAGTCTAATCAATGGGGACAGCAAAGTCACAGTTGAAGATGTTTATTCTAAACCTGTCTCTGTCCTGGACTATTAAATCATTTTTCAAGTACATATAAAGTTTGGAATTATAAAGTATGGAACAGGCAGTAAATATCTTTGAGTGACACTGGACGTAAAAAAATACAGTGGGAAAGGATAACCTTTATTTAAATATAAATGCTGCAATGAGCATATTTATTATATTTACAAATATAAAAATTTTTTCTGTTGCTTCAATGGATTTGGATCATCTGTATCAATTTAAAAGACAGTGACGTGCAAATACAGATACATTATGAACACCATAAAGACAGTAATTTATATTAATAATTCCAGTATCACTAATATTATCTACATTAGTAGATTGCCTCAGAAGTAGTGGATTTACGCATTCCTTTATCTGTTTTCAGAAGCTATATTCTCCTATAAGACTATGACATTCTGAACACAAAATGCATTCTGAAGCCAAAACATAATGGAAAATACAGAAGAATAAATGTTAGGATTTATTTTTTGGATGTTTGTTCTGAAATGTGCATATATTTTTAGAATTTCTGTAGTCAAAATAGTTCATCATTTCTGTTCCATCTGAAACACTGAACTCTGAATCTGTAGAGACTGAACTGGAGTAACAATCTATATACTGTACTGAAATGGTGTTGAGATTATTTCATTAGATTTCCAGACAAGATCAAAGAGTTTACTTCTATTTAAATAAAAAAAATATAGATTTTCACCAGTCTGAAAACAATTCCAGGGGAAGAAAATACATCCCAGGATTTTTTTTTTAATGGAACATAGAAACACAGCTAACATCTGGTTGTCTTTCAAGGCACTCTATAAGTTTTTGCACAACAGATAAACTCTAGAAGTGTGTACCTACTCCTGTTATTCATTGCTATTTGTGGCCACTTGACTACAGCACTCCGTTTTGATTCCACAATACCACATGAGAAGAGAACTAGAGGTTAGCGTAAATCATTCTAATACACTGGTTAGGGGTAAAGTAAAAGCAGAAACACTTTTAATGCAACAAAGGAAAATAGGGGTTCTAAAGTTTTTGTCTTCAAAAAGTGTATTTAGTTCATCAGAAATGTTTCCACAACACTATTTTGATCTGAGGATAGTGGTGAGACTTCTGCTAGGCATGATATGTTTCCTGGGATAACCATTCCGGCGAAGATAATCTGCAGATACTAAAGACTATTGATACAGATTAAATACTCGTAGATGGTATATAAACACATGCTCAGCAGGCAAACAACCAACTCCAAATGACTGTAAACAATCAATAGCTTCAAATATCTGCTATACTACTAATAAGGAAAAGGGTACTGTTTCTGTAGATTCAAGATATTTTGAGTGAAACAGATAAATCAATACAATAAAAATGAAAATAGCAATGAAATTTATGTACCTAAAATGTTACCTGAACATCTGCCTTAAAAAAATAAGAGTAGATGCTTTTTAGAAATGCTAGCCTTTAATAGGAGATATGGCCTGATTAATTCAGTATACCAGATAATCAAGATTTGACTTTGATTTTATAAAAGAATTTGAGCTCTGGCAATCTGACTCTGGGCAGTATTTTCACATAAGTCAGGCAGCAAATTTAGCCACTGAGTCACTCTGTAAAACCAAAATCCACCATTAGCTGAGTCACTAAAATATCTCTTTCTTTCTTCAAATAGACAAAATTGAGGCTAGTTTAGAATAATTCTAGTGTGTACAGAAAGCTAAACTAGGATTTATGACGCTGACTGTTGAAAATTATTTCTGTTGAAATTAATGCCATTACTACAGATAAAAGATTATTCAGGGGACACAGATGTTTTGGAATCTAGCTTCCACATTCTATAACTTCCCCTGGAAGAAGAGTAGATCGTAATAACGTATAGGACAATGTTATACTCAAAATATGTAACTTCAAAGCTATGTTTAACTTCATAAATCTATTAACCACCCATGCCAAAAAGAACAGAATTAACTAAATTTTGTGTCAACAGCACAAAGATCACCTTCTATAAGCACAGAGGACTTGGTAAGTGACCTCCTCCAACTTTAGCAGGATGCTGACAAAGGTACAATAATATATAATACCAGCAGTGAGGTTCACCACATCAAGCCAGAGGCACCTCTCAGCCTTTCCCAGAAGGAAGTGTTTGTGAGCCCTAAGTAACAAATTAAGGCTTCCAGAGAGGCTGAGACAACCAGAGTAGACTCTCACTCACTACTTGCCACTCCTCACTGCTGAAACCCTGTCATGATGCAGCATCTGTGCTCCTGCCCTTGTGTGCTAAAAGTCACGGATTCGAGATGCCACGAAGAGAGCAGACTCTCACTCCAGCTCCAAGGTCAGAAGCATGTTTGTCACCACTCTTTATTCTGTCACAGAAATAAAGACACTACTTTAATATGCTGGACTGGAGTCCTATAACTTCCTTATGGGCAATAAAGTTCTGAGGAGGCCACTCTGCAGTCTAGGGACAGGGTTGCACACTTCCCATTACAGAGGGCAGGCTGCCCTGGTGCACACTGGGGGATGTCCTCATTTCCTTGGGCTGGGCGATTTACGGAAAATGACTTTATCACTAATTAAAGTGGTAAAGTAGGTGTGTTATTTATTTGGTCAGCCGAGTGAGATGCAAGTGGGATAGTTCCACAAAGACTTGCGCAACTTCCTCAGCTCTCGTTTCTCTTCTTATTCTCTAAATTGTTACATATGCATTAAGTTTCCCAACACACCTATACATATTCATTGCCTATCCCCCCGCCTAGCCCCGTTTCATATGGTAATGAGTCCAAAAGTCATTTCCATATGCCTTGCGCCTGCGCAGTGCTTCTTGGTGGTCATGGGCAGGGGTCTTCATGATGAAGTAAATGCGTCTTCCTCGGGTTAAACTTTTCACCTTTCCTCTTTGTGCATACTCTCTGATTCTTTGGCCCAAATCTCAACTCTAGGTCTGGTTCAAGCTGGTTTCAGGGTTTGAGACCAGGATCTTTGGTCACAGTTTCTATCCCTTTTCAATGGTCTTGCATCCTCCCTTACATCTTTGGCAAATGCAAGACTATCGAGCAGGCCATATGCATTGTCTAATAAGCAGCTGCAAAATTTGGCAATATTCACGAACAGCAATTAACTCTTAAAACCCTAAAACCTTAAAACCCCTTGTTTCAGGGTTAAGAACATGGAAGTTAACATCATTGCTGTGTCCTCACCATGGCATCAGGAGGACATAAGGACAGGTATGGCATTGCCAGACATCCCCACTTAGAGGAGAGGGTAAGGGTCATAACTGGCTAAGAGAACTTTGATGTCACAGACAAAAATAACTCCCAGCCAAGATCATAGTATGGCATAGACAACATCACACATACAACATAATTTCTTCTAATCTTTGAATACAATTGAAAATGAAACCTTTTGGAGTAACTAAATTACAAAATCAAAAAGATTTCTTGCCAAGATAGATTTAGGAAGGGTTAAAGCAGCTGAGATATTCTGTGATGACCCTTTCTTTCAAGCTTCTGTAGATTTTAAACATAAAGCTTCATAACAAAAAAAAAGCATCATTAGCTAGGAGAAGAAAAAGTACATCCAAAGTATCAAAAACAACCAAAGAAAACCCCCAAACTCCCAAATAACCAAAAAAACATGAACAGGAAAAAATTTAAATCCTTGGCCCATAAAGGTAAATTTCCATTTCCATGAACTACAGTTCATGTAACGTGCCTCAACTTGATTCTCCAGCAGATCTGTTATGTTTTGAGTAGAGATTACCAAGCAATCAGTGCTTAGAGTACAATGGCACCTAAATACTCAGGCATAGTGGGGAAGTGATTTTAACATAACACTGTTTATCTGAGTATGAATTTGGTTTCTCACAGCTCTCACTGCAGTTGCGAATTCTTTGTCCAGTTTTGTGCTACTTGTACCACCCACAACTGAAATGAAAAGATTAAAACATGATTGGAAGGGTTTCCTGCCCTGAAATTTACAGGCTTCAGCTTGTCAGCAGAAAAGTCATGATTAGGAATACACCAATTAGGTGCAAAATATGGAAGACTCCAGAGAGACTTACAGCGATTTGACTTGGCTGAGTTCAGTAATATAATACTACTTGCCCTTGCCTCAATCAAGTGTCTAGAGAAGGCATCATTTGCACTTCTGAGTCAAAGATGGTGAACTGAGAACAATATTTAATCCCCAAGTAGTCATTCCCAATGGGAGAATCTGTCTGTACAATTTCTTCACTTCTGACCCATTTGTAATCACCGTGCAGTTTCATTCTGCAACCAATACTCATGGGATTTATGGGACTAAGTCTTATTAATGCCAATGGAATTTATGTAGGGTTAGTCCCTAGGCACTCTTAGCTGCCCAGAGACAACAACTGCTGGCCAAAGCTAGGATATTATATGCATTGAGGATTAGAATTATATATTCAGCATTTTTTCTCTTCAGTTATTTTATTCTGCTTTATCCATTACAAGCTACAGATGAAATAACTAAAATAGCATCTCAACTTAAAGAGGATATTCCTGACATGGATAATGCTCACTTTCTGAATAATTAGTATAGTCAAAGGAAAACTTTTTTGCTTTGATAACTTGGGACAATTTGGGGTCAGCAACATTATTGTCTATGACAGTAAACAGGTTTATTAAATAGATCAAACAGAAATTTCACAACCTGCTTGATCCTTAATCACCTGCAAATTTAAATCCCTATTTTATTGGAAGTCTCAGGTGTTCTACTCAAAATCTCTATTAAAATGCAAATAGGTCATTATATAATTGAAGCTATTTAAATAAAGTATATTTTTTTCACCAGTTCATCCTGTCATGAATTTGTGAATATGTGAAATATTTGAAAGGACAAGGGCTAGAGGGAATTTGAGTGGGGTTGGTAAAAATTATAAGAACACATGAAGACTGTTTAGGCTCTCCATTTTCTTTTTCACCATGTAACAGGAACACTCTATGAAACTCAAGACTATTTCTAGCTTACGAGGAAATAAACCTTTACATAAGGTATAGTTCATCACTGGATTTCATTACCCCAGTAGGTCATTAAAAAAATCGATAAGACTTTCAATCTTTTCACCGACACAAAATATGTAAAGCGACAGAGTATGGGAGGAAATTCACATTACCTGATTTTGTTAGTGGACAGGTGATGAGGATGCGCTATTGAAGTGCACAGACTCTCAAGTCAGTTCGTTTGTCCAGTAGTCAGGAAGGGGGATGAAATCTGAAGTCATTTGAGGACACTGGTTCTCAACAAAGTGGCAGAGCAACTGAAAGACAGTAAGCGGAAGATAATAAAGATTTGATTCTAAAACGTATATATAGTTCCTGTAGAAAGTGAATTGCAATATCTTGAGGATAATTTCTTCTGATGATAGTGACTTAAGGCTGTATTTCTTATCTGGTAGCTCTGAAAGAACCGAAAGGTTCTTAGAACCTAAAGAGCACTTTCAAAGATAATTGAAGTGTTATATCTCAGCTATTCCAAAAGGCTCTTCATAGCTGTAATTGTTTAGGATGTCTAAGAACTTGTGAACACTATTGAACTGGTTAATATCCCTTGTTTGAAGATCTAAGGGATGTGTTTTTTAAGGTGTGACAAAGAATAAGAGGATATTTTACTTCAAATTCTGCATGTGTGGTCTTATGGACTGCATAAAGCCAGGTCTTCAAAGTTAAGTAAAAAAACCCACGTTGGTAAGTTTAGTATAGTTGAAACTATTATCCAAGGAGGAAACCCTAAAAAGAGAAGGGTTACAAAAAATTTATAAAAGACAGAGATAATAAAAGTGAAAGAAGGTAATAAAAAAACCCAATTCACAATGTTCTCCCCTCAGAAATTATGACACCTAATTCTCTGACATACACATATTGCTAAATAAAAAATAAAAAATAAAATTCAGTTTGGAACAACTAAATTATTCTGTTTTAGCAGGAACTGAGTGTTGCAATATATTTACCTGCATAGATAAAATATAAGGGCTTACAGCTACAGAAACTCTTTAGTATTGCCTGTGATGCAATTATATGTGTATGGATATAATACTGATAATATGGAATTAAAAGAATCACGAAAATAGAATAAAATTAGAAGTAATTTCTTTGGGAAAAAATAAAAGGAAATTGGCCTTTGGATTTGGAACATTCTGGTGTGAATGCATAATTCTACAAATTTGCTCATGTTGATTATCATTTTCCGGCATAAAAAGTGTCCCTCAGGCCATTTTTTTTTCCTTTTTACCTCTTTCTCTCTCTACACAGACATAAACCCCCCTCCAAAAACCCCCAAAAACCAATATTTTCTATCAATTTTTAATTTTTGAGCTATAAAGCATCAGCAGCTTTCTCTTTACTAGATTTACTTGACATAAGAGTATCATCCCAATTTTTCAGGTGAAGGAACGAAATAAAAGACATTAAGTGGCTTGTTGAATATCCCCAAATCTGATGCCAAGATGAAAGGAGAGGTAGATACAAGGCTTTCAGTGCAGTGCAGAGTGTTAGTATCTTTTTATCAGTTTTTCTCAGCTAAATATGTAGAGCCTTTTTTTCCCCAGAATATCGTCACTTTGTTCTAACTTGTTTGACCCCCTATTCCTGGAAAAACAGCTGCATAAGTAGCTATTTTTTAAAAAAATATTATTATTCTAGGGAAGTTTTTGCCTGCTAACATATATATTAACCTTTGAAATGTATGCATAATTATAGCTAATGAAGGGTAAATCTATAAATATTGACCTGATGAGTGTTCACCTTCCAAAAACCTGCCTCAGGGTAGACCTAGGTGTATGCCATTCATGTTTCTCTCTTCCCTTTACTCCAACACAATCCTGTGAAAGCTCATGCCGAAGTTCTTGTTTTGTCAGTCAGGTGCCATCTGAACAGTCATCTAATCCAAACCTACGCTGTCCATTGGCAGAGGGAAACACGGACATTATGTACTGACAGAATACATTTTTTTAATATATTTGACCTCCGAGAAGTTTGACATTTGCTATTATAAACATAAAAGTTACCTATCACCCATTTGCTAAACAGAGATAATGAACAGGAAGGAAGGAAAAAAGAGAGAAGAAGAGCTATATTTCCATGGCAGAGAAGTGAATTAAGATAGTAATTTGTGATGTCCTCACTGCAGTTCTTAGTAGAAAGTATTTAGAGAATAGGAAAATAACTTTTTTGGCTTTTAAATATTTTTTTAAAAAAATAAAAAAAATAAAAAAATCTTCCTGAAATTAATTATGAAAGTTAAACTAAAATTCACTTCTTTAACTTAATTATTACTAATCAAAATGATACATTTAGTGTTTATTTTTATTATATTTTAATTGTATGTATATTAATACAAATATATACATGTGCATGGCTGCATTCTCATTATTTCATCATTTATATTCTACAACTTTTATCTTGATATATAAACATAGGCATACACAAACTCTTAAAGGGTAATTTATGTTAGTCACACTGCTTACGAAAACACAGATGTGCAATTCCCTTTCTTCTGCTGTCCTAGTCAGAAACACAGTACTGGTTTATCCAGGCCACTGACTTGATTCACTAGGAAATTTTTTGTTTTGCTTTTTTTTTTTTTAACATTGTAACTGTTTAATTTCTCTTTTTTATTTTGTTTTGATTTTTATACCAAATAAAATAAAAGCAGAGTAAAAAATTTTCAGGTGCTAATTAATGAATAATAAAATTTTATACACTTCCCCAGATTAAAAAAATAAAAAATTGAAAATGCTCTTTAATAATTCAGACAAGAATTTTTCCTTCCTAGCTAGTCAGAATATGTCTTCTGAAAGTCTTTTGTGTCTACTGAAAGTCTCAATAAAAAATGAAGGCTCAATGAAGTCTCAAAGAAGAGTTCAATGCTATTCAGACTGAGACAATCAACAGCAAACACTCATTTTCTAATAAACTGAGAAACATAATTCTCATATGTGTGCTATCTCTCCTTTTTACTATCTCTCTAATTCCATGCCTCTTCCCTTTCCTATGAATGACTTGTTTTCTTACTTAGCAAATGAAGCTGACATAACTTTGAGTGGTGCTCAAAAAATGATTGTTGGTGATAAATTTACTAGGCAACATATGGATAGACAAACAGTTTAATGTTTTGCTGAACTGATGAAGAAGTAAGTGTTAACTAGATAAAAATGAAGAATTTATGGTACAAATGTTCCAAAATAGAATATACAATTTATATTCTTTTATAACTTTTACAAAGTTCTTCCTGTAGACTCATGCTCCTCTGCCACCATCCCTTTCCAGTCACCCTTCTCTCTGATGTTAAACATCTGGATGCGCAGCTGCCCCATGACTAGAGATGAAACAATTTCTCCATAAAAACATTCTTCTGTCAGCTTGGTTGGATTTTCTTAATGTAAAAGGGAATTAGCTTTCCTCTGATCTTTGAATTTCTACAGGAAACAAAAACTACTTTCTTTCTTTCTTTCTTTCTTCAGTTATGGCACACCTTGCTACTTCCCCATGCCTGAAATTGTCTTTAAGTGAAACCAATATTTTTTCCTGCTAGAATTACCTCAGTTTTGGCTCAAAAGCAGTTGCTTCCCAGACAATTTATGATGAATCTCTCTGTCATCCTTACAAACCTCCTGCTTTCCTCCAACATTCCTCTTATGAACCTGCCTTCCCAATGATTCCTGCCCTGTGATCTGTCCCTCTAAGTAAATATCACAATTTATCAGTGTTCTGATATTTCCAGTTCCTGGGGCAATATTCTAATCTGATGTGAACAGCATCTCTTGAGCAGAACATGTAACATTCTGAATTTAATAATGAAATTAGTTTGAAAGGCATTTTTAGTCAAGCATATCTAGTTGAGTCCAAAGCAGTAGTAGCTTGGAAAAATTTATGGGCCTAAATTTTACAGGAGGTCATACTGGATACTCTACTGTTCCATTTTGTTCTGCTAACTTCCAATTTGTGTTAAAAAAAAAAAAAAAGTATAATACAATAGCCAACTTCAGAAAATATTTTATTATTAAAACATCCAAGAAGTAAAGTCTTGGAGGAAATCTGTCTAAAATGGTTGTATTTCTTTCAGTAAGAAAATATTTGAAAATATAAAACCAGTCTCCATAACTAATTTTCTCAAGTCCTGGCAATATTAACTGAAAAATATAAAGGAACTTTATATAATTTCATAGGCCTTTTTTTTTTTTTTTTTTTTTTGGGAGGGAGAGCAGAGGGGAAAGACATATCATTATAATACTACAGAAATCTTATTTCTTATTTTTAACTCATTCTCTTTGTTCCCTTTAATAAATAGCTTGTGTTTCACAGTGCAATGAATGGTGTTATGTGAGTAGGGCTCTCCCTTCCCTGGCAGCATGAGTTCAGACTATTGAAGAGAAACAAGTCTTTCAAATTCCTAGCGGCAACCTTTCACCTTTGCTCCTTGCTCTCACAAGAGACTAGAGAGTAGAAGCTGAGTTAAGCTTTTCAGTGCCAAATAACCTCAACTACACATCTCACTTTAGAGTCATCAGGAGTGTCACTCGGAAGGCAGACTCTTTGACACCAAGGAAAAGAAGTCGTATTTTGAGCATCACAAGAGGCCTATTGTTGCTGATTGCAAGAAAGGGAGAGAGGAGAAGGAGGGAGGGAGGGAAAAGAAACAACAAAACAAACTAAAAAAATCCCACAAAAAACCATCAGAGGCTTTTAAGGAGCTTTGAGCTTTGAAAAATAAATAAAACATTGCATTTGAAACCCCTTTGTGCATTACAACAAAGACATAAAAGTTTATCATAAAATAAAGGTCTGGCAACTTCAGCAAATATATCCATGGAAATGGAACTTACAAAGTGGTGTAAATAAAAAAAGAAATTAAAAAATGTTAAAGTGAAGTTTGCCATCTGGGTTTGAAGGTTATTAGAATGTTCTTTGTTAAAAGATGAGCTTTTTCAATTAATGACTATGTAGATTTAGATCAGTAATTCCTTTAGTAATTATACTCTGTGTAAAGAAGGAATTATATGCCTTGTAAGCATGTTCAGTTCTATCAAAGTAGATTTGTGCAAAAAACTGAATTAAAAAGATAGTTTATCAGTAGTAGTTCACGTAATAGATATGTCAGTCATTGTATCCTGGGAGTCCCAAGCAAAATGCAGACTCAATTTTTACCTAGTAATCAGATTAATTCCTTACTTTAAACATATATTTTTACCTGACAGATTCTGAATCTTTTTCTTTAGTAAGTTGAGGAAGAAGAGAATAAATGAAATTATTATGTTTTATTACTGAATTGACCATAATTTATATTTTTCTTTGTGTTTTTATTGGAATATTTCCTGCTTTCAGTGTGTTACCATCATCAGCTCTTGCCCGTTTAGTACTTGAATGTGAAATACTGTTTTGGAGCAGGATCAGCTGGATATGATAATTTTATTTTTTTTCTGAGTGAAAGAATATGTTCCAAACAAATGTTTTCAGAGAAACTGAAGGAACTCATATATATTCATTTTACAAATGCTGGCATCTGCTTCACACACATGACTTTAATGGCATTCATATGAAACACCAGACCATTAATTCAGCAGAGAAATAAATTAGTCAGAAATATTTACAAAAGAAGATAACAGGGGCTACTAAATGAAAATTCAATTGTACCTCATCTTTTGGGACTTATTTCTTAGCCTATTCCACAAGACAGATTAATGTTAAAGCTTGTTATAAATCTCTTCTCCCTGACGTCAGTCATTATTAATGGTGCCAGAAAATAAGAAAATATGAAGCGTTTTCAGAAATAGATGAATAAAAAGGGACTGTGTCCAAACAGGAAATTAAACTGCATTTGTTACAAAAATAATAGAAATAATTATCTTCAGCTTTAATATTAGCTTTTATTTCTCTGTCACCATAATACTTGGTTCTTTTCCTCTTATTATCTTTCATTTCATTTAGTAAATTCAGCACTTATTAACTAGAATTGATGTTGATTTTTCCCCCCATTGTTTCCGTCCATCTGCACGATCTTGGGAATGGGGTACTAAGATGTCAGCAGAAGGTCCTGCTCTTCTCTGGGCTCTTGCAAGGTTTAGTTGCTTTGCTTCTGGCTGTATTTCTGCTCCCCCTCACATTTTTTGCCCCTGCATGGTTAGAGAGATCATAAATGTCCAAAATTCTTTATCATGATGTGATTATATGTCATATAAAAGGAAAACCAGATCCTTAAGATGAGTACTTTACCATAGTCAATCAAACATGCAACAGCACAATGGATCCAGCTCTCCCCTGAAGACGCTATGTACTATGGTCATTTAGTCTACATAATGCCAACATGAGTCCTTTCTGCTAGTTTCTTGTACAGTAATTTCTGGTATGGCCTTCTGTTTTCCATTATTTTTATGTCTTTTTTGTTATTATTTATTTAATGTGGACATTTTTCCACAGCAGTAGCATTTTTTTATACACAGTTTGCATGTGATCACATAAAAAATTGAAGTATCATTAGTCAACTGCTGTATTGAGTATAAAAATGGAAAAAAAATCATTAAAAAAGGATATATTATCTTCAGTTTAGAATGTCTCATGGCTCTCATTAATCAAGTTACTGTTTGATACCTATGAAAACAGGATCTTTTTGAGGATATTAGTACAAAAAGGGAGAAGTGGATTTTAAAGTCTTTTATCCAGACTCTTGGGTGCTTTTAATTTTTTATATGATTTTGCTGTGGATTGTGTGTGATAGTCAATATATTTTTTTAAAAAATTATTCCATTTGGCTATTATTTCCTAAGTAATTCCCAAATCCCAATTTTAAAATGTTGCTAGTTGCATGATAAAGAAACACAATTACCATGAACATGCAGAATGAGTATCACTCAGTTTTCTTTCCAATAGTAATATGTAACTGTCACTTGGATATGAGAGTCAATTTAAAAGCATGTAATGCTAGACAAATATTCTGTAAAGGATTGGCAGGCTGATGAGTCTTATGACAAATAAGATTTGTCTCAAGCTCACGCTCCTATTCTGAAACTTTTGATTCTCAACAAAACTCTTAAATATCAGTGCCGTTTCAGTTGCTTTTATCCTGTTTTTAATGGTAAATCATTTTAACGTACTCTATATATTAACTATTTGAGAAATAAAATATTTTCCTATTGTCTAGCTTTTGTTTTGTTGTTTTCTGCTTATTTTCAGGTTAACTTCTTTCCTGGTGAAAGCTGAAGTGTAATGAGGAAAAGTTAAGGTCTGGAATAAGAGGTGTATTAATGTTATGACTAACTAATAACTAATGTTATAATTAACCATAACTAATCTATACTAGCTTTTTTTTAATTGGCCATGAAATTTAAAATTTTTGTTTTGCACATTTTCAGAATTCTGCATCAGCTCCTAGTCAATATTAAATATTTTTCTTTCATAACATTCTGAAAAAAAAAGTTAAAAATGTTTCATGCCCTTAGATTGACATTATTATGAGTTTACACCAGCCCCCCCAAAAAAAAGAAAAAAAGAATTTGTAATTTTTTTTTTTTCTCATAGTGTTAATGGGGCCCATCAGTAATACACTGTGATATTCCCTCCAGTCTTTGGGATAACCAAAATGGCACTTTTTCAGATTCAACTATGTGTATGTGTGGTGAGGAAAGTAGTAGGTAGAAAAAAGAACCTAATACACGCTCAGGTTTTGCCGTGACTTAAAGGCCAGACAAATCCCGGACAGTGTGCTCAGGAATGGGGAAGCAATTCGCCGTATGAGTAGAGAAATGTTAGGAAGCCTTCCTGAAACAGTTAATGGAACAACTTGGAAGAAGCAAATGGGAAAAAAAAAACCAAAAAACAACAGAGTCCTCCCTAAAAAAATAGTTTTCAGTCCCTTCTTTTCTTTTAAATATAAATGTCTTATTTTGGCTGAGAACAATCAAATATGTCCTACAGCTAAAAAAAAGGAGAGGTTGTGGTAACATCCATGGGCCATGTTTTCAATATCACGCAATAAAACAAGTTCAATACACAGAGAACAGGTATGGAAGAAGTTTACATTAAGTGTTTTAATGCTGTATTTGTGTTGATACAAGCTGCTAACCACATGATATCGGTCACAAGTCCTAATGTGAGCTCTGACAGGAGTGGAGAAGAATGGCAATTTTGTTTGTTTGTTTGGTTGGTTGTTTGTTTTAAATAGACACAACTTTTACTAAGGCTTGCTATCATTTCAGAAAAAAAAAAAACAACCAACTGAATTTTCAGTAATTTCTCATACCTGCTTAAAAAAACTAAATAAAATCACATTCTGCCTACATGTTTATCATGGAAGTTTTTAATTTATAAGAGCAAGGTACTTAAATGTTTCTAACTGCTACATTTTGACATTTTTAATAGGGAACAGTCTCGTCTCAGACTTCTAAGAAGTTCAGAAAAGCAGATTCCACAAGAGAAAGCTAGAATTGCACGAGAAAAGAAATGTGCATATCAATTTAAGGTCCTTTAGGCACAGACCACCACTTTTCAATCTCACACGTCATCTTTGTTTTCACAATATATATCCTAGGAATGAGATTAAACACGCAGATAATGCAAACTAGACGACACTTGTGTGTTTAACATATATTTCTTTTCCCTTGCCTACTTTACTCTAATGGATGCATAAATGAAAATAGGTATAGAAAATGAAGGAATACTAATCACTAAAAAAGAAATGCTATCTCTTGAAACAGAAGCAATACACTATTCCGGGTTATACAAAAGCATTAGGCTATATCTTTCTCTGAGTGCACTCAAATGCCGAAGTACTTTTTGAATTTTGTTTCATAATCCAATAATAAGACATCATTTAAGTAAAGCATGTTTAATTGATTGTAATGTCAACAATATCACTTGCCCTGGAAGAGGAATTAAGTTATGATTCATTTGAATCTCTCTCTTTGATTTAGGTTCAGTTCCTTAATGGATAACATGAGTAGGATAAAGGAAGAAACAGTTCTACCATCTCTCCCCAAAGCTTCCTAATTGGAATTAGATGAAAGAGCACAACTCATTCAGCAGTGGTCTTGGTTTTACCTAAGTTTTGTCTGGTAGAGACAAATTTGGCCTGGCTGGCAATATCTGCTTAAAGAATATCAAGATTTAGTTTACTAAGGACTTCCTGATCAGCAGTGGAACAATTTCCTAAATTTAGGCTGAGAACATAAACAATAGTTGCCATACTCTTCTTTCTCACCATGGCAATAAATGACTTTTTTAATGAACTCTAGGGAACAAATTTAGTAATTTTATGAGAAAATTAGAAAATAAAAGAAATACCTTCAATAAGTAAAAAGGACAAAGGAGTAGTAAATTTTCTCCTTCATTACATGGCAATGAATACTCATTCTCTGTTCTGAGTCTGTACAAAGCCAGTCAAGAATTAATAAGTTCATTAACAAGAATTGCACAGTCAGGTGGAATTTCTTTTGCATTTGTCCAGTGTCTTGTTTCATCCATGTGGTTCATCATATTAAGCTTCAGCAGTCAAAAGTCAGGTGCATAAAATTTCCGCTTTGATATTGAGCCCTTTCAAACTTAAAAATGAGCAATAGTCTTATTTTTACATGAATCTACTGCTATGTGTTATGAAATCCCCAGGCTGAATGGGGCCCTGAGCAACCTGGGCTAGTAAAAGGTGTCCCTGACCACAGCAGGGGATTGGAACCAGATAATCTTTAAGATCCCTTCTAACCCAAGTCATTCTGTGATTTTATGATTCTATTAAATTAAGATTTATCCATGGATTATATTAAAAAGAAGACAAATTAAGTTCAGATCAAGTGAAACATAGTGAAACTGAATTTTTCAGTGTAAGTACCTTTGTCCCTAAACCTGAAAAAAAAAAAAAAAAAGAAGAAATGAACAAACATCTTTACAATATCACAATAAAATATCACATTTTGCCAAATAAAAAAAAACTAACAACAAACCCAGCATGCAAGGGGTTTTATTTCCATTTCAACCCAGTGTGAATCAAATCTGACTTCTTCAGTATCCATGGAGTGACAGTGTCCTAAGACTTGTGCAAGGGAGACCAAACTTGAATTGCCTTCTCCTCTAACAATGTATATCTCAGCATTTTTGCCTCCATATTCTCAGATTTATTTATAACTGTTTATATTAAGAATAATAATGACCCCTAGGTCAGTCGTTTCCTGGCACTTAATCACTGACTGCATGAAGGGCCTAAGGCAAAGCCACATCTCCTCTGGCCAGTGTGTGCCTGCTTGTTAGGAACTGCTTTCTTTGTCTGGTGTCACTCCTTAATTTAAGTTCTTGGTGAACTTCAAAAAGTAAACTGTTCCTTTGGGGTTCTTTTTTGTTTTCTCAAGTACTAATTACAACAGTAAAACATTAATCTGCCTGTTTTGTCTCTAATTAATGCTTAAAGCATCCTTGAAATACACAAAGAAATACACAAATAAAATACACAAAGAAAAAATCAAAGTCAGATATATCTTTGTTTCTCTGCTCTTGTCTACAAATTTATGTCATTTGTCACATCAGAAGAGAGGCAACAATTGTTTTCAGAGAACATTTTTTCAATTTACCTACTTCTACATAGAAATATTGCTGTTTAAAACCTGGAACAGATTTATTAACAATCTGCATAATAAGAAAGTGCAATAAACAGAGTGAGGGCACCTATTATCTGGCAATAGAAGAGTGCTTTTTTATTATTAATTCAAGACTAGCTTATGCAAAAAAAAATTATTTGCATATTCATCATTAGAAATAAATATTAAAAATAATTGTCATTAAATTTACTTGGAAAAAAAGTCTTTATGGTTTAATATCATTGCTCAGCATTTTAGAATCTGAGAGTGAGGCAGCAAAGTAAAGTTCCTACTGAGCATCTGTAACTTTATGGTACAAGAACTACTTCTGAGTTCATAACTGTTTAGAATAAGAAACTTGTAGAAAGGGGCTATGCAGTTCCTCTATGGCTTTTAAGGCCTGCCCATTTTGTAAGAATTATTCTTAGAAAGGAAAGGATTTTTATATGAGGCAGAAAGATATAAAAGTGTTTCTCAAGAGCATATGAACTTACCACATCTCAGAATGAAATTTATCCTATAACATATGATTCTTGAAAATATCTGATGTCAATTGCGCAGCTTAAAGTGCAATATTTTGTTCATGTGACTATAATTCTGTCACTTCCTCATTTTAGAGTCTGGCATTTGTAATCATATTTGTTGGGCTAAGTTACCTTGTTTAATATAACCTTCTGTTTTAAATTTCCTGGATTATCAAAAGAAAAAGCAGTAGAGGAAAATGATTATTCAAAGTTTCCTCAAAATTCCTTTAAAGCACAATCTCTACTAAAACTAACACTGAGTTCTCTCTCAGTGGAACAAATGTAAGCCATAAATGCACTGTCCATTGTGCAGGCCACTTTTTGATGGAAAAGGAGGTGTTATTTTTGACAGTGAACTCCAGAAAGAGGGATTTATGAGATTTATGGATCCTGATTTTGGCATTGCCTTGTGCTTCTGCCTGTCTCTTGGTATTAACCTTATCTGCTTTCTGCCATTTCTTTCACACCTTTTATTTTTATTCATTCCTCTGTTAATTTTCTTTTTTGCATTCACACACAGCACAGATTGGTTTCATTTCCCAAATCAGGTTCAACTCTCTGAAATTTTCAGCCTTCAACATAAATCCTATGTATTCAAAAAAACCTGAGGTTTTTTTGCCTTATTTGTGTAGATAAGGAACAAAGGGTATTGAAAGGATGAAACTGTTTTGGTACACACTGAAAATCCAAACAACACCCACATTTTAATAGCCTTACATATTTGTGCATGTAGATTTATAGAAACTAGCAAAGCATCCACACTTAGGCAGAACTTCAGAGAAATTATAAAATGCATATTTTCTACTTTAGAGAAGATTGGATCCCTCACACCAGCTCTGTGTTTCAACTCTTGGCATCCAGGGCTTCTTAGCCAAGCAGTTTGAAGAAACTGTTCATGTTAACAAATTTATGTTTCCTTCCTTCATCACATTTTACTGAGATTTTTCCAGAAAGACTAATCCCAGGGCAAACTGCTTAAAAGCAACTGAAAATATGTAACAGAAATTCTCATTTTACAATGTTGTATCATAAAATATATACACATTTGTCCTGAAAAGGTCAGTGTTGAAGATAACAAAGTTTTTCTTTGTGATCTGGCATAGTTCTTTTTATGTATTTACAATGCCTTCATGTTTAAATGTACAAAGCCTGGAAGATGAAAAAAACTAAGGAACTTTCTCATGAACAAGTTTTTTCCTGACATTTGTGACAGGCTGTAAGCTGGTAACAAACCAGATCTGTACTACTTTCACCATTCCTGTAATCAGCACAAGGAACAGCACCTCACATATTCGGTGACAAATAAGCCCCCTGGTCTCTGCTCAAATATACTCAGTTGTTGCCTTGTAAGGAATTATGAACCTGGATTTGCTTGTGAGGATGTCTGTTTCTCAGCTATGCAAACTCTGTTCTAATTACCATTGTTGCCAGTAATTGATTTACTTCAATTCTTCCCCAACAGCTTTAGTTGAGTCGCTTTATTTTCTCTAATAAATAACAAATGAAATAGTTTTGTTAACTCCAAAAAATCTCTATTTATTACTGTGCCTGTGCTGTGGAACAGATCTACCTGAAAAGTTGGATTAATTCACCCTTGCTGAGCTCCATGCTGTGGGGGTTACATTGCCACAAGCACATGCTTAAGCTATTTTAAGACAAAGTCACACACCTTTATTCTATGCTGAACCCTGGAGTGCAGACATATGCTGTAATGTTTAGTCATGAGTAATGCAAAGTCATCCAAGCCCTTTAAAGCTCAGAAAATCCCACTTCCTAGTTTGTTAACCAATATTAATTATACACCTGGTATTTTCAAATACATCTTGTGCACTTACAGGCCTGATTTCTGTAAGTATGCAAAAGGAAAACAGCGTAAGACACATTTAAAAGGTACACTCTCAGCAGTCAGTGAAGTTGAAAAGACAGTGTCCTTGATGCTTACTGGGAGTTTTCATCAACCCCTACAGGACTAATTTAATATTACTTTGTCGTTCCAAGAGAATGTATCTCAATAAACTATTAAAACAATCTTTTAGACTTTTTTTTTAGTCCAGATAATCTTAAAACATTACTAATTACTCATAAAACATACATTTAAAATTTGTTCTTGTAGACTTCCCAAGATACTCATAAATCCTGGGAAACATTAAGGTTGGGGAGGAGAGCTTAAAATGAAGGTTATTTTTAAAAGTTAAAATAAAATTATGAAAACAATCTGTTTCAAAATTAGAAATACAGAGCTACATTTCGCTTTCATAGGTTTTCTGGGAGAGTATATATGGAACAAAATATTAAACAAAAGTACTTGTTCTTTGACAAAATGCCCCATAATCATCTAATGTCAATGTTGATCCAGTGCAAACCATATTGTTAAATGATGTCAACAGAGTGGAGGCATTTGCAGACCAAGAGCAAAAATTATAGCTCATTTAGACAACTCACAGGAAACATTGGTTTGCTATACATGTGCAATCTGAGCACAGAAGAGTTCACACAGGGAAAACAATTTGTTATAGCGTGAATTTGGCAGTAGTGCTTGGAACAATGGACAGGGCTATAAAACTTCTTCAGCTTTCTGTATTTGAAAATATCCTCAGCTCTTCAATACTTCTCTTTGCATTACTACACACAGCAGGATGCTCAGTTTCCTCTAAAAAAGAATCATGAGCACTTGATGGTGGGTGATTGAGCTATTTCTGGATAATTTTAGACTCCTTA
This sequence comes from Edolisoma coerulescens, assembly GCA_013397115.1. Taxonomy (NCBI): domain Eukaryota; kingdom Metazoa; phylum Chordata; class Aves; order Passeriformes; family Campephagidae; genus Edolisoma; species Edolisoma coerulescens. The sequence continues at coordinate 2,676,379 of VWZW01004026.1, forward strand.
AGAATGTACACAAATATTATTGTACCTGTTATTACAAATTTAGTATTGCATTTCTGCAAGATTTACTCTTTCATTGAAAGGGTGTTTAGTTGATTTTTTGCTGTTACAAAAACACATGCTGAAAGAATTGAATGTTGGGATACAATAGGGGCTGCTCTGTAATAACTTATAAATATTTGATATAAACATGGTTATTGGGATCTTTAATTCATAATTTTACTAGGCTAAATCAACACTGCTGAAGGCAAAAAAGCAGAGAAAGTGGACTGTGGTTCACTCTAGCAAACACTTGGGATGTTGTTATAAGCCATGACACTGACTGTTTATAGATGAATTTACCAATTAGTTTCAGATGGACAGTCTGGCTACAAAACTACAAAATAAAAGAGGAAGGACTGAATAAAAAACCATGTCCCAGTGTAGTGAGGTCAGGCAGACAAGCAGAAAGTTGTGTGTGAGCCAAAGACCCTAGAGAGAAGATATAAGTGAGGGAGCAGCCTCAATGGAAGCTGAGCCACTGCAGTGGTGACCTGATGACAAAGGGGCCACTTCACCCCTCCTGCTCTTACTCCAAACTCCTCAGCACCAATTGCCTCCCTCATCCCAGCATTGATGCTCCTCTGTCCCCACAGTACAGCCATTCAGAAAACTAAATTAATAGAAAACAAATCTCTGCTGTCATGTTCTCAGCTGAACTGGCTCACTTGAGGCTCCGGTGTGTGCCTGAGCTCATAAGTGAATTCTCAGCAGTTGGAAAGGGAGGGAAACTGCTCCTTTTAAGCACAGTTGGGATTTTACCGAAACCTTAGAGACTCTAATAAAAAGAACACATTTTTGGATGTACTTAACTTTTGAAAACAAAGCTAAAAATTATGTTTCCAACAACAACTTCTGCTGAGATAGCAGAAGTGAAGAAGACCATCCTCAGTACAGTCAGAGACTTCTGATGATGTATTATAATTATTCACCTGTCCAGGTCAGACGAATCAAAGCTGACACAGATCACTTATCTTAAAGATTACTTTGAGGCTGAGGAAAAAACCAATAATTTAATCTCATGCAAAGTAAAGTCACGAGACTTGAGGCTCAAGGAAGGTAACTTAGAAAGAAAGAATGTGGCTAACTGAGCAGCGTTGATGAGAGTTTGCATTTAAAAGACTTGTCTACTGAAGTTCACATATTAATTTTATATACAGATAATTTTAACGAAGATTCTTCGTTAAGCTAATTGCTATTGAATATCTTATATCTGAATGTTGAACATCTGCTTCTATGAGACAAAATATGTTATAGCCATGCTTGTCTTCTAAGGGAGATATCAGAGCTGTAAAATTAACAGAGTTTAAACTTTTTGAAAGCAAAAGACTTCTAAAGCAAGTTTGCAGGTCTCCCTGTGAACAAAGTGTGATAATAGGAGGTATGGTGGATATCCTTCCAAAGCATGTATAAAACTGACATATATCAATGTATTTTTGAACAGAGGTGAAAAAAAATGTTTATGGAGAAGTCTGGACCTGATGAAAACTGAGGAGACAAGAAACCAGCTTTGAGGTGATATCTGAATTTGCTGGTGTGGAGCGGAGTGCCTCTTGGTTCCTAGCTCTACCATAACACTAATGTACTGAGCACCACAAAGTGTAGCTGGCCTGCAACTCAGTCCTGCACAGGGGACAGCACTCAAAAGTCAGTGCCTGCCAAGACTCTGTACATGTGTGAAGTCAACCTATGTCCACGGTGCACCACTGAACTCTCACTCATTGACGCAGGTTCACTAAAATAGCTGTGATTCATTCTCCAGAAAAGAGCACATCAGGAGTGGACTCTGGGACAAAAATAAGTCCAAAAAAGTCAATTCTGATAGACACAGAATCGGTGACTAGACTTTGTCAGTATGGAATATCTCTCTGCCCATGCCAGTGCCTTGAGCAGCAGACATGTCTCTCTTAATTTATCATGGAGATTTCAGGTATCATTTCCCTGACTTCTGAAAGAATGGATTTATTGAGCAGCAAACTCTTAAGGAAAGATCATGCTGAACACAGTCACCAGAGAAGCTGTCTGGGGGTACTACTATTCAGATATATCTGGTATGTTTAGAACACACTTCTTAACAGATTTGAGGAATGGGAAAAATTATTTTAAAAGCACTTGTCCTAAAGTACAATGAGCAAATGTATGTGTAGCAGATCTATCAATAGAAGAATTAATGAAACCTAATTTCAAATGAGCTGGAGTTTTTTATAATTTATAGATTTTTCATTGACAACAACAGATCTTATTTAATATTTTTGTGGGAAAATTCATGATGTCTTTTATCTATATGGCTTCTCTGACATCTTATAGGGGATAAAGGAACATCCAGTCTTCCCCACAATTGATTGCAGAAGTGGAACCTCTGTCTTCTAGCAGCTTGTCTGTTTTTATGAAGCACAATATTTGTAAAGCCTCTACTTTTTTCTTGTGTTTCAATGAAAACATTTTTGTTGGGCAAAAGATGAGCATATATTTGCTGACATGCAACATGGGAACATCTTCATGTCCTCAATAAAGCAGGCTAAAAACAATGTGCTTCAAAGATGCATTTCAGAGCACTAACAAGAGTTGCCTCAAAATAATGCAATGTCAGAGAATATTCTTTCTAAACTTAAATAAGTAAAGTAAATGCAGAAATAATGGACACTGAAAATTGAGGTATTTGTCTAATTTAAAGTTATAAATATTGGCTGATATTTTTACTCAGGGCCTCTCAGTACAGATTTGTCCCAAACTCATTGCCATTGCCAAAAATGTATCTGATGTTCTTTCCACTTGTGAGCTTGTGCTTTTTTATACACATATTTTGTCTGACATCTGAAGTAACACCTAAGACAATGTTTGTAGAAGCAGACACATTTGATAACATGATGAAGCACAGCAAAATGTAGAGCTAAATGCTATGTATTCCAAAGGAGTTTAATAATGCTACAAGATCTCAGATAAAACACAAAACTCACATAATAATGCTTCTCCATGAAGAGCAAAGATGACAGGCAGGGTAGAGAATATAAGCTACATAATGGGGATGGTTTTAGTTCTATCCAGTAAATCCAAGCTTGGCAATGATTGCTAAAGTTATGATCCAAGATAAGACCCCAAGGAAAGGGATTAAAGCTGTTAGCAGAGTGTGGCCAGTGCAGCAAATGTTACCAATTCAGAGCAGAGATTTTGCTGCTGAAGGGATTTTCCTTTCAAGAATCAGATTAGTTATCCCAGATGTGTTAGAAAAACCTTTTTTAAGAGATTGTATGAAGGCCACTAGAAAATGCAAAATCAAAAAGAAAAATAGGATCTCCTTCACACTAATCTAGAATGAACAGTGATACAGAGGAATTTATGAAAACTTTCTTCCAGCCAGACACATCAAGAAAAATGACCCCATATGAACAGCACAGGGAAGCTATTACTGTGAAGTAAGCTAAACATGGAGTTGTTTATTTTGACTAGGTATGTGCAGTCTGTTCGATACTATTTTTCTAATTCCTGAAATAGCTTTCCTAGATGACCTTTAAATTTAGAATATGATGGTACATTTGTAGTCTGGTTCGGCTCTTTGATTTGTTGGTTTTGGGGATTCATTGTGGGGCTTTGGGTTTTTTGGTTTGTTTAGGGTTTTTCTGGGTTTTTGGGTTTTTTTTTTTTAAACTAGGAGATTTCATAGTGCGGTCACTTCCTTAAAGGCACAAGATGAGAACCGTTAACTCTGATGGGTCTCTTTTACTCAAAATGCTAATAAATACGAAACCCAGAATTTAGTAAATTCAACAAATGGCTCTACTTTTGAATTACAGAACCATACTGGTTGGGCTTAATCTGGGTTGAAATGGACCTCAGAACTTCCCCAGCTCAAAGCAGGGTCAGCTGTGATGCTAGACCAGGTTGCTCATGCCCTGGAAAGAATAATATTCACATCTCAAAGAAGATCTGGAAATTCAGGTGGCTGCTGGAGCAATTGATCAAACATATCTGATCAGTATGAAGATTGGTTGACTGTTTATATTATCTGGCAAAAGAGAACACTAAAAAGTACAGTTTTAGTAGCTTACAGCATGTGAGTAAAGGCTCACACTCCCTAAATAAAAGGCTGATTACAATACTAATTTCTTTTTTTTTAAATGGTCGTTAAAAATATGAGCATGAGACTTAGCTAGCACAGTTTTTAGAAGACAGTAGTTCTACCCAAAAGCTATGATTGCTATAAGACAGCATGTTTTTCATCCATAAAAACAAATACATTTGGTTTATTTGCATCTGTTCCATGTCCTGTGTAAGGATTTGGGAACCAGTGATAGTAAGTCAGTATAGAATAATTAACAACGCAGTATTGTCCAACAGATAACATTGCAGTAGCCTTTTATTATTATAACACTTCAGTCCTGAGGTCAGTAAGTGTTAATAGTGGATTTGTAGAAGGATAGCAACAGGAAAATGTGATATTTCACTCCTTGTATTAAGAAAAATAAATTGGTCAAGTCTATATTGCAGAAAGTAACAAACTACCAAGTTTCCCAGTTTCAAACTAAATTTATTAACTTTTCATCTGATTAACACATCTAAGGTATTCACCTGGCTAACCTGCTTCCAGAATCTAAGTTATCATCTCTTCATGTAAACCTACTGTGTGACATTGGCTTGCCAGCTCCCTCAGAGCTGATCTGTGATGTGCACGTAACATTTGCTGCAGTGTTTAATGTGATCTCAAGAAATCTGAGAGAAAAGCAACAAGTGGAGGAGAAAAATATATCCTTCTGGAGCATTAGAATACTGACGTGAAAGGTAATTAAAAGTTTTTGTCATGTGTTTACTTTCAAGATGCTTAAACCAATGATTTTGTCTATTTATCAGAATTCAAATATGTGGACTTCAGAGCCATGTATGACCATTCTGAATCACTATAACTTATCTGTATGTCCTTATATGACTTTTGCCATTTTGGCAGAGAAATGCCTCTAGAATAATTAGTTAGTTAGTTAATTAAATATTTTCTTTAAAAAATATGTAGCAGAGCAGCTAAATTGCAGTCATCATATTTGCACGGACAAATTTCAAATAGTCATCAACATAGCTGAAGATTATTTGCCTTTGTGAAAAGCCTTAATTTTAATAAACAAATGTTCTGTTTGCCTGAGGTATTGGAAATTTTGCTGGCCTTCCACCTTATTTCCAGTTCCACAGGAATCTAGCATCTCTGGTTGGCACAATGTAGTACAATTTTCAATTAATTTGCTTTCCTGGATTAATCTGGTTTTATTTCTTTTAGCAAAAAACATAAAAATGGGTTTCTAGCCACATATGTTAATTCAGATTTCTTGACATTTTCATCAGCTGAGGGCACTAATCCTGGTGTTTTACACAAATTACAACTCAGTTGTATGATGCCTGCATGCATTCCAGCAGCTTTAACTGAATATATTTCAAAACTGAAATACAGGGGAAAGGAGGAGGAGGTCTTCAGCCTATTGAACTTCGCTACAGTGTTTTCACAAGTGTTAAAAGAAAAATGAGAGAGATAAACTTCAATGAGTAGTGGTGGGTTGAACAAATTCCTCTATGACCCTCATGTGTATCACTTGCTGTTTTAAGGTGTGCTTCACTGAAGTTGAAAAACACTTTGAAATCTTCAGATGAAAGGTGCTACAAAATGAAAAGTGATGTTGTTATTAGTTTGTGTATTCCAAGCCCCTCTAGGACAGCTGCAAAATCTATAAATGAGAGTTTGCATTAGAATCTTTGATCATGGGTAAATTTTTTATCTTTGAATTAGTGGATTAAAGAAACAAAAGAGAAATATAACCTTTTCTGTGCATTTCAGTCTTGTTTACTCCCTAACGCATTATATATTACACAGTATATTGTTCTAGATCCTCCAAGTTATTTGTAATTAATGAATAATATTATAAAAACCATCACATCTTCAGGTTTAAGATAGTAAAGTGGTTTATATACTCAAACAATTCAAGGTACCATGTTATGTTCTCATTCTAGGTGCTTGAAAATTGAGAAAAGCATAAACAAAAAAGTTTATGTTGTTTGAAGAGCACAGACTGGAATTACATACATGACTTAGACTTCATGTGATACTTGCTCTTACCAAAGCATTAAGACTTACCACATCTGCTCAGACAATGTCCCAGGTGTTTAATCTGTCCTGCAGAACTACACCAGGACTGGTATTTCTATTTTTTTATTGTTATAGTGCCCTTTAGACTCATACTTTAGTTTCCCTCTCTGTAATAGAAATGGGAGAGGTTAAGTGTTTTACTACTCTAGTTGCTCTCTACAGTATCCTCTGCAGAGTACATTTATTCTCCCTGTCTTGTAAATATTGTGTATTAGAGAAACCTGTGTAAAAAAGGAAGACATGAGGTTTTTAGAGATATGCACAGGTTATAATAACAGTAAAAATAATCACAGAAAACAGACAAGACCGCTCATATGGGAAAATGGCTTTCAAATAAGCCTTTAATGTAGAGGATTTTGCTACCATTCTTGGGTTTGTTTGTTTTGGTTCTTCTGATTTTTTTCAGACTGTTCTCTAAATTGGAGCTTTAGCTGCCCTTACAATCAGATTTAAATTGTTCTTGCCATCTCACTTTAATGTTTTTTGTTTAGTAATTTAAATGTCATTTCTCAGAAACAAATATCCAGGACAAAAGGAAACTATTGCATAGTTGAATGGTGTTTAAAGGCATGGAGATAAACAAAGTCTATTGTAATTATGCCAGGGGCATAATTTTGACTGTTCTGCTCAGTCTTCTATAATTAGTCTTGAAAGCAAATTCTGATACACTCAGCCACGAAATGAAGTGGAAGAGCTGAGTTTATTAGAGATTAATAAAGTCTCCATGAACATTCCTAAAAAGCTACTGAACCCTTAAGTACAGATTATAGGTCAGAACACATTGCCAGTACTTTCTCAGAGGGCAAGAAATTGAGTATGCTATATCTATTAACTAAAATGAGAGTGAATGGAGGGCTGTCGAATGTTAATGGAAGATTTTAACAAATTACGCCACAGAAAAAGATGTGTGGTATTTTTATTACAACATTTAAATGTATTTTTAACAGTCTTATAACTGGGATGCTTTATGAAAAAATCCACAACGCTCATTACTGAAATTCATTGCAGCAATATGTGCATGTTTAAGTAGTATTGCTCATTTATAAAGACATTTAAATGTAATTTTCTGAAAAATTCTAAAGTATATTACCAAACTATATTACCAAACTATATAAATGCCCTACATTTGAAATGGTGTCTTTTTCTATCCAAGGAACTTCTAAAGAGAAGTGTCAGCTAGCAATGATTTCACTTTTTCTTTTATAAATTGTACACTGAATACAGAAAGTGATAAAGATATTGCCTAAGCTTTTCAGAATATACATTACTGCAAGCCCTCATCACTGCATTGTAAAGAGCAATATCAAAGGAAAATGGATACCTCAGTGGGGAGAAGAGAATACAACAACGTGTTTTCTTCTTCATAAATGCTGGAAAACACTCTTATTGGTACACCTAAAAACTTCATTCTTTTAATTGAATAATTCTGTTTCCCATAATAAATTTCTCCCTGTTGACACAGCTTTTTTTCCAGGAAACTGCTTGAAGTTTTTAAAAGCTCACAAGGAAATTTTCAAAAAATTATCATTTTCAAAAAAGCAGTCTTCAATCAAACCATTCTTAACTTGTATTAGACACTATAAGGGAGGTGGTGGAGTCACCATCCCTGGAGGTGGTTAAGACTGGATGAGTGCCATGGTCTGGTTGACAAGGTGGTGTTCGGTCATAGGCTGGACTTGATGATCTCAAAGGTCTTTTCCAGCCTGGTTGGTTCTGTGATTCTGTGATTAAGTGATATATATGTTGTAAATCTGACACAAGGCAAATCCCATGGACTTCCCATTCTCTTGCACTGTCATCTAAATTAACATTGTGTATCAAATGATAATTAACTTGATTTGCCAACTCTGAAACTCTTACATTGCAAAACAGAAGTCACAGTTTCTCAGAACAAAAAAAAAAAAAGCCACCAAACTCACAAACAAATAAAAACCCAAAGAAATCATATTAATTAGAATAAATATTGAAAAACTACCAATGTTTTAAAGCATCTCACACTCCCTTCTACATGCATAATTCTGCATTTAACACATGCTTTAAAAACATGGTATGTCTTCATATCATCTGATATAATTTGTCAGATATTATATTTCTTAGGGAAACTGCAAGTTATAGATCTTTTCACAGTGGACCAATATTTCTTATTTCTGTATATATCTGGTTATTACTTCATTAATTACTATCAATCACTTTAGAGTAACTCAGGGAATTTAGTCCACCTAATCCACAAAGGACTAGATACCTACATCTCTGGAGAAATACAAGTCATTACCCCTAGATGGCAATTTTTTTCTTTTTTATTTTAAGTGCTTTTTGTATTTGAAAAAGGCTTTTAAGACTGGCAGGAATTTTTTGTATGTGTGTGTGTCTGTGTCTGTGTATGTATGTTTTGGTGTTTCAAGGTTTTCTTAATTGTCTCCTGTGTAAATGGCTACTATAATTATATTTTATTAGGGTAGAACTATATGTGCAGGTATGAAGTTCCAGCAAAAAAATTCCAATTAATGAAAAAAAAAAAAAAGAAATTAATCTCAAGGACATTTGTCTGAGTCATTCTGGGATAAATCCAAGCTTACTTCAGTGTACCAAAGTGGTACTATATCATGGTATATGCAACAGCAAATTCAACAAGTGTGGGTTGTGTATTGACCTCAAAGGTCAATAAAATGGCATAGTTGGATTAAAGTCACTCAGTAGAGCTATTTAAACTGAGATGGGTTGTCAGGTGATTTACAACAGAGTACACACGGTTTTGTCTGAGTACCACTTATTCAATGGTTATGCAAAATAAGTATTCAATATAACTGAAGACTGGTTGTCATGAGAAATGCATTTGCATTATTTAATATATATATGTATATATGTATGATATATACATGTATATATGTATGAGCATATTATGTATCTGTGAGCTTTAGAACTTGGTGCAAGTATAATTTTGCGTATTTCCTGATACTCATCCTTTCTTCTTTTGGTAAGATTAGAAATAATTGACCTGTAAATAATTAGCACATACAGAAGATCTTCTTTTCAAAATAAGGTGCATTTATTAGCCAGGTGGTTTCAAATCCAAAACACAACATAACTGTAGAAAGTAGTGTCTAGAGTTCATTGTAGTTGCTAAAATACGTTTATGTTTATATGTAAGGTCAAAAATATGCCCTTGAATATATTGACCTGCATGAATGCACATTCAGAAGACACATATAATTGAATGTTTGTTAAAGCCTGAAACAAAAGTATGTGTAACCATTGCATAATCTCCACTGAATAAGGTAAAAACACAACTGATGTGGGCTCAGCTGTAATTTGCATTTAGCACTTTACAGATTGCTAGACTTTTCAGCATCTTCTTACATCTTTCTCATCTGAAACAGTTAAAAGGTGAAGTAGAATATGTAATGTAGAAAAGTATACATATCTTTCCTGCAGTATAGGATGAATTCCTGAAATAACATAGTAGAAGGTGTGACAGTTGAGTCTAGTCTGTTTTATCCAATTTTAATCTATATATATGTGTGTTTGTGTGAAGGTCCATGTATATATACATTTGTATGTATACATATAAATAACAAATTATCAGATGAACATTAAAATTCTCAGTCAAATGAATACACTAAATAATATTTTTCTTAAATGAGTAGTCCATTTCTATCAACAGAGTAACTCACTGGAGTTTGCATTATATCTTTCTTTGAATAAAGATCAATATACAGATGCATTTCAGCCAGAGCTAAGCAGGGGATTAATCAAAATTTCAAGAGGTCCCAGGTGCCTGATCACTTTTGGTTTCCAAAAGTAAATCTCTTTTTATACCACTATGTTTTCTGAAAGGTGTATTTGTGGTTTATTTGTCCAAAATGGAAACTTTCTGTCAAGAAACCATTGTCCTTATCTTCAGTCAGAGATAAAGGTAACAATCTAATTTATTTCCTCTCATCAAACTAGTATATCACTGAATAAATTGCATAGCTTGTAGACTCACTTGATAAGATGAACAAATGAGAGTTTTCGAATTTATATTACATTGCAGAATGAATTGTTTGAGGCAAGGTATGTAAAAAAAAAACACTAGAAAAGAATAAAAGATTGTTGAAAGGAGGAACCTAACCATTTTTGAAACTTGGATGGAACTATTTAAAAATATAAGATTGGAAAACATATATTCTGTCTGTACAAGGATAATATAAATCGAAGTCTGAGAAAAAGAAAATAGGTCAGACAGAAAGATTCTGGAAATTGGAAGAAAGTGAAATCTCTTATCGAATTAATAATAGAAAAAATATATTTGTCCAAAATAACTAACTTCAATTTGAAATTAGCAAAGCTTCTCTTAAAAACATTTCTATTTCCATTCCAATGTGGAATGGAAAAGTTGTTCATAAACAGTTCATCATTGTGAAAAGATCAGTCCCAAAATGCTGCTGAGGTCAACTTCTCATGGCTCTTCTGCTTGATAAACACTGAATGAATAAATTAAATTTCCTAAGGACAACATTATCTGTTCTTGTATTTTCTGTTTTCTTTTTTTCTGTTTATTTATTTGTTTGTCCTGAAGTGCAAGTCCTTAATCATCTGTGGTTAGATTTCATCTTTTTACTTCTGATGGTGCTCCTTGTAGCCACTTACTGACGTGCTGACACAGACAGAATTCAAAAAACTTGTATGCTGAACTAATCCTGAGGATTTCACATGGGAGAAATTCGCATTTTAGTCAAGGTAGTTTTCACTACAAAAAAAAAAAAAAA